>KK119861.1:168571-235311 GCA_000611955.2 Stegodyphus mimosarum
TGAAACTTCGTTGGGATTGCTATCACACCTCGCTTTGGAAATCCCTTTTTTATTGCAATCAGCAGTACCAAAGGTACATATATAAACCCACAGCCTTACCCGGCTTCAAAGTCCTTACCCCGTATTTCTTTTTGCAATCGTTGGTCGCAGTCATATACTTCCATTTTTTCCATTATATACTTGCCTTCATGTTACAGGGTAGATTTCAAATGACGAAAACATTCATGTTTTATCAGGGTCAAATTTAAAAAAAAAAAAAACTAATTTTCGAAATACAGCGAAA
Organism: Stegodyphus mimosarum; assembly: GCA_000611955.2. Taxonomy (NCBI): domain Eukaryota; kingdom Metazoa; phylum Arthropoda; class Arachnida; order Araneae; family Eresidae; genus Stegodyphus; species Stegodyphus mimosarum. Next base: position 168,855 of record KK119861.1, read on the forward strand.
TCTAACTTTTATTCCTGTCTCCCGGTTCCTATACTTATATTTGGAAAAGATTTACTCTGGTTATGAAAAAATTAAAATATAACCTGTTTGACTTCTGTGCCATAAAAACTGCTCTGGATATTTAATTTCAAAATTTGCAATTTTTGTTGTCGTTTTCAACTTACCTTGAGTAATCGGTTAATAAAGTTAAAGTAATTCGAGGAAATACTTTTAAGTGAATGCAAAAAAAATTATATAATTTAATAGACTGTACAAAAGAAGTAATGTGGTATTCGCATCAGAATTTTTTAGTAATAATTTTAGTCGGTTGAAAGCGACTAATTCATATAAAATAAATCAACGCATCTCTGAAAAAAAAGGGATTCTGACTTATATTTCGTCTTTTAGTAATTTATTCTCATAGCTTAATATTGCATTCACTATCACTAACACAGATTATAGAGCTATTAGACACTTTGGTACAGGAAAATCGGCTATGGCCTCTTCGGGATTCTAACTCCGGATATTCAACAGTGAGCGACGTGCTACCAATTGCATTATGAAGATTGACAATGGAAAATGCGACTATTCCTTACATTCTCCCATACTTAAAAATTGGGTGGGTGAAGAAAACAACGCATAAACGAATTTAAAAAATATGAAAAATCAACTCTGCCATTCGGGATTTGAACTCCGGATCTTTCAATTCCAATCGCACATGTTACCACATATACCACGAAAGTATACAGTGTAAAAGCTAAAACCTCATTAATTCATTAATTCTTCCGTTTTTTGCCTTTAGTAGATGTATAACTGAATGCTGTGAACATTTAGTTAGTTCCTAGGTAGGATGGCAATCCGTCCCTACGTGGGTTAGTAGGGTGTTACGTTCAACAACAAGTAGAACGCTTTGAAAGCGAGTTTTCCCCTTCACGAGTACCCCATCCATCTAGACGCAGGTGGTGGACAGCAAATTTAGCAATATTTAAGTTAAAATCAAATTCTGGTTCCGATGAAATTCATATTCAAAATCTGATGGGCTCAGAATGTTTCAAGAGGGTAAGCAGTAACTACGTCTTTTACACTGGCATCTCAACTGAGAACGCTGTTGTCAATAGATATCTGGTAAGCACTGCTGTTAGAAAAATCCATGAATTTCTAACAGTGGCAAGAAATACCGCAGGTCGCATTTATTATGAAGCGTGACTAAAGAGAAGCATGAGCAACAAATAGTATAATTTAAATAATAATAAGTTTCGGGCAATAAAACGCAAAATATTTATTTTAAATCATTTTATGGCTTTAATTGCTGCAAAATTTTGAAATATATCTGACTTTGGTTAAAAGTCAAAAAGAACACATAAAGACGTTAAAATATAATTGATCACTGAGCAGCCAATTGCAGAAACTACTCTGGTTTTGATTGGTTTGGTTCCTTTCACTTTATAATGTGTGGCTCAAGATAAAAAGCCCAATAAGACCTGATAAAAAAAGTAAATTAAAAAAATTTCGAATTAATGCATATTATTTTCGATCAGGAATATAAAGAAAAGTTAAAAGAAGAAATCTGAATTTCATTTACGCAAAATGCATTGTATCGTTATCAAAGAACAAAAATAAAAGTGCAAAGATAAAAAAATGCAAAAACTTTTTTATAAAATAAGCTTAACCTTTTGAATTCACTTTTCTATCAGCGCCGTTTCCATTTCCCTGCCAGAATGTGCATTTCTATCTCGCGCGTTATCAAATTAGGTAGAAAGAAAAAAATATTTAAAGGAAGATTTTCGAGGATGAATTCAGAACGTCCTCCGTCTACTTGAAGACCACGTTGCTAACTTTGATTCTCTAGAGATTAGTGTTTTGCAGAGTTGAGTTATTCTTGTCATTAGGCTTGTATGCTTTAACTTGCAAGCTAGGTATATTGTGAAGCCTTTAGGCTATACTTAGATTCATTAGATTTAGTCCATTTATTAGCTCTATTTTAAAACCTTCTGTAAGAACGAGTTGGTGCAGTCTTATTAATGTTATTTGGGTTTATAAAGTGTCCTTTACACCCTTTCCCTGTCTTTAGGCTACTTATAAGACAGTAAAAATTCGCTACTTGCCTTTTAGAGTTCTGGTCTATTTTTATGCTACTTAAGAAGGCCAGACCCTACAAGTTCAATGAGGAACACAGATTAAATAATTCACTTTACAAAATTCATCTACAATTTAATATCACGAATGAAAAAAGCATGGGGTGCCTTTGATACGTATATGAAGCCTATGGACTATACTTTTGATAGTGTAGTTCGATTAGGTAATTTCATTATTTAGGTGCCAATGTTTTTATTATTTGTGATTAAAATTGTAGGACAATTTTGTAAAGAGAATTATTTAATTTCTTGTTTCCATTAAACTACAGGATAAATTATTTTCTCCTTTTATTTCATTAATTATTGTATGAGTTTTAACTAAAAGTTTATTGCACAAAAACACATTCACACAGAAGCATTTTTTCTTATTTTAATTTTCTTCGTTTCAGACTGAATCAAACATTATAAGTAATTCAATCAAAACATCTATTAACAAACTAAGCATTGAAACAATAAATTATCACTCATTTATCCCCAACAATTATCTTTAGACACTAATCAGGCATTAAACTCTGATGCTTTTAAGACTAATAAAAAGAAATGCGCAGTAAATATGAATTCCATCTATAGAGAAAGGGGTAAGAAATAATATTTATAAAAGAGCAGAAGATTTCTAAAGTAAGCTTAATTTCTTTGTAAGTAACTCTTCCTAGCATTGAGAGGGAGATCGATAAATACATAAATAAATTAATGTTAGTATATTATAATAAATAAGTCAATATGAGAAAATTGCAGGAGTTAGAAAAAACAGGGTGACCTATAATGACATCATGAGTTCGAAAATCTAAGCGAATCATGCGACGCCAAATGAAGATCCGCAATTTCCACATCTGCTTAAATTTTTCAGTATATCATTTAAATTTGTGTGATTAATATCTTTTTATCATCCTTCATTTTAAAAAGGGACTAGAGCTTTTTGGTAATCTGTGAAAATTTCAAAACTCTGTATCAGATGCATTTTTAGATCTTGAAAGTTTAACAAAATGAACGCTAAATAATCGAAAAAAATGGAGAGGTTTTTCAAACAATTTACCAAAAGGTCAGAAAAGATATTTAAACTTCTATTTTAATTTAATTAAAAGACATCTTTCCACTATATCCGACACTGCAAGCAGTAATTTTATTTAGATTTTTAGTTTGTGAAATTAAATGAAAATATGTGTGAAAAAAGTGTTTCAAAATGTATTTTAAAAATAAAATGTAAACCGAATTATAAAACATACGCTTCACTGCATTATATTGTCATCCACAAACAGTGCATACAAAATTTGAGTTCGATAAGTTTTCAGAAAATACATCGATCACAAGCGTTTAACTAGAGCGACGAAAACCATGAATGAGATAAATAAAGCTTATAAAAAGAGTTTTTTAATGTACACTAATCTAATCGATATTCAGAGAAATGAATTATCTGAAATAATTCCATCCGAATAAGTTCAGATAATTTGTGTAGTAAGCTATTGGGAATGCAGCACTACTCCGTTCATTCGAACAAGTAGTGCATTGAAAACTAATTAAACTATGCCTCTAATGATTTCGGTTTTCATATATTTACAAAAATTTGTCTCAGTTAATATGATTCTAAACTAAAATCCAATGTTCAGTACCCATGCGTCAAACAGTGTCAGAAATATTTGCAATAGAATATACGTGATCCAATCTCTTGACGCCTTGCAATATCCAGATTTTCTTATATGCTTCTTAAATGCCGCGAATAAATTTCTTAGCCCAGAAAATCATAAAACCTAAATTTAAATTCAAAACTTCTTCATAACCACCACTTCTAGTACAAATAAAAAGAATTCAGGAATTCACTCTAGACATAAATTAGAAAACCTTAATTCAAATCCCGCAGAAACTCCTTTCAGTTTTATACAAACTCTTAATATGTCACTGTCGTCTTTTAAATACGAATGTAATATTCATGGCGTAGAAAAATTTCTCCTCGGAGCGCTTAATATTTTCATTTCATTTTCTCTGAATGCCATAAATATTCTTATTTATGATGCAAGCAGTGCAACATTATACATAGGAATAAATATTAATGTTGGTAGCTAAAATGTGAAGTAAATAAAAATTCTGGCGAAATGAATATAACTGCATTTAATGTACACTTTAGAAGATAAGTTAATAATGATGCTCTACATTACCGAGGATTTGCTACTAGCAGCTGCAAGTATATAGAGCAAATTAGTTTATTATATTTTGGAAAATGTTTTCTTTATGTGGGTTTCTGAAAATTTAATCATTACAATGTTACATTATGATTATCATCATTGTTATTTGCATAAACTACGAAGAAAAGATACATGTTCGATATTCAAAAATGATGATCTTAAAAGCTCCGAAATACAAAAAAAAAATTGATCACAAAAAAAAGGGTAATTTATAGAGAGCTCCGAAGGCTATTTATATTCAAACTAGAGCAGAAACTAAAACAAATATACTTGTATAAAGCCTCCTCAGTTCTAAGAGGCAGAAAACACAGAAAATGAACGATGCCTTCTCTTGGCATTGGAATTCCTAAACTCGCGATTGCCTGCCTGGCGTTCTTTCAATTACACCGCAGAAGCACATGGTAAGGAAGGAGAATATTTTTCACATTCTCCCTCAATTAAAGGCGTCTAGAGAGAAACGGAGTCATTCGCAAATCCAGGTGGTCACAAATTATAGTCCACCAAATTTTATTTTGGGAAACATTTGTAAAGCATTAAGGATATTTGGAACTTAAAATGTGAAAACATTAGCTGCATTCATGCTGCGATTCAAACACTGGACCTCCCAATTGACAACCAGTCGTACTTTCAATTACAGCACGAAGGCACGTGGTACAGGAAGGAGAAAATTCCTTACCTTTTTCCCCACTTCCCAAAGGACTGACTGAGGAGCAGGAAACCCATTCGCCAAATCCATGTGATGGCGAATTATTATCCACCATTGTTTTAGTTCAGGCGCCATTTGTAAAGTTATTAAACTTATTTCTGGACAAGCAACTTGGATAGTCAGCAATGTCTTCGTCAGGATTCGAATTCTGGACCTCCGGATTCCCAGCTGGACATGCTTCCAGTTACACAACTTAGGCACGCGAGATGGAAGAAGAAAATTTATTACAGCTGAAGAATGAAAGAAATTCTATAGTGCCAAAGAAATACTCTTCCTCCTCCCCCCAAGTGAATTACCAACATTTTTCCTGAGCTAACAACAATATTTAAAGAAATAAACTTTCAATAAACGAAGAATTTTTGCCCTTTACAAAATTAAGAGGAACCTCTAATTTCACCAGTATTGTTTCCAAACGATTATAATTTATTGAAAAAGGCAGATGATGTTTTCTTAGCTATGCAAAATTTTGAAAATGATGGATTCGAAAATAACTGACTAAATATTTTCTCTTGGAGTACAGCTTGATTACAAAGCACTGAAATAGAAGCATCTCGGTCTTTCGATAATGGTTTCAGTTTCCATGTATAATTATTAGCTTAAAGTATTTTATTCACTATGTAGTATTTTTACATGAGTAGATATAATTTTTTCATCCAAAACTGCTGGTAGTTCCCTGTTTTCTTTAAATGTCCTAAGATTTTTATGTTTTCTTTAATATCCTTTTAATGTCTTCTTTACTATCCTAAGATTCTGGCAAGTCTTCTTTATTGGTTCCGTGGAAAGATAACAATAAGCTGCTGAAATTAACTTTCTAACCTATATAGAGCATAGTACAACATGAGACATCTGCTCCCCATTGCGACACCTTTCTCTGATATTATGCTACATACTATCCTATTGGATGGAATACATAATGCAGAATAATTGATCATTAGTCGATTTGATTCGCTTCTCTGTTAATTGTCATCAATTGTGACTAGAGAGAACTGGCTATTAAAATTAATGGCTCCTAAATGCCACGTTGTCGGAAATCAGACAATATAGTGCAGTCAAATGTTTACAGGATAAGGCCTGTTAACATACATATTTACACAGACGCATAATCGTCATTCGAATCTAATAAATATAAGAATTTTCATATAAAAGAACTCTTTCGAACCGATTTGATATTAAATATAATTGTACATCTGTTAACTGTATATTAATTTCATGCAATTCTATCGATTTACCTTGATTGTGCAACTAAATTTTGGATAAAAACTCTCAAAGAACTTATTTTAAAATATCATCGAAAAGGTCATATTTAATATCAATCTTAATAAAATTCTCCCTGGATTTTTATTGATTATTTGGATGTGGACTTTTTGTGTTTTTACAGACTGGCTTCTGGATCATCACACCATACACCAGATACACATATCAGATTCGGCAGCTTTGGCCTCTTGTGGCCTTTGAATCACATTTTTCTGCGACCTTAAGTTCACACGGAGAAAATGGTTAAAAAACATAATTTCAGCCTATTAAGAAAAAAATTGAAAGCTTTCAAGTTTTATATTGCCCCCAAAGGGACTTTTTTAACATTTTGATTGTTACCTTTATTTATTAAATATTATGTTTTTCGCACCTAAACTATAAAATTCAATTCAATAGCAATATCCCAAATAATTTAAAAGGCAAATCCTTAGAATTTCCGATACACAGTCTCGCACGCTAGAGATAAAAAAATTCAAAATATGAAATCGATAATAAAACAAATTCCAAATTTGAGCTTCCAAATGCCCACATTCGAATGGAAACGTACGTTATTCAAAATTTGATGGCTTTATCACAGTGCGAGAAACGTAAATACATTTATGCAGATTCTTCATTATTTAATATAGAGAATAATAGAATATAGAGGTGTATATACAACCTTGTGTTCCAAAATGTACTCTTGAAAAGGTGTCTTTATAAAATTCTTTTCTCGACCTACTGTGAGAAAGCGTTTTTTCATTTGTAGATTCATTAGGTTTATTAAGAAGAAAGAAACATTAAATTCGACAATGCTGTCCCCTTGAATGTCATCCGATTTCTAGTCGAACGTGCTTTCCAGTTACACCACAAATGCACATGGTAAAGAAGGAAAAAATTTCTCACACAACTAAATATAAAATTGCTAGAAATTCAGTACAAAATAAATAGAGATATATTTCTCTAATTCTTTGGGAGAGGAGGGGGGACTTTCGGACGCTCAAAATATTTAAACTTTAAATTTCTTACAGAACTACTACTACTACTACTACACTGTGTATTATGTGATGTATTCGTCTAATATATGTTTTGGTCGTCGACTAAATTGGCTGTGATTTCTTCAACTAAGTAAAATAGGAGCAAAAAATTTATATTATGGAAGTAATATGAGCAACAAACCACTCACTGCACAGAATGCTCCGAAATTCCCTGACACCTCCTTCGACAAGCTTAAATGATCTAAAAACCTACAGTCCCACTGGGCTAGAAACAAAAACATAAAATACTCTGGAACAGACATGCCAGGGATTAAGTAATGGTCCTGATATTTTATCGTAACTAAGGAACACATTTGCGAAACATGGAGAATGGAACAACCTTATATTATCAGTTTCCATACATGAGAATATTTCTTTTTAGAGCATTATTAAATGTCATTACTTTACGTCGATTTCATGGCCTCAGCTCATGGTAGATCATTTAGCGGCAACAGGAACAAGAAACTCAGCTACTACAGTGTGCAGACGCCTGAACAATACAGGTCTGTATATGCAACACGGCCAGCTGTTTGTGTCCCTTGACCCGAGGACACAGAGACGCCCGTTTATGTTGAGCAAGAAAACACGTCTCCTGGACCAGTCAACAATGGGCATCTGTTCTCTTCACACACAAATCCAGGTTCACATTATAGAGTGATTCAGGTCGTTAGCTGTTCTGGGCAGAACACCGCACAAGATACAAACAATCCCACATTGTGGAAAGACATAGTTACAGAGGTGGTGGAATGTTCTGGGGATCTCTCTCGGTGGTCACATTGACCCGCATCTGCTCCATGGAGGAACTTTGACCAGTGTGAGATATCAACACGAGATCCTTGATCAATATGTCGATCCATATGGCTCTGCTATTGGTCCTGGATTTCTTCTGACGGACGACAATGCGCGACCGCACCGAGCTCGAGTTGCTGAAAAGTATCTTGAGGGTCCATATGGTGACCATCCGGATGGAATGGCCAACCTAGTCCTCAGCACTGAATCCGATAGAACATATTTTAGACTACCTTGTAAGACGGGTTGCTGCTTTAAGTCCTCCTCCAAGGTCATTAGATGAGTTTGTACAAGGATTATTTCGTGTCTGGTCGTTGCTTCCCATTTCACTGACTGACAACTTAACTGACAGCATGGAACGTCGCTGCCATCAATGTATTGCAGCTAAAGGTGAACACATTCCTTATTAGAACCCATTTTTCTAATATTACCACCCCATTTTTAAAACTGTGATATACTGTTTCTACAAGACTGGATTTTTCTGCCAAGAGTGTAATTTTTTGCTGTAATTCATGTTTATGTTGAACTTTAGAAACATTCTATGTCGCATTCATTAAAGAATTGTTTAGAGAAAATTTTCCGTAGATTTCTTGTTTATACTATGTTGCTTCATTCTCAAATTAGACTCAAAAAACATGCTGTTCCTTAACTTTTGGAGAGCAGTGTATGTATGTCTAATTTACTCTATATATAGAGAAGAGTTACACCATTCTTCTTCTAAAGCTTTTTTGGAACCTTTTCTTTTAATATTTTTCAACATTTAAGATATTTATAAGTACAAACCAGCTCTTTGTTATGCGATTACTTAGTCCCTTTAAAAATAGTTCCGGTGAAACGTTACAATTTTGGCTTCATGAATATTTAGCTAAACAACAAGGTTGTGAAACACATACTTTTACAGATACGTCAGGGGCAAACCTCGTTTTATTTTTAGAGCATCTAACTATACTACATGACACGAAGCAAATTTAAATGATTATTGGATAAGTTTTCGCATAATTTCATCACATGAAAACGCATAACATAATTATAATCCGCCGTCATCAAAATATATAATCAAATTGTTAGCCTTTTGGCGTAACTCGTTCCAAAAGAAATGGCTTCAGGAAAACAATATATTTGCTGGTGTAGTTTTATTTAGTTAAAAAGCAATAATTTAGATACATAACTATATTCTGGACTATTAATTATGCAGTTCTCTGTTTTGCAAGTGAAAATTAATGGAGTGAAAAGTTTTAGCTGGTTAAAATTACGCAAAAAAGCAAACTTAATCCTCGTTACTGCGTCTATTTTTCTTACGCCGTTACTTTAGAAGAATACCACCATAGCCCGAAACATCAATAAGCATAAAATGTAAAAGGAATGTAAGGCTATTAAAATTTAATATATTCGAATTTAGTTTTATGGCATGAAAAATAATATTAGTAGTTTAAAATTAATTTAAGAAAGAAGTTATGAAATTTGTTTATTAAATTCGGAAACAATATTACACGCGATATGTCACCAATTTATCCTCATATTGCTGTTTTTATGGACAACATTTAGAGCAATATTTAATTCTCATCGTATTCTTTTGTATTCAACTGCCATATAAAGCAGAGACGCTTTTTGCAAGTATGACAAATGTTCTTCATTTTGCTTCTTTTGATCTTGAACACTCAGAACAACCACTTTGATGTTGTAATTTAGGTAACACGAGGTCTGTGCCCATGTGTAAGTAATATATATCTCGCCTTTTAATATTTTTTAAAAAGAAAAGTATTGGATTTCTTTTCCATTACGTAATCTGGCACTAATTGCAATTCCAGTTCTTTCAAAAATGGCGTTTGATTTTTATGTTCATAATATCTTGTTTGTATAAATCATATAAGCACTTATTCTAGATGTTATGATCTTATGAAAGCTTGCGAAAGTTGCCATCTGCGGCCATTTGTGGACACATCATGCAAGGAGTACTTCTGATCAACAGTATATGTATCCCTTTGAACAGTTGTAAATGTTTACAATTTCTGTCTTTTGTGTAGGAGAACTGAATTGTTATCAATTACCCTAACAAGACACTTAGTGTTAAATATTGTGACAATTTGGCTTCAGAAAACAGCTTAAAGAGGAAACATATAGTAAAATAAACCACAATTGTTCTAAATTTATCTACTCGCTTAATGGAGCGTGATTCCACAACACTCCAGAACAATAAAATCGCTCTTATAACCCAAAAAATCGCTAGAACAATTTATAGAGATTAGAATTTTGTTAACTATTGTATTAATGGGAAATACAAATGCGTTTCATCAAGAATGTAGCAACATGAAACGAATATCAAAATGAGTACTTATACTGAAAATGCTAATAATAATTGCAAAATGGTTTCTACGCTAGTTCGAGGATTTTTGTTATAAATTTTATATTGGACTATTTGTCTTTCATTTAGAATCTTTAGTTATAATTTTGGTATGCATTACGTTAACTCTGCGAATCTCCGAGTAACGAATCCGAGAGCCTTCCATGCTTCTTTCCCTTCCATCAACCTTTCGAGAGAACTTTCGGCTGGACAGCATTTCAGAGGCACGCGTAGACATTATACGGTTCTATTAGAATTTAGTTCTAAGGGAACTTTCTCTTGGATTCGTGGATTCGAACCCTGGCTTAGAACAATGGCAGACGGCTTTTCTACCACCACGTCAAAAGGACGGCATAATTTATCTGCCTGCCGTATTTAGAAAGTTGACGTTTGTCTACTGTTCTGATGAGGAACTTCAAACGCAACACTTTTTGTGTTGCTTATTTTCGTAGTTAAGAAAAACATCCCGAAAAGTGCTCTAAAACTGCCTGTCTTTACACTAATACATCCCGAAAACTGTTCTAAAACTGCCTGTCTTTACACTAATAAACATTGGTATATATATAGCAATTCTAGAGTTCTGCCAAAAGGGCTTTTGAGTAAAATTTGAAATGATTCCATATGAGAAGCTGACGTAAAAAATCATGAAGTTCCGTATAATCAAGAGAGAGAAAGAAAATCCTTAGATCTCAGTTGAACTTATACCCAAGTGTTGACCTTTATCAAGCAAGTATATTCACAGTTTAAGTAATATTTTTCTGTACCGTTAGAAGATACCAGTTTAGTTTCCCTGCGTGTGAAGTGGTGTAGAGCGAATTTCCATATAGAAACACATGACTCTATATTAATCAATTAAAATTAAAAACATGGTAGGAGAATGCTATATATACGTTTATGACGTGTCACTGAAATATTAAAGCAGGAATCATTTCGTCTTTAAATGTGTTTTAAACTGATTAATAAAACGAATTCATAAAATGTAACTACAGAAGTAGAATAAAAATTAAAAATTATTCGTATTATGGTTGACATAAATAGCTCGAAACCCTACATTTCTTTTCTTCAAATTCGTTAGCAGTTCCCCTCTTGATTATTTTCGGTTCAGAAACAAGATAAGATTTTCTTTAATTTTGAAAATGCAGAAACAGTGAGAGGAAATTCAGCGAGTTCTCATTTGAATGCATATAAATGGTCCTTTCAGTTTCCAAATGGTTGACTCCAAACACGATGTAAAAGAGTTAAAGTAAACTTTTTTTTTAATAAATCAGTTTAAATGACTCTCAAAAATTAACTTTCCATGTTGTTTTCCAAACGATTTGCCATTTTTAATGGAACTTTCCGGCATTTTTTTCTTTTTGTTGTTGTTGTTTTATTTTTTAAAACTACTGCTTTTTTCAGATGCATGATTTATTCAGAAATGAATCTAAGCGTTATTCTATCAACTTTTGAATGGTAGGATATAAAAGGCATTTCGCAACCATACAAAACATTGATGGGAAAATACTGAGAGTGAAAAATGTAGCAGCTGCCAGCTTAAATTAATGCACAGTTAATCAAACCTGTCGAAGTTATTCAAGCATTTCACTGGCTATTAGCCGAGCAGCAATTCTCAAATATTCCTGTTTACGTGTTCAAATTATACTAATTACTATACCGATTTTTATGTGCTTGAGAACACTGCAATTTTTTATGTTTATGGATATTATTTGAATATGCATCAGAAATAAGCTAAATTTCTTCTGAATTTCTCGAGACACCGACTACCTAAATAAGATGTCCCGGCAGGTGTAACAACAATTTTCTTTTAATTTTATGATAGTTTATTTCTACTGAGTACTATATCTTAACTTGCTTTAATATTTGCTAATTAAGTTTATATACACGCTGCACAAAAATAAATGGGGCATTTCTATATATGCCCTTCTACCGACCCGATTGAGAAAATTTAATTTGCGTTTTTCATGTCTCGAAAGCACGACTTAGGATGTATATTAGATTTATATATAGTACTGTTCTAACGTAGGTATTCTGACTCAAAATCGGGTTTATTCTGAGATGCCATAGTAATTATTTTCCATATTTCGATACTACCTCAAATTATGATCAAGTATTAAATTTTGTAAAATTTCGTGGGTAGCTTAGCCAGAAATTAAAAAAGTAAGGGAAAAAATAACTTCAAATTATTCTAGTTTTCATATTAACCAAACCCTCAATGAAAACCAAAAATTACGTCAAATATCGCAAATTTTTTAATTATATATCTCGATCAATTTTTTTTGGCACCGAGGTCAAAGAGTTTGTCGTTTATTTTTTATAATAAATATATCGTTTGGCTCTCGAAATTTGTATGTTTGTAAATGAAAGAAACTCCCCTTTAGACGCAATATTTTTTCTTTGGTCCTTTAGCAAGTGAAAAATATTATTGCTTGTGTATGGGTTTGTTATGGATGCACACAGAACCTGTGATACCCGATAAAATTTATTTTCCGATAAAGAAATACCTTGCAGTTTTGGAACTTCCCACAAAAGTACTAGCACTGCTTTTCTCAGTACGATAGAGCACAGTCAGAAGTTACTTTTTAAAATCTTTAGAGCGTTAAACACAACGCAAAGCGCATGTAAGGAGCGAAACTCATACGGAGATATCTCAATGCTCCGAAGTCAACTCTGAAATGAAAAACTGAAAGCTGATGCTTTCTCCGCTCTTATACAGAATTTTCCCGCCCTCCGAGGAATTTGGAGTACCTTCCCTTTCTCAGAATTGCTGGTATAATATTACTGGCATAGAAGGTTAAAGTTATATATAAGGGCCAGACGGTTACAGTTACATACAGGGATCAGTTACAGTTATACGGGGATTGATCCAAAATGTAGCAAACGGTCGCGAAATTTGGGGACGTTTGGTGATTCCTTGCCAGATTTGCTACAAAAATTAGTCTCCAAAACCACCGCCAGCTTGGCGATATCTCACAATGTAACGAGATAGACATTTACCTCAATATTAAATGACCTGCCCCTGTAATATTATTTTTCCTGGCAGAGCTTCGTCTCTACAGTCATTTCATGTTACATTATACAACAGATACTACAATTTTAAGCACAATTTCCCTAAAATTATTTATATATATATAAAAGTCGTAACAATATCAATCACTGATTGTAATGTATCACAAAGACTACAAATACCTTTTCTCGGGTAACCAAATACGGTGTTAAAATTAGAATTAAGAATATCTCTGAATTTATCATATGGTACTGAAGTATTGATCTTTTTTTATATGTCGTGTAATTTTGAGATGTTTAACTCTTCCGGCAATAATTTTTAACGTGATCATGAGACTTTGTTCCCTTGAGGAAGCTGATAAATTCGATCATTTTATAATTTTTTGTTGAGAATCCATTTTTCGGTTTATATGATTTCCTCTGTAGTCTACCAGTTCTTTTCTATCAATGGCCAAAGCTTCTGTTATTTTTTAACCCAATTCTGTGCAATACCGTGGGAAGAAGCAAAGGTTGGTTTATACAGACCTGACCTGAACGTCATTACACTACGCGTCTTTAAAAAAAACGAACTCGGTAAGAGTAAGCCACATTATGTGGAGATCTTTAATTTCCGAAACAAGAACTTTGGTGCATCAAGACTGGCGGCCAAGGATAAAGTCATTGAACATTGGTAGTTCGTCCGGGCTTGTAATCCCGATGAACGAGTTGGCTTCAAGGGCGTTTGCATGGTTTTCCCGTTGAGAACATGTATACGAGCCAATCTCTCTTAGAAAATTCTCCACGAAGGCATCCTTCCCTTTAGGCAGATAGTCTTCGAGCGTTTCGCCGTAATCAAATGAACTAACTTACTGTAAGACCAACGAGATAATGATATTGGGCACTGCAATTCGCAATTTCATTAAAAGCTTTGAGAATTCGTTTTTTTTTTCAATATCACATATAAATAAGCACTGCAAAGTTTGCACTTACATTCAAGTTCTAATTCGTGTATATTTAGTTGCTCTCAACTTCTTATAACGTCGCTGATTCTGCCTGATTTCTTTATCTGGGCGGAAAATTCGGCCACTGAATCGGAGCTTGCACTGGAATCTTTATTTGTCTTCACAAGCACTGCTGAAGAACTGATGAACGAAACCAACGGGTCACCAGTACAAGAGATAAAAAAGACATGAATAAGCCTGATAAAAGAAGCTGGATGTAAATACTTCTTCCTTCTTGGTTGCATGGACAAAAATTGTCTTTCTCAGTATCCAAAATCTTTCCTCGGACATGAATGACTAACGGACGTGAATAATTTTTCTCCTGAAGCGATTTTTGGAAGTAAGGGTATAGAAGCTATTTTTATGGCCCACTAGATGGAATTATTACTTCAGGTTTCACAAAAAAACGGACGTAAATGGTTTTTCGTCTAGGGTCTTTGACTGTTTTATTAGGCTGCCCTAGTAACCGACTAATATACCTAAAATTTCTCACTTAAATTCAGTTTGCATTTGTCAGTTTTTATAATTTGATCTTGCAATATATAGGATGATTCAATAAGGTATGTACAAATATATGGAAGAGTAAGTTCCACATAGAAAATTTGCAGCCATAGCAACAACGGTATGTTCATGGCGTTATCCCTCAAACATAATCGTTCGACATCATTAAAAGGCTCCCCTGCGACTGATCGGCGAAGTCTCTGAACAATGGTAATTCGACCGGGGCTCGACCCCGACCAATGGGTAGACTGCTTGCGCATTTTCATAGTTTTTCTCGTGTGTAATATGCATACGGGACGGTTTCTCTCAAAAAGTACTCCCCAATGGCAGATAACCCTCGAGTTGCTTTACCTTAATCAATTATGGTAATTATGGTATTTACTTTAATCAATATCTTGATGTAATAGACGTAATTAAATTCGCCGTCATGGTCCTTTCATACATTTCTGCAAAATTTATGGACTTAACATACTTTGATGACTTCTTCTTGGGTTACGTCAAACAACTGACTAACGAACATTCTTATTAAAAATGATAACGACTTTTTTGGAACATCTTTATATTCGCTTTTTAAGTCCTAAGTACGTCATTTTCTTTTCAAAATGTGCAGAATTCCATGCACCAGCGAACTCCATCTGGTACTGGGAAGCGTGGCTGCCGCTTTGAATGCTTTCTGGAACCTTAGGTCGTTCGCAACGTTTTTTGAATAATAAAAAACATTTTAATCTCTTACTTGCTGTTCTTTCATTGCTCGTCGTTTCTGTATACACTAATACATGACGATGGTATTTTCAACTCTGCCTATAATTCCTATTTCCTTTTCTACAACCTATCTCTCTGATACGCTTCAAACTTAGCTGAATCACTCTTTCATATTATGAATGTTCATTTTTGTATACATAAAGAATTTGCTAGTCATGTTTTGCTTCTACTCGTACATGTGTCAAAATTCAATGAAATATTTCTAACCTTAATGCTAGTCAATTTCGGTCTAAAACATGTTCAAATGAATTAAATAAAGGGCTTGAAAATTCTGAAGCAAGTAGTTCATCCTGTTTGACAATACTATTGGTATAATCGCCAAGAGAAGTATAGAAATTATTAAAAACTAAAACACCAAAACAACACATCTCTTATATAAATCGTGTCTGCGTTTTGTGTCTCCATACAAAATCTCGTTGCTGCTACCGACTGAGGCCTAAATGTGTTCAATCACTAACAGAATTTTTAACAAATAAAACTGATATTGGGACTTATCTCACATGTCTGACAGTAACATCAGAACAAGCCCATAAAATCCATCATGGTAAGATTACGCCTGTCGTTGGAAGGAGCCTTGAACACCATACAGGTGACAGTACGACTTCGCTCAGTTCCGTCCCAAATTTTGATGGAGAGCACTCCGAGGCAACAGGTCCCAAACGTCTCCTAGACCCCTCTTCCTCTACCACCAACCTTTCGAGAGGACTTTCGGCTCGCCATATATTTAGAGTGTACGCATGACGCAAAGACAGTATACATTTACAAACATCCATGCCTTCTCCGGGATTCGAGCCTTTCGGTACCAGAGTAGGTTTCCCTAACCACTATACCGTCTGGGTGGCACAAATTAAACTAAAATTAACTACCTCTCCTGCGTACGTTAGTCTATTGAAGTAACATAAAGAAGAGTTGCATATTTCCATCATCAAAAGTCTTAGAACAAATACTTAATTAGCAAACAAAAACGAACATTCGTAATGTCTTCAAAATACCTTTTTTCATATGCTCTGTAACAACTGTTCTCAAGCTTTTGGTGGTTTTGCTACCGGTATTTTATTTTGGATATCGTATTTCTATTTGTCTGTGGCAGTTCCTTTAAAATGTGCATTCAATTTAAAACTTTTGAAGTAGTTGGCTAGACATCTCAGCCATTATCTTTGAAAGAGTTCAAGCGAAATTTCAGAATATTGATTCTCATAACCATTCTTGAACCTATTGCATAACTTTCAAGCTCCGAAATAGTTACTGAAATATACTATGTCAACTACTGCGGGAGAAATGTAAATTGAGAGTTGGTTTCGAGAGCTTTCGGAATATTCATGTCGCAACATCCGCCGACGGTCACTAAGACGGTAACCGCGGCAACCGACTCCTCAATCTATTCGTTCTTTTAATGGAAGTTCATTGGAGGGGAAGTCGGTGGAACTTTCTTCTTAGCTACGCCAAGGGACAGAACGAAATTCCCATGAGGGACATTGAGGGAAATGCTCTTTTCGACGTTTCCTCTATACTCAACCGCTTAGATTCCTGGAAAGATATAGAAATTCGGAAAAGAGCTACTTGCCTTTTCAAAAGTTAAACACGGGATGACATGAGTGATCTGATTTGTTCGGAGTTTTTTTTTTTATGAGATAAAGGTCAATTTTTTCTCATTGCCAGCATCACTGTGGGGGAAACTTCTATTAATATTTTGTGTTCCTATTTGTTTTTAGTTTTTTGTTTTAAAAGCATCACTTTTTATAATTACATACTTCTTCCTGCAGCATAAATCATAAATAACTAATTCAATACAATTTTCAAATATAGGTGTGCATAATTGACGGTTATTGCTATAGTTCTAAGACAAAAGTCAGAAATCTCCTATCGATTTCCCTTGACTTACTGAATTTGTACTTGTGTATTTGTCTTACTGAATTTTCAAACATTATGCATGAGTCGTTTCACTTTTCATTCGAGTGTGCTGTTATTCTAAAAAATGTAATATATTTGTCTTTTAATTTAATCTGTCTGCTATGGATTAACCAACTAAGCTATTTGAAAACAATAAATTCAGTTCTTAAGAATATTTATTTGTTACTTTTGAATCGGATTGACTGAAGTAATAAAAATGTATTTAATTCATGATCTATTTGATTAAAAATATTCAGTATTTTCATAGAGTGACTTATTATTTATTTCATATTTTGTAAAACCTTGAATTTTTTATTAACGAACTCAACGACCTGAAATTAAACAGTGACAGCACTGAATGAAACATTTTTATCTCCAACCCGCAAAAGAGTCCATCAGAAATTCTAAAGATATTTTAAACAATTTTGTAAATATTTTGTGATTTTGCCGTTGAATCGAATTTTACGTGACGTAAACGCCGGGAACCTGAGAATTTACTATTTAAAGTTAATACACAAAAAGTTAAAAATGAAAAGACAAACCATCTGAGTAAGAAAACGAAACACTGATATCATAAACTGAGAAAAGATTGAAAAAAAGACAAAAATGTATGCCAACACTAATTGCTGCATCGGGATTTCTAAACGTACACTGCAACGCTGCTTTTAAAATTTTTGCAATTTTGCTGTTGAATTGCATATGGCTTAGGCGCGAAGAAAAGCTAAAATGACAAGAAGAAATGGTTACCAGGAGTTACCAGGAACATACTGGTAGATTGAGAGCTGAGCAACAGAGTAAAAAAACCTTAACAAACCCTTTTGGGCAACAGTTAAAATGTGAAACTGTTCAGATTTTTTTCTTTTTTTTTCGGGGGTGGGAGTTAAATTGTTTCATATTTGCAAGAGTTAGGTCTGTGTCCGGCAAAGTTTACATGCCTAGTCGAAAGAAAGTTTTTTTGACGATTCATATTAGAAAATTACGTAACGTATCAAATATAAGTATTCAAAAAGTTGAAGAGTCGTTAGGTTTAGCAGGAAACAACGAAGTAGAAAGCATGAAAAATGGACAATGCTCTCGCTAGGATTTAAACTCTGGACCTCCTGTTTCGAACTCTAGTTCTAAACTGTGTTCAAACTTCGGACTCCGAGTCAAAACGTCTTCCTATCTGCTATTTCTAACACAAATAAAAGTACTTAAATATTCTGAAAATTCATTCTAGACATAAATTTTAAAAAAAACTTAATTCAAATCTCGCATAAATACGTTCCAGTTTTGCACAGATTCTTAATATGTCACTATCGCCTTTCAAATATGCGTATAATATTCAAGATGTGGAAAAATTTCTTTCTCGAACTCTTAATATTTTCATTTCATTTTCTCTGAATGCCGTAAATATTCTTATCTATGACACAAACGATGCAAAATTATGCATAAAAATAAATATTAAGGCTAGTAGCTAAAATATAAAGTAAAGCTCCTAGCGAAATGAATATAACTGCATTTAATATATACACTTTAGAGGATTTACTACTAGCAATTGGAAGTACATCGGGTAAACAGTTTATTACATTTTGGGAAAATGTCTTACAGTGAGCTTCTGAAAATTCAATCATTAAAATATTATATTAATATTATTATGATTGTTATTTGCTTTAACTACGAAGAAAACACACATATTCGATATCCAGAAATGATATGATCTTCAATGACTCCAAAATAAGAAAAAAACATTTTGATCATAACTGCAAATTAAGGGTAATTTCTCAAGAAGTACAATTGATAGTTGATAGAGAGCTTTGAAGGCTATTCATACGTTAGTTAAGGTAGAAGCTCAATATGGAAATAACTGGGTAGGGGCTGTTTGGTTTTTTCACACAGAAAACGCGAAAAACAAGCAATCTTGCGTCCGGCATTTGAACTTCTAAAATCCTTTTTGTCTGCCGTGCTTTCAGTTACAGTACAAAAGAACGTAGCAAGGAACATTCCTTACATTGTACCCTCTTCTTATCACTATCCACTTCTTTATATTTTACCCGGTAAATTCACTGAATGCTAGTAGTTCTGTACAGGATTCGAATTCTTTGGAACGGACTAGCTGAATGGTCGTTTTTATGGTTTTCTCTATGTAATGTGCATACGAGCCATTTGCCCTTAGAAACTCCTTCACGAAGGCATTCCTCCTTAGGGCGATAGCCCTCAAATGCTTTACTCCCTGTACGAAGGAAAGAAAGTGTTATAATTGTGAAAATTTTCGGTTATCAGATTTCAATGGAAATATCCATTTTGACCGTTCCCGAATCCATTTTGACTATTTTTTAAGTGACATCTGTTCGTACATACAGAATATAGGACTCTTTATTCCTAAAAGGATTGTAGAATGGATTTTTTCTGCACCTCTGAACGTGCGTACGTATGTATCTCGCATGTATGTATGTATGTAACTCAAAAACAATTAGCTGTAGAAGATTGAAATTTTGTATATGGAACAGCTGTATCATCTAGTTGTGTAACTTCCCCCCCTTTTCTTGTTGCAATCGGTAGTACCAAATATATATATATATATATATATATATATGCATACTAACATAATCCATAATGAAGAGTAGGACAATTTTTAAAATCCGGCTCTTTGGCTGCAAAGATTTAATTAATAATCAAATTAATGAAATGAATGCGAAACGAATAACTCCTTTTAAAGGTGTAAATTTAGGCCAAAAGCTAATTGGCTAAATTTCTAATTAGCTAAATCTAATTCGCTAATCTTTTAGGAGAAATTTGCACCTTTAGTAGGAGTTATTCGTTTCATGTTCATTTTATTAATTTGATTGTATATATATATATGTATACACACACACACCTTGTCCGGCTTAAATATCTTTATACTTGGCCTTTACTTTCGTAATCGTTCGTCGTAGTCATGCATTTACAATTACAGAAGTGTTTTAAATGACGAAAATATTTATGTTATGGCAATGACAGATCTTAAAAAAAGCAATTTTTGCACAAATAACGAAATCTAGCTTTTAAGGCGGTCTCCCAGTTTTATATTTATACTTGGGGAAAAGTGTTACACTGGTTATGAATAAATAAAAATACAAGAAAAATTGACCGAGGTATCTAATTTCAAAAATTTTAAACTTTTGATGACATTTTCAGCTTGCTTTGAGGGACCGGTTAATAAAGTTTTAATGATTCGCAGGAGTAGGTTTAAATGAAGCGCAGCAAAAAATATTAATAATTTAGCAGGCCCTACCAGGAAGTCATATGATGCGGACATCAGATTTTTTATAATAACTCTATTAGGCAACTGACCGGACAAGCAGTTTGTACTTTGATAATTACAGTGCTCTCAAAACTGATAAATTATTTACTGTATCTTTAAATTTTAAGTTCTCTGAGACTGAAATGAAGATTTTAACTACTCTTTCTCCCTAAAGTGGGCTACTCAGCCATTCAGAGATCGAGATTTATTTTTTTAACTTGCCCAGATTTTAAGAGCTAAGCAAAACTGCCGAATCCTTTCATGTTAATTTAATTAGTTCGAGAACAGGTTGCAACTAGATCGAGAACATAATCATCTCATATCTCCACTCTTTTTGGAGATCTTCGACAGATCTTTTTCTGGCTACTGCCTTCGCGTAGATCTTCCTCTTGAATTAATGATCACATTTATGGAGCGTTTGATAATTCTTGAAGTACTTTAAATTAATCTGAAATTAATATTGTGAGTTTTCTGTTGCATTCCCATTACATTCTACTCATTAAACATTTCGATGGGAACTTCTTCGAAGTGTTCATGGATTTACGTTCTCAGGTTTCGTGTTCTAGCGAAATGGATAATATTATCACTTGAAAGGAATATTTATTGCAAGATATCTTAAGCAAGAGATTCAGTAAAATAAATATGCCACTAACTGTAGAGTACTTAAGCCTTTCTTTATCAAATAAATATGAAACTTTCCGTGTAGAAGGAAGAAATAGTATGATATCAGACTTTGTACTATCATTTTGCTTAGCCATTTTGGACAGGTCATCTTTAAGCATAAGAGTTATCATTCTCTATTCTTAATTTCTACAGACCTAATCCTTAAATTAATGCATCTTCCGCAACTGTTTAGTTTAAAATTGTTTCAAGATTTAATATGAAATCTTAACATAGGGATCAGATTGGAATTTTTTTTAAATCTCTGTTTTTTATGGTTTTACCTCCGGCTAACCTGTATACATAGGTAAGTGAGGTAATGTTTTCGCTCCAAGCAAGCCATATTGAGTTTTGAATGAATAAGTAAGAATCGGGCTCTCCACAACACATTTATTATTTTTACAGTTACGTATGACTGTTTATCTGGCCCTCTCAATAACGAGTTTTTCGCCCTTGATAAATTTTATATCAAACTTACAAACATTTCTATTTTCCCTATGTGAGCATTCTGCATACGTACAAAGAGTTGGTTAGCTTTTGGGTAAAATTGGACAGCAGGAAGCGACACTTTACAGGAAACGCATAAGAGTTTTTAATAAAGAATTCTATTAAAACACAATCCAAAACTTTTCAATTTCAGTTTTTAAGGCTTTTATATTAATAGAAGTAACATATTAAATTTAGGCTGAAATTGATAAATCGATAATAATATTTTGCTTGAAGAGATTTTACAATTTGAGAAATATAAAAATAAGCTTTCGTAAAAAAATATTTTATGAAATAGCCTGAATGGATTTAAAATACCTATGCGATTTTGAACAATATATTACATTGATGAGCTTTACACGTACCTTTGGAATATGCTAAATGCAATAAGAATAAGCTCATTATGAAGCTCTGTTTACGAAGAAATTCCTCAATCCAATTAGCCCCAATCCTCAATTTTGTGTTGGTTTCACTTTTATGTCAGATCATATTTCGCATTAAGGGATGGTGTTACCAAATGTTATCTCCATGTATTATATTTAAGAAATAATATAGCGAATGGAAAAGAAATGTATGGCAACAATTAACGCTCTATTGGAAATTGTAAAGCTATGCTGATTTCAAAGAATTTTTTATTTCGTTCTTGAATTTTATGTGGCGTAAATGCGAAGAAAGTGATGTTTAATAAAAAAGCTGAAATGACACATAAAAAAGTTGGTTATCTTATTAAGAAAACTTAAAACTGATATCATAAAATATGGCAGCTATTGATACTCTACGGGGAGCTCAAAAATTTGCTGCTTTTAAAAGTTCTATGATTTTTTAATGTTATTAATTTGTAAATCCGAAACTAGAAGGTCTATATACTACTATCGATGCGATGTTTTCAGATCAAAACATGAGAACGTTGTGTACATGGAAACATATAGTTACAATCATCCAGCCTATGGGAAATTAGAATAACAAAAACAGAGTAGTGTTTATAATTAACACTGAGCCACAAAATTTATAAACAAATTAGATTTCATTTACAAATGATCAACAGGAAGTGGCAGTTTACGTAAACCTTGTTGCACTTCCGTCCATATTTTAACAAGGAATTGGGGAAAGATCATGTGCTGAATTTTTTCACTTTTTTTCCGAAATGTTCTAAGAAACGTTTTATACTTTAATGGCAAAATCTTCCAAACATTAAACTATAATCTGAAGTTTAATTTTATTTTCATTTTTATTCTTTATGAAACTGTCAAAAATAATTTTTACATTATCCGGAAAAAAGGCGTTATGTGAAATAATTCCACATAATTTTTGTTCGGATAAACAGCGCTCTGTTAAGTTCTTTCCTCAGTATTTCCTTTGAAAACAAATATGCAGGAAATTAAGTGGCTGTGAGTTCAAGAGGGTGGTTTTTAGTTCTAAAGAAGAAAAGTATCAAAGATCCTTTAACTTCTGCTTCAGAACTGATATCAAAAGTGATCAATACAACATGTACTATCCAACAGCTGTTGTTTGTGATGCTGTTTGCTTCGTTTGAGATTCATGCTAAGTTTCTGTCAGCGGCAATTAAGTCTCTTCTTTCCTTTCTCGCTAAGGAAAGCCATTAAGCCCCTCGGGATTTACATTTATCTTTTAGGCTTGTGTGAATTCGTCAGCCTAAGCAACACCGATGGTCTCTTCTCTTTTAATTAGTTCAAGGACAGTTTGCAACTTGATGGACAAGTTAATCACTCCAAATCTTTAGTCTTTTCAGATATCCCCAAAAAGGTTTTATTCTTTCTAATGTATTAACAAAGAATCTTATCCGAATTAATGATTATGTGAGTCTTTTTCTTAAAGTGGTGTTTTTTTTTTCGGAAAAAAAAGTGAAAACATTCAGCACATGACTTTTCCACAATTCCTTGTTAAAATATAAGTCCATTTTTGATAAAACGTTAGTTAACAATGAATGCAGTTTGCTCTGAGATTTTTATTTATAAACATTTCCCAAAAAAAACTTTCAATATTTTCATCATTTTGTCAATATAAATTTACGTAATTAATGAAATTACAAATATAATTACTTTGAAAGTGGTGCAGGTTTGGTTTCTCCGAAGACATAATAGTTCATTATTAATTATATTTTATAATTTCTCTACTTCGCCTTTATATGTGTGGCAATACTATTAATGACGTAAAATTCTTTTCTTGATAAATCTCATGATGGTAATGATAACTTCATAATGATAAAAATTTAAAATGGCACATATTAATAAAAAGTTAATTTGAATGGAATTACCTGAAAAAGCTCATAAAAGGATTAATTCATTACTATCATTGTAAATATACAGTGGCATACTTTTCACCTTTAACTGCTTAAAATTCTTACATGAGAAGCATATGTTGTCCTTTGAATTTAGATGATAATGTATTAGGTAAACAAAACTGCACAGTAAACATTAAAATTTTATAAGTAAGTGTGAATGTATTTGTAAGACAATAACTGATTGTTTTTAAGTGTGTCTAGACGAGGATTTGCTTTTAGGGCGCATTTTATGTGTGTAAACGTAGTGATGGAAGCTGCTTTTAAATTCACTTTTTGCTAGTTTATCAGGCGTGGTCTAGCAACGCACTCGAGAGGCCGAAGGGTAAAGTCGCTAAACACTGATACTTCGTCCTGAGTTCAAATCCCACTGAATTTTGAATTTCCTTATACGTAACGTGAATACCAGCCATTTATCTTAAGCATCCTCCGTTGAAGCAGATCCCTTGCGTGCTTTGCCATAATCTAAATAATCCAATCTAAGCGAGTATTGGACTGTGTGAGAAACTTTCATATCTTGTGCTCAGCATAAATCAGCAAAGCGATTTATTATATTCTTCTTCTTGACATGCAAACTGGAAACTGGTCCAACTCAACAGGTCGTTAAAGACGTTGAGATAATTTTCATATTGTTCTGTCACTTCGAACTCGCTCACAAGTTCGTTCCATCCAGAAGGTTATGCAGATTTTTAGAAGAGCCGAAGAATTGAAGCAGTTAACGGGAACCCGTAGTTGGTCAGTTAGTCGGTAGTCTGCATTTGTCTAATTCGGATCCTGCCTGAGTTGGAGTCTGCCTGAAGAACAGCAGTAGAGTTTAGTCATAAGGAGTGGCAGATCATATGCATGTAACCACTAGAAAGCAGTAGCCGCTGATTATTCATGCTGAAGTACGCAACGACGAGAAAAGTCTTGTCCAAATCGGTAAGCTAAAGATTTTATGCTTGGTAAAAAGTAGTGAATTCTGATTCCTCTTAGGATTATCTTTGAAATGTGAATTTTAGTTTAGAAAAATAGACTGTTAACTTTATATTTTTGTTGGTAATGCTCAAGAGGAGATCGATTAAAGTTTGAATGTTAAATGCTATTAATTCTTGGTCTGCATACAAGTACCCTTTCCATCTCGGTAACTTAAGAAAGGACGTTAGTGGCACTTTGTAGTAAGATTCCATAGAGCCAGCTGTATTGGTCATATTAATCAAAAATGCCAATATCATGAGTTTCGCAGAGTATCAACAGCTTCCGGAATCAGTTGGGGTGTACAAAGTACGTATACAGATGCTTAGGATAAAGTGACATAAACTAAGTATCAAGTAAGGGTTATTTTTTTCACTATCTGCTGTTCTTAGCCATCTTCGAAAGCATTGTCACAGAGCAACTTAGTGGGAGCGAGTTTGTTTGCATGAACACAAACCTTTTGCATTCATTTTTATGACTAGTTCTTTCAGTGACGTAGAGAGCATAGTTGGCGCCCGGAGCATGATACCTTTTTTGTAGCCCACCCCCGAAAAACATATAGTAATATAATATACAGAATATGCTCGTACTAAGAATATAATGCAAACAATAATAAAATGTAGTATCTGCCCTAAAATACTCTATAATATACTGCGAATAGTAACTACTTAACTACAATTTTACGAAATGCTATACAGTTTTCCGGAATAACAGGCTCAAGTTAGGCTTTAAATTTGAGACAAAAAAATCAAGATTAGGACTGCATTCGGAAATGTGTCTATGTGAGTGGAAAAATCAGACATACGTTCATCTAGAATTAGCATAAAAGATAATATTTCTTGTACATATTTATATAAAAAACATAGTTTTTAAACAATGAAAAAGTTAATATATATAAGAAGATATATTTATTGATAATAATATAATACAATGTACTCCCGATTACCCAAGCTATTGCCGAGAAAGCATGTCACGGATAATTGGAAAACCAAACTATCAGTTTTCATGTCAAATTTTTGTTTTATTTTTTTAATGAGTAATTTTATTTTATTTTTGAAAGCGTTTAAAAATCTGTCGAATCTTGTGGCGTATTTTTCGAAGTGTTATTTTATCACCGTATTCGAATCCCCCAAACAGAGTTTCAACAAAAGTCATTGCTGTCACGGGAGTAGTGTAATTATAAGTATCTTCTTCGCTCGTATCACCTTATATTCAGTATCACTCTCTGCCTCCTTCTGTTCTTTTGACATTTGGGGCGATATCCGCGTCACTCAAGCACTGAAAGTCCAGCCGTAAAACCATTCCTCGGTGTTTTTTCGATAGACATTTCCGAAGATTTTTACACTTTCAATTTTTTTGGCCTATACGACTTCAGTTATTGCCTCGATTTTCTCGCGTTAGATAAATCTCAAATTGCATGCAAAAAAATGTCGTCAAATATTCATGCCTTCTGTGGCCATGCTAGTAAAGAGGATGAAATGGATATTTTGTGCACCCTCCGTTTCAAAACGGAAAATGCTATCGAAGGTAAAATAAATTTTAAAATCAATCTTGGAGTAGAAGCCCAAAAAAATGAAAACGAATTCGGAAAAACAATTTAATACTTCTTCTTTGAGAACTACTGTGCGAGTTCCTATTCCTGGCGTTGACAAGGGGACAGGTGATTCACGTATTATGTAAAATGCCTAGGGAAAGTCTCATATTTCATACTTTGCCTAAAAACGTTTGGCATTGCATAGAATGCCAAAGCATTCTATAGAATGTCGGCGTTTCGTACTTTGCCGATAACATATACAGATAATTACTATGTATACATTTTTTTCGCCTTTGATGAAAGCAAATTTGTCAGTTACTTCATCAAAGTTGATCATTTCAAATATTTCTCTTTCTACACTTAAAACTCTAAGTCACTTAGGCGACCTTATACCATCGGTAATCGTAGATATGTCAAAATTAATTTCAATTTCCTGAAATGCCGTTCACAATTAACAACGAATAATGAAATAAAAAAGAGTACTTGAAATAGGACTCTCAGATTTGGGAATTCGTCTTCATGCGAGATTATAAAGATTAGAAGATCTAATGGAGTTTTAGGTTTAATTTATTTTCTCCTGCGAAATAATAACTTGCACTCACATATTTCGATAAAAAAAAACTCTGTTCCATTAAAATGTGCATTATAAAATACACCCATTTTTTTCGGGAATGCTTGGGCCTCGTTTAGCATGGATTGTTGCATCAGTACCCCATTTTTCACAGACTTACCCTTTTCACAGGTATTCTCTCGAATTTCTGTAAATTGTTGTTGCTAATACTCACTTCTCTGACCTTTAGTCAGCCCAAGCCCACGAAATTCTTCATGGCAAGTTTATGCCTGTCGTTGCCAACATTTACAGAGCACCTTACAGGTGTCAGTGCGATTTAGCTCAGTTCCGTCTCCAATTTTGATGGAGGGCACCCCAGGGGGGCGCGAACGGGTCCGAGTGTCCCACCTCCCTCTTACCTTACCATCTGTCTCTCGAGAGGACTTTTGGCTCCCCGCATATTTAGAGGTATATATATATATATATATATACACCTCTGTTAACCAGCACTGTGGCCTCAGTTTTTTTATTCTTATATGCTGGTAAATTGTGCATTTTTTGCTTTAAAAATTATTAAATTTGTTCTTATGTTCCGGTTAAGGTTTCTATGCCTTTAGTTAATCTGCATGCAATAGTTGTAGAATGATCAATAATTTAAACTTTGTTTTGAGTCTTGATAACCTAATGAGGCCACCATTTGTTTACGAAATTCTTAGTAGAATAGTGGATTAAGTCAGTTTGGGCATCAACTTCAGTGTCTTTTTGCAGAGTGAGAACCGAAGTAAACTTTCAGTTTTGTGCATTAAAAAAAAATCTGTTTTTCTGTACCCTGGGCAAATTGCTTGTTTTTGCGTAGAAACTATAATTTTAAATATAAAAATTGTTTGCAACTGTTTTTAACTACCTTTAATGTTTTATGTTTTTCTGTATTTTACAATTGTTAACGAAAGTGTTTTGAGCTTTATGTATTTTTACCTTTCCGCAAAGTGAGAACTGAATTGATTGGATGAGAAATACATCTCTAATGAAATTCGAGTAAATATGTTTAAACGAAATGCAGCAAAAATGTGTATAGTTTAATAGGCCGTACTAGGAAATCATGTGGTGTCCACGTCAGACATTTTGAGAAGTAATCAGCACTCATGTCTTATAGTCATACAAAGAAAAAAAATTGCATTGTTTGTAAAATATTGACTTCAAAGTGCATTAGTATTTAATCTATTTTTTGCGTGTTTAGAGTATTCCTATGTACAGAAGTTACACAAAAACATCCTTCAAATGGATTCGAGAGCGTTAAAAATTGATATTTTAGTCGAAATATGATGCCTGAAATTTTTTGCTATTACAATACTTCCTTTACGTCATACAAGCAAGTAAAAATTAGAAGTCAGTTTTTCTCCTTAAATTCCACTTAATGATCTCGTTTCATCATTTATAGTGTGTAAAGTTCTTTAGTTTATAATTTTATTAAAACTTGGTGTGCCGAAAGAATTTTCACATAAAGGATTTATAAGTCTTCATTACATAATTCATCAAATTTTACCTACATAAAAGGTTAGTTTTATTTTTATAAATGATTCCGTATTTTTACTACTTGATATTTCAGTTTAAAAATTCTCCTCAGTCAGCAATGTAATTTTTTGCAAGCAAACTATTTAAATTAGAATCTCTGCAATAGCATTCTTGTAAGCAGTAAAGAAAATCTAAATTTCTGACTTTATTCTGTTCCCATATAAATAGAATTTATATTAAAATTGGCATAAGAGTACTTTAATAGATGAAGTATTGTAAATAGATGAAGAGGAGAAAGAAATCACTGACTTGGAGTTGCTGTACGAAAATGTTTGTATAAAATTCGTTAAAGAAAAAAAATCCATTTATATTTTTCTTCATTTTCACTACTTTCATTGCGTTAAAATTTCTCACGAATATTCACTATTTAGCTCTTCAGTTTTTAATCGTTTGATTATTCCGCCGGAGCTAATTATACACTGTGTCCAGAAAAGATCTTGCTCGACATTTATTTTAAACTTATGCTTGCAATTAGAAAAATGTTTTAAATGACCCAAAGATTATGTTTTTGTATTTTTGCATTTTTATGAAAGTGAAGAGATCTAAATTTTTGCACATTCCCCCAGTCCATATACTCATATTTAGGAAAATGTTATACTCCTTATAAAAAATAAGGCACAAAAGTTTTGATTTGCGGATATGACCAAAACTGACCTCTTTTGGATCCAGCTGTGTTTATATCGAAATAAACAAACAAGGATCTTTCACTTCTCCTCCGCTTCCATCCTCGTGTATTCATAAAGCTAGTGTCTTCTCTGTGTTTTTGTTGCTAGGAATAAAGAAGTATAAATAACTTGGCACCGAAAATGACCGATATGTCTTCACGGTACTCTAAAAATTGACTCAGTGAAGATGAAAAAACGCTTGTAACACAAACATTGATAATTTTGAATAAGGGGAAAGTAGTGCGACTTTTATTTTTATTTTTCGTACGGTTTTTCTGACTTCTCAGTACATAAATTTAATCTTAATTGCGTTTCCGAGTTAAAACTGTCGCATTACGTTCCATAAACATAAAAAAGTCAAGTTAGAAGAATATAGAAACTTCCTTAACATCTATTTGGGAAAAAGACCATAATCTACTTATGACTGAGGAACTGATAAATGCTGAAACTACACTAAAATATGCTGTTTATTTATTTTTAATACAGGGTGGTTATAAAGTCTCGGACCGATTTTCATGTTTAATAACTCATAAAATAATAAAGATAGGTTAAAATTAATAACATAAATGATAAGATAGACTCAAAAAGTTTCATGACCCTTGTCAATGAACTTCCACGTAGGCCCAATATCAAGTCGATATTCAATTTCACGCCAGGTATGTCGGCATCCACAGAGGCTATTGAGGTTTAATTCTGGATTTTAGGTCATCAATGTTCGACACTCTCCTCCTGTAAACGTTGTCCTTTACAAATCCCCAAAGGAAAAGGTCCAGCGGTGTTATATCAAATGATTTGGGTGGCCAAGGAATTGGACGGTCTCATCAATCGCATACTTAGACATGTTGGAAAACTTCGTATTTCCACAACTAGATGAGCTTCAGCCACATGTCATTTCGCAACAAGATGGTGAACCACCTCATTAGGGTACCATCGTTCATAGTTCTAAGAATGACCATTTTACAGGAAGATGGATTGGGCGAGGTGGTCCAATTCCTTGACCACCCAGATCACCTGATATAACGCCCGCTGGTTTTTTTTTCCTTTGGAGATTTGTAAAGGACAACGTTTACAGGAGAACAGTGTCGAACATTGATGACCTAAAAGCCAGAATTACAACCGCAATAGCCTCTGTGGATGCCGACATGCTTGCCGGTACCTGGCGTGAAATTGAATATCGACTAGGCATTCTCCGTCCGACGAAGGGGGCCCACGTAGAAGTTCATTGACAAGGGTAATGAAACGTTTTGAGTCTATCTAACCATTTATGTTATTAATTTTAATCTATCTTTATTATTTTATGAGTTAATAAACATCAAAATGGGTTTGGAACTTTTATAAACACCCTGTATATCTGCCTTTTAGAAAGTAACCCCTTTTGCTAAAGCTAAAGAATTTGCGTTTTTTGATTATATGCATTGTGAAATGGAATATGGATTTTGTCATTACTACATAAAATCTGTGCAAACTCCTTCGTTTGACGGGGCTACAAAATTATGCTTCATAAAAAAGCAATAAAGTTTCGATTCTAATAATCGATATCATTGCGTTACTTTGCTATGTACACCTTGAACACAAAATGAAGGGACATTTCAATAACTCCCATTCAGTTGGGCTGATTGAAGAAATTTAACTTGCGTTTTTTATGTTTCGGAAGTTCGACTTTATATACATTACAAGATTTATATATAGCATTATTCTAACGCAGGTTCAACACAAAATCGAGCTTTTTCTAAAATGACATACCGATGTTTTTCTATATTTCGATCATAAGACTGAAATCAGGCCTAAATATTGAACTTTATGAAATCTGGCGAGAAATTTACCCAGAAATTTAAAAATTTATCTTTGTGCACTTTATTCAGTTTGGGCCGAGAATACTTGGAAAATTCTGAATTGATGGTAACCTATTTTCTTTTCCCTTTCATTGTGTAAGAGAAGAAGAAATGGTGCATTGTTCACTCTTTCAAATAGTTTTAAAGAAGTGCGTAAAATCTATTTGGGGTTATTATAACTTAGAATAAATATGCCAAATTTCAAAAGCGCTAATATATAAACTCACAGATGTCTTCGGAAGGTTTGAATAAAAAACTCTAATTTTTTCCAGGTCTACCTAGAAATACTTTATACATATACTTTAAAACAATAACAAAACTTCTATCAGCTATAATTAAAAGAATTTTCAAAACATTTATACAAATTACCAAAAGGTATGGTGCTGGTTCCTAATGATTTTAATTCCGACAGTTCATGAATTTCAAATTCTTCGTTTATCGTTCTGGCAAAGATAAGGAGCTGACTGATGTCAGCTGTATCTCTGCCCTTAGAGCTAGAGATTAAAATCTGCATTTTACGAAATTGCCCTTGAGAATACCTGAAACTTCACAACTTATTTCATTAATCCTTTTACTTACACACTTTCAAAATGAGAGACTTATGAGACAAGGACACTGTTTCAAAATTTTTAGCCAGCTTATTATCCCCAAATGAAGACGCCGTTTTCAAAACAGATCTTTTAATGAGCTCACTATCTCTAAAAGGCATTTTACATTTAGATAGCTCTAAACATACCGCATGAGCTGCCTTTAAACTCGCAGTTTTAGATGGCTGCTGGAAGATGTTCTTCTGTCTAGCTAGTTTCGTCTTCAAGTTATTAAACACACCGCCCCTAGCACTTTCCTGGTGTTGATCTATTTTAATTTATGCAAGATGCTATAGAGGCTACTCCCATTATACTCCTTGAAAACACTTAAGATATCAGACCAGATAACACACTGTGGTTTTCCATTACGTTCGACAAAAAAAATTGTTGCCAATTAGACTGAAATTTCTCACCTTCAACAAGCCGTTTATTTAGTTCCGCCATTTTAGGTTGCAGAATTATCAGGTATATTTTTTAAGCAAGAGACATGAAAATGTGCATTGCCCTCGCCGGGACGTGAACTCCGAGCTTCTCGAATACGTTTGAAGTGTGCTTCCGAATACACCACCAGGCCTACTGAAAACAGGAAGAAAATACTGTATATACACCATTTTTTAAAAGGTGACTGGGGATTAGGAGATCCAATCACCAAATCCTGGTGGTGTGAATTATCGTTCACCACCTTTTAGTTTGAATGCCACAATGAAGTCATTAGACTATTTTGAAGCAGAAGACGTGAAAAATGTGCAGTGCGCTAGAACCCTGGACCTCTCGAATACAAATTGAATTTTCTTCCAAATACACCATGAAGGCATGTAGAAATGAGAGAGAAAATACTTTACAATGTAGTACTGAATGAAAGTGAATTTAAAGCATGCGCACTCGGAATTATAACTATCGAAGAGTGAAGCTTATTATCGAGGTGGCCGTTACAGGAGACATAAAAACTGTAAAGTCCTGCCATCTTTGGGAATGAAAGAAACTGCTCTGTGATGGGCAGCATTACCCATGTCAGCGGTTTATCCCTCAATATGCTTTTTTGCATGCCCTGATGCGCAGCGAGAAGAAAATCTTTAGGCACGAATCATTCGAATTGCTGGTGTCATGAATGTCATGAATTGTTGTGGCTAATATTGTGGATGGCATTTCCTTGAATTTTAATAAACACTGCCAATCCAATAAGAAGGAAAACTGCCAACGAAAATGAATTAGAGGGCTGCAGGTTTTATCACACAGGCTTAGATAATGCGTCATTTTACTTCGATTTAAATTCTGTAGAAATAAATAGGCATCTTTCTGCATTTAGTTTTAAAAAATCCCTTTTATAAAATAAATCTTTAGCTATACATCGTAAAATAATTAATTTATAAAAAGAGGATAATCACATAGTTTCATGGGAACAAGAAATTTGGAAAAATTTATCTACAGTTTCATATGACGTATAATAAATGCGAAAGGCACTTTTTATAAATTTACAAACTTAGTGGCTTATTTGACAATACAATTACATTAATGATTTTATTATTTTGGTCTTCCAAGATTTTAGTTTCATAAAACTATATATAAATTTTGTAAAGAGAATTATTTAATTCCTTGTTCTAGTGAAATTATACGATCAATCATTTTTCTCCTTTAGTTTAATAATTATTTTATTAATTTTAAATGAAAGCTTTTTTTATCAAAATTTTTTTTCTTATATTCACCATTCCAATCTCAATGGCATGTTGATAATCACATTATTCAATTTCCGCCTTCTGAGCATGCCTTCGTGGTGTAATGGTCAGCACACTCGAGAGTATTCGAGAGGTCCGAAGTTCGAATCCCGGCGAGGGCATTGCTCAGTTTTCATGTCTCCTACTTCGAAATAACATAATGTCTTTACAATGGCACCCGAACTAAAAGGGGGTGGATGATAATTCTCCACCACCAGGATTTGGAGATGGGGTCCCCTAATCCCCAGTCGCCCTTTAAAAGGGGGAGTATATAAGGTATTCCTTCCGCCTTCTTACTATGCGTTCGTGGTATAATGGTCTGCACAATCAGCGGGTATTTGAGAGGTCCGAGATTCGAGTCCCGACGAGGGTATTGCTCATTTTTCACGTCTTCTGCTTCGAAATAATCTAATATCTGTACAAACTGAACAATGGTTTTTAACAATTAATACTCACTCTTTTATTTAAAATAATTGTGTTGCACCAAGACGAAAAAAAAAGCAAGCAATTTTTGACATTTTTCTGAAATATCAGATATTATATTTAAAATTTCAAGTGAATTTCTTTTAAAAGTTTTTTTTTACCTTCTAACCGATGATGCAGATAAATTCATGGTGGTGCAAACAAAATGACAGATGGTGCATTCAGAGATTTTTAGTTTGACTGTTAAGCAAAGATGTGTGAGAAAAATTGCTTTCAATGTTAAATATTAAAAACTCTAAATCGAATTTTGAAAGATCGCTTCATACTATGTCATTCGCAAGAAAATGAAGTCTATGAGTTATATTGTGGCCAAGAAGCAAGGGTCATGTGTATCGTTTCCTTAGGCCCTAGCACCTAATAAAGCGTCTAGTTTAAATACCGATGACAAATATTTGGTCATAGCGACAAACACTGTGAGCGAGTTAATAAAACGTAGTTCGTAACTATCTCAGTGAAACAATATCCACACGTACAATAGCCACGCAACTAACTAACGACATATTGCATCTTGTCTAGCTGTTTCAACTACGTGATTTAACTCCATGCTGCTTCAACTTCGGCGAAATTTCAGGACCACCTGTTTGAGAGAACGTGTTATAATAGTTATCACAGAACGAGATCAAGCTTAGCAGAGATGAGTTTTAACCAAATTAAATCCCTTTGCCTTCTGTGGTGAAACTAAAAAACAAATATAATGAGAATTTGTAAAGTCTGTAAATCCTTTAAACATTTCGCTTTATTGTCTAGTCAAATGACTTCTTGAGAGATTCCTAAAACGAGGAAACAGATGAGAGACTCTTAAATTCATTGGCCAAGGGATTATCTTTCAAAATGTGGATGCAAATTTAAAATTGGATATAAAATTCTGGGCAGATTCGTTCTGTTACCTTTAAGAAACCATTCGCATACGAGCTAGTCGTTAGTAGCCGATCAAAAAAGGTAAAGTTGCGCATGTGTAAATGTCAGTTGATTGAATGCAGTTGATTTCGAAGTCGCACAGTTGGTAAATTGGTAAAGTTGCGCAGTTGACACCAAAGTCGTCCACTGATTGTGAGTTCGTATTTTCTTCGCTGTGACTAATCGGCTAGTAAACCAAGCTAGCAAAAAATTTAAGACATTTAGACAAAATTCTTATTCCAGTTTCCGAGATGTAAATAAGATCTGACTGTTTAGCAACAAAATTCGATTTTTGCCACTTATGCCTCTGAAAGCTTTCATGTGAATGCTTTGTCAGGTGACCAGGGTCTAAGACAAAGGCAGTCATGTTGTAGAGTCTTTTTGTGTGTTTCGGGATCATCAGCTGGTAGACCCTATTGAAAGACTACGTAGCGAATCGACGCTAGGTCTTGAAAAAACAGATAGATAGAAGAAGATTTATAATAACCTTTTTTTATTTTAACTAAACTGAGCAAAAACACACTCCATCGGTGTTCACAATTTAACTACCACTTGTGGCTAAGCAACCTGAACAGAAAATAGGATGTACAATCACAATAAGGTAAAAACTGCTACACGACTTGCTCCTTCTTTATCTAAAACTCTAAATCGGCTGCACACAGCATAGCCGAGATTAGAATATTAATATAATTTAAAGAAAAAAGCTACCACCATCTATTCACTTACAAAGCTACTTCAAACACGCAGCATAAATTCGGAACTAACTCTTCTATTGCGAACTCTTAAAACTGCTACTTAAGTATTGTGAATGTATGTCATTGAATTTACATTCTGACAGGGAATTGAAATCAGAAGGCAAAGGAAAGTTTCTTAAACTAAAAGTAATTGATTAGAACAAAATAAGGTCTTTACAACCCTTTCCTCCTAACCACGATAAAATTCTTGGGCTTAATCTGATACTACTGTCGAACAAATGAGATCGATTATAAAAATAATGCTACACTAAAATCCCCGAGACCATATTTAGTTGTTAAATAACAGAAATCTTTAAAATTATCAAAGGAGGATGAAGAATATTACGAATGCTCTTGGTGACATTTGATTCATAAGACAATGTTGGAAACTTTCAAACTTAAATCAGCAGCTCTTAATCTTTTCTATCAATCATCAACACATGGAATTCATATTTGCCTTCAAATTGTCAGCTATTTTTATAAGGTATTTCTCTCGCTTTCTTAGTATGCCTTCATGGTGTAATGGTCAGCACGCTCGGCGCGTATTCGAAAGGTTCGAGGTTCGAATCCCGACGATGGCACTGCTCATTTTTCATATCTCCTGCTTCAACAATACGATAATGATTCTAAGTGGCGCCCGAACTAAAAAGGTGGTGGATGATGATTCTCCACCACCAGGATTTGGCGATTGGGTCTCTTAATGCCCAGTCGCCCTTTAAACGGGGGAACATGTAAGGTATTTCTCCCGCTTTCTTTGCATGCCTTCTTAGTGCAATGGTGAGCACGTATTCGAGAGGTCCAAGGTTCGAATCCAGGCGATGACATTGCTCATTTTTCATGTCTCCTGCTTCAAAAATCCTAATGCCTCTACATTTTGAATTAATATTTACAATAGTCTAGTATCATTCGGTCTTCTTTTCAAATTAATAGTAATGCTTTAAATACGCAATGTGTTCATTTGGAGTGTCAACATATAAACGAAGTTAATTCGCAGTTAATAACACTCCACGTCTTCATATTTAAAATGAATGTGCACTGTATTCCAAATTCATTTTTGAAAAATATTCTTGCTTTGAATTAATCTCCTTAAATTCTATCGGACGTTTTTGGTATTTCAAAAGAAAATGAACTGCTTATTCGTTAAAATATGTCACTAATAGAACGAAAGGTTTTCACTAATCGAGTCTTAAAAGGTCTAGATTAATTAAAATATACTCACTCTTTTTTGAATTTATAACTTGTGCGACAGTTATGATTACATGATTGTTAACTAACGAAATGGTTGTTTATGCATTTTATGTTGTTAATATTGTATACGTGTGCTTCTATATGTCAAATAAAAGTGCCTGATGAAAAGTGTAAAAAAACCTATATGCTTAGGGAAGGCTTAGAAAGTTGAAAGACTAAAACACCATGGTGTTATATATTAAAAACCATATGTCAGTAAAATGTGTAAGTAAGAGTAAAACCCAACGAAGATCTATCTCTGAAATCTACTCAACGAAGTTATCTCTAGATAATATTGGGAAATAAGTTCAATTTGGTCTCGATTCGCAGATTTCAATTTAATACCTGAAGCACTTTTAAGCCAAACAGCTATGTAAAGTTTATAATTTAAATGTTATATATGTATATATAAATATATATGTTATAATGTAAATATAAAATCGTATGTTTAAACTGAGCTCTTTGAAACCTCAATGCTAAATGATAGGAATATTTTTTATGAATCGTTATTAACGCTGTGTAACTTATGTCACTTAAGTCTATTATTCAGCAATGAAAAATCTATGAATGTCTATGTTACCTGAAAAGTATGAAACACCGGCGTTCTATAGAATGCCTAGGCATTTCATGGTATGCCTGGCGATTTTAGACAAAGTATGAAATATGAGAATTATTATATACTTTACTAAGGCATTGTATATAATACCTAGGCATTTTATAGAATGCCAAATGCGATTTAGGCAAAGTATGAAAAAAGTCCATGATAAAATATTATTCAAAAGATGTTCATTTCTGAAAAATACAAATGTTATTCTGAAAAAATGATGAAAGCTGGTTATTAAAAACTTTTATTCTAAGTATGAAAAACGAAAATTAGTGAGATGATCTTGGTACACCATGATAAATTTGTATTTTCTCTCTGACTGGAAATCAATAAGATCTACTTGGCAAGGGGGACTAAATTCAGAAAACTCATAGGTTTCACAATAATGCCCTTTTTAATACCATTTGTTTTTGGCAGGGCTCATAAAGATGAATGTATAGTTCAATATCTGTGAATCAAATTCTGTTCAATATCTTCTAAAAATGTTATACGAACTGTGCAACATTTTTGTGTTTGGTTTAAAGTTCCTTCAACATTCTGTCACGGCCTCCGTGCAAAAGTGCCAAGTGAATTTCATGAAGTATATGAAATAACTGACGCCTTCTTTAATATGACAAATGAGCTTACTTTTGTTTTCCACAAACATCACGTCATAACGATTCGGCAACCAATAGTATCGTAGTTCCTTCTCAGCAAGTCATTTTGGCGTTTTTACATCATTTAAATTAACTTCTGGTAAGTAGTTTCTGTTATTCGAAAAGAATCGCAGATGTAATTCATACTTTGCCAGTTTGTCATCTGGCATTCTATAGAATTTCTAGGCAATTTGTGAAATGATTACTCGTTTCACACTT
The DNA here is from genome assembly GCA_000611955.2 of Stegodyphus mimosarum. NCBI lineage: Eukaryota > Metazoa > Arthropoda > Arachnida > Araneae > Eresidae > Stegodyphus > Stegodyphus mimosarum. The sequence continues at coordinate 207,297 of KK119861.1, forward strand.
TGCCGGCCAGTTTTCGGCATTCTATAGAATGCCGGATTTCATACTTTGCCGGTTTCATATACATAGTTCTGTGAACTATAAAATTAAGCTGGCTTTCGGAAAGATAAATATCACGAGGTACGATTAAAGGAAATAAAATGATACATTGTTGGAATGGTAACTTCAGATGAATGTTCCAAAGGTTTGATATAAAAATTGTACTTATAAAAGCTATTAAAGTGTACTTAATGATTGTACGGAGATAGAATATTTATATATTTGTGAAATTTAAATAAAAACGTATTAATCTTATAAAAGGCAGATTAATATTAAGAAGAACTTAGTTTTTATTTTGTTTCAATAGCGAGGGGAAAGAGAAATTTCATCACAATATGCAATAAAAAAGAACAAGAAACTTATTATGTTTGTATGCAGTAGGTATATATGTATGTATGTATATTCCTCACATTGTGAGAAAACAGCGGCTATTAAATAGGCAATTTTCATTATTATATAAAAATTTTAAGCTGGCGCTAATGAAATTTTTAGATAACGCGGACGGTAAGACGAAAACTAGTTTTATGGCCAATGAATATCATACACAGCTTTCAATTCACTGTTGCCTAAATTCCTAAATAGCGTCACAATCTCTTTGCATATATTAGTATACATGCATCAATAACTGTAAAAATATCTAATTTCTCACAATAAGGGGAATCAGATTAAGAAAATAAAAACTATAATTTTGGAATGATATGCAATGTTTCGAGAAGAAAAAGTAACAGCAAGTGCTATTACAGTAGCAAACACTGTGTATTAAAATAATAAATAAAAATTACTTATCGCTTTACAGTTTTCCTACTCCTTTTTAAGATATAATTAGATTAAAGTTGGTTAAATATATTAGCGATAATAGCAACAAATCAAAAGAAAATAATTACACTACATTTAAAAAAATGGTCATTAAAAATATAATTTAAAATTAATATAACAATACAAATTAAAAATGCACAAGCCATATATTAAACATTACCCATAATACACTATTGTTGTTCTCTCCATGTATACAGCGATCTGTTTTCATTAAAATAATCAAAGAATTGCATAAACTCGGCATCGCACATATTAAACATTATATATCATATAACACATTACTGTTGTTCTCCCTTGAACAGCTGAAACTTCCGAGTAGACTGGAACGTAATGAAAATAAAAGAGAGGTTCTAGTTTCTCCATTTTAAAATAAGTCGTTTTAAAAATAACAATAAGATATCAGAAATGCAGAACAAGGAAACAAGAGAGAAATACCTCACAACTCAACTAGTTCGAGTTATTAAAAAATAATAATTAGGTATTAAGAATAATGACACGCCGACGAAAATAAGCTTACCAGAATAATGACCCGCCGTCATTATCACTTAACAAAGAATTCGACAAATTTAGCCTCTCCTCTTATACTTCACTCTAGCCTATGATATTATATGAAATTTCAGTCCTCCGTATCGCTACAACAGGTCAAAAAATCCAAATTCAAATTTTTCATCCATACTGCAGGAAGCACCGACATCAGACATACTCATCACGGATTAAAAAGTTCTTTCATCCAATGAATTTTTTTTTATGTTTCGAGTAGTTACGGTTATAAATTTTAAAACATTCATTCAATATTTTCGATCGCCTGCTAAATCTTATTAACGTTGTTGATTCTCTGTGGTAATTGAGAACAATTGTACACAGCACACAAAAAAGTAAATTGTTAACAAAAATAATCTTGCACAGTAACATTATTATTACCTAACGTTTCAATTCAGATAAATATAACTTGAATTTCCTTTAACTATAAAGCTGCATATTTCAACCAATAACCACATAAACATTCCATCTCAAACACAGCTGTACCCCGCTTTTGCAAAGAAGATTAGCCAATAATACATCTAAAAACGTTGTGTCGAATCCTGAGACAAGTAAACAACGTCTACGAATTGTGCTGCAGCTTGTAGCCTTTAGCCTAATTTTTTTTCGTCTGAAATGTTTGCCATTTTTCATTTGTAATCAATTAGAATAGAAACAGTATTTTTTCTAATATTTATAAAGTGCAGCATTTTTCATTTCCATTCTCACTTTAATCGTGTAATATCGTTCTTTCCTTAAATTTCTTCCTGCGAAATAAATAGTAGTTTCTTCGCTATAGCTTTCATTCTTTTCGTATCATTCTTTTTTTTTTCATTCTAAAACGTTAGCTATGTTTAAATTACCATCAACTAAAAAAGGAGCAATAGTTTTTTCCCTTCGAGTGTTCAAAATTTTGCATACTGAGCGAAACTGCAGAAATGATTCAGCAAATCAAATTGTTTATTAGGAGGCAAAGTATTTGGAGATTCAGTATAAAAAATCTGCTGTTTCGTGGTTTCAGAAATCTTTTATTATTGCACTGCGCTTCATAACAGTGTTTGGTAATTTCCATCAGATGTGCAATAGATAGTTAAATATTTGTGAAAATCCAAGAAGTAGCTGCCGAATCATGCGTTCCACAAAGGATTTCGAATTTCCACATTCGAATTTAATTGCATTATAGAAAATCGGCGGCACCTAGAGCCACTAAATTTTGCACGCATTTAGTCTTCCACCCGAACGTGTTCATTTCGAAACCCGAATTTTGAATTGCGCATTTGTTTTTCTGTTTTATTTATTTAATATTCTGTGAGAATTTAAGGAACTTTTGATTAAGCCTCAGTGATATGAAAGCTTTATGTTGCCAGTCGGCAAAACTAAAGATATCTGTATTCCAAATTTAACCAAAAAACTTTGAAATATAAAAAGAATGTTGTCAATCGTCTATTTATGAGTGGCAACATTTTTGTCTTTCGAATTTACGTTCGTTTACAAAAGTTTAAGAGGTAACCGATTTTAGTTATTTGAACACATTCATCATTTTTACAGATTATTGCAATATCTCATGTATTGATTGCGTCAGACTCATTGCCTTAAATAAATGTACTCGTCTCGTTCATTGCCAGTTGTTTACTGGATTCCACCGTAAAGTGTGCTGTTGTGCAGTTTATTGTATTATGTAAAAAAAACCTTCATTTACTGTTACAAGAAGGACAAAAAGAGTTAACTTGAATAAAATTGGCTTTTCTGAACTCGAAATAAGTAAAAGGGTAAATGTGGGCGAGACCGCTATTCATCAAGCAGTCAGTAAATTTAAAATTCTGTGAAAATTTACGGGCGTTAAGAAACACGGTCTCCCAAAAAAGGCTGTATTTGATGGTCATGCGATAAGAGGCATGGTCGTAGGGTCTCCAGCAACCTTTTGAAAGAAGATTCGACTTACTCTGACTAGAGAGGACACCATTGTCAGTGTGAATACTATTTCTAGACTTTGACCACAGATTTTACTTTGTTATTCCATAAACATACCTAGACGTAGTCCAATTAAGGAACAGAACAGGACAGTACAAGCGGGGAGAGTACGATGTTATTCTTCGATGGGTTAAGCTTGCCGTAGTTTTCTGTACATGCTACAAGTGTTCGCCGCCCAGGGGTAAAATGGTATAACGATAGATATACGACATGAAATGTGATCATGGCCGGTCGGTATGTTACGTGGAAAGTTGAAGCTTCACATGGGTTTTATAGATGTTCAATATTCATGTTTGATGGGGCTCCGTGTTAGAGGTGAAGAACTTTTAATGACTATCTGAAGGTAGAGAAAACCCAGTGCTTGAATGGCCAGGTAGCAGTCCAGATTTGAATTTCATCAAGAATCTGTGTCGTATTGTGAAAAAATAAAGTCGAGGAAAAGTAACCATCCAGTGCTACGGCACTTGTAGCAATAAGGCATGTCTGCATGTACAGACAGAGATTTCCCAAGCTTGCTGCCAGTCCCTTATTTATGACAGGATTGCAACTGTAATTAAAAGCAAATGAGGTGCTACAAAATAGTGGCTTTACTTAGTAACTTTGTAAGTCTATTTTGTTCTTTTATTAAAAAAAATGAATTGCGGGATTTCATTAAATCTGATTTTTTGTGGGTGCTTTTAAATTTGTGCGTAGTAAAAAAACTCAGCTATTTAAAAGAAATATTCTTTTATTGGGCAAATTAATTTTTTTATCTTCCATGTGACAGTGTGTTATCATTCAGCAAAGCGCAAGATAGTATTTAACTTTTTTTCAAATTTATTCTGCTTTTAATTAACAAACTGAGCGACTTAAAAGCAATAAATACAGATCCAATTCAATTATTTACTTGCTAGTTGGATCTGTAAATTTACATTGTATTTAAAATTATTCCAGCAGCCATTTCTGTCCTAAAAATTAAGAGTATTCAAGGACCCCACTATATAATATTAATAATCCAGGTCAATCAAAATGGCAGCCACCAAATTCTTTTTTTAACTAATCTTTTATTAGTCTCATTAAAAATAATATTTCATAAGTTTTGCTTCACTAAACAGGCTTTAATGCTAAAGGTTTTTTAAGGATATGGTTCGAAAAATTCAAATGAAGAAAAAAGATCGAAAAATTCGAGTTTTCAAATTTCTTTTGCAAGGTTCATAGGATTTGAGGATTTCAATTTCCCATCTGTAAAAATCAAATTAGATTCTTTTTTACCTCAAATACCTCTTAAGACCCTATAGAAATATTTTTATAATATTTCATTAAAAATTGTTATCACACTGCCATTATGCCATTTTCCAGAGTATTAAATTTTCTTCATTGCTTTCGGGAATTACTGACCTTGGATGTGCTAATTCATTGCCCTTCACTTCTGATTTAAACATATAGCCTTCCCATTAAGATAACACGGGGGGAATTTCCGGTTCACCCCACCCCTTTTCTCTCAATAAAATTCCAGGGCGGAGATGTTCTCTCCGTTATCCAAGAACGCTTATCTGCACGATCCATTTAACACACCGCTTCGCTCCAAACCAAAATCCCTGGCGTCGCATTAGAGACCAGAGGATCACGGTCGTGATTAAAAAATCCTAAAAAAAGCAGCCCTCGGAGACATATGACCCGAGGTTTCGCCAGAAAGAAAAGATTTGTTGAAACACGTTGGCAAAGCGAAGTGCAGCTTTTCATTTTTTCTTCTGAGAGAAAAAAAAATACATTTTTTGTTTTCTATATTCTTTGCCTCCAAAAATTTTCTTTTCCTTTAAGAAAATTCTTTTTTTTTTTATTTTTTTTTATTTTTGAATTAATGCAATTAACAAGAATTCTTTAATAAATGCATATTTATCTAGCATTAAAGTAAAAAATTGCATTTTTATATTAATATTGCATTTGAATATTGTCAAGTACTCGAGGGCTGTGTAAGAAGACAGATGCCCTCCTGGAGGACTTTCTGTAAAAACCGGCTCGGATTAACGTTACACATGGGGGAAACAATAGTCCGGCCAGTCCCTTCGCTTGCGTTTGGATTCGTGTCGAACTACTAGTGTTTAGCAATTTTATTCCCTCGGCTCTATACACAGTTTAACATGAATTATTAGTACCACTTTTCTATGTGCGCTTAATTAAAAATACATAGATTAATTTACAATTAATTAAGTAGTAAGTAATAGTAATTAATTTCATAAATCTAATTGCTAATGCCATTTATCTATGTACGTTTAACAACATTACTTATTCCAAATCTTTATGTTTACTAAGGTAGCTATTAAGCTAATGGATTCATAAACTCATAAATAAAAATAGTTTCATGCCGTCTTTGATGTTATTCTTAATTTTGTACGTATTGTTGAGTGCACATGGGCTTGTATTAGATTGAATGCACACAGGTCCGATGATAGGTTCATAAAATTTATTTTTATCAAAAGAAACACTTCAAAGTTATGAAAATTTCCACAAAAATCCTTGTACAAGTGTTCATAGTATCCAGTACAATCAGTAGTTACACTTCAAACTTCTAAAAACGTTAAACACAACGCAGTGCAAAACGCATTTAAAGAGAAAGCTAACGGATATATATCAGTTCAAGCTGAACTAACAACTCGCAACTACAGTTACTAACTGAGAACAAGTGCTCTCTCCGGCCTTATATAGTTTTCAACATGCCGCTGAAATATTTCCAATACTTTCTGCTTCGCAAAATTATTGGAAAGCAATGTGAGGGCCGAATTACGGTTACAACTAATATAATGATCAATTACATTTTATTCAATTACAATACCTATTACGGTAGTACAAATATTGGACCAAAATGTCGCCAAATTTAGAGACTTTTAGCGATTTCTTGCCAAATTACCGAGATAGCCATTTACTCAATGTTAAATGACCTTTCCCCTGTATTCTTACTTTTCTGGCATAGCTCTTCTCTTAAGATTTTTAACGTTACATTACACAGAAAAATACAACAATTTCGCATATAATTGCTCTAAAATCATCTATCTATGTACAAAATTCGTAATATTATTAAGGTATTTAATTGTATTAAAATGTCAGGATTGATTTTTAATTTGGCTAGAGGCAGAAGTAAACGTAATTGGAGTTATTATTTTATATATAAGGGTTATGATATTATGTGACATTATATCAATTGAGTCATTTAGGATAATAATGCTACGTGAGCCGTACCCCCTAAGAAAAAATAGGTATAAATCGTAGGATGTATGAAAAATGTAAAAATTATGTATGATAATAATATTTTGTGCTGTCCTTGCTGATATTTATCGAAGCAAAATTCCGTATTCTCTTGGATATAATTAACAAAATTAAAGGGTCTTTAAGTGCTTTATTTTAAAGCAGGAGATCTGAAAATGTGCAGTGCAATCACCGGGACTCGAACCTGTACCTCTCGAATACGCATCGAGTGTGCTTCTATTGAACCCCTCAGTCATGCGCTGAAAGGAGAGAAGAAATACCTTATACGCTTCTTTTAAGTGGAGACTGGGATCAGAGAACCCAGTCACCAAATCCTGGTGAAGACGAATTATTTTCAACCGCCTTTTAGTTCGGGCGCCATTGTAGAGTCTTTTGGATGCAGGAAACATGAAAAATATGCTTTATCCTTTCCGGGACTTGAACCCTGAACCTCTGGAATATGCGTCGACTATGCTTCCAATTACACCCCGAAGGCATGCTGGAAGGAGGGAGAATATACCCTATAAAATTTATAAACACGGACTTAATACAACTTATATAAGCAGTATTCTAAAACGTACGAACTATAGTTTAAGTCTTACTAAGTTGAATAATTATAATAAACCTTTTCTTCTCAGTTAGTTTATGGGTACAATTAATTACCACAATGATCACAAGGGTATTTTTTTATCTTTTTGTCAAACCCAGCACTTAGGAGGGCCAACCAGCGGCCAAGCGGTTGGCCCTCTTAAGTATTGTATTTCTGGTAGTTCGGTGGTCGAATTTCTGGTAGTTCGATGTTGGATTTCCGGTAGTTCGAAGTTACTGAACATTGGTACTTCGGTTCCAGGTTCGAATCCCGCGTACAGGTTGGCAGCATGAATGTTTTCGTAGTCTTCTTCATGTGAAACATGTAAACGAGGCAGTTTCTCTTAGAAAGTTCTCCACGAAGACCTCCTCCTCTTAGGCAGATAGCTCTAAAGGACTTGCCATAATCACATAAAGCAAATCAAACCAAACCATGACTTAAGTCGTGGACCCATCCTTTGCATTTTAGGCACTGAATCACATTCTCTTCGTGATCTTCCTCTCAAATATTGCAGGGTGACCAGCACGATAAGAAACAATATTGTTGACTGGGGGTAACTCGTTTCACTGGAAGAGGCGCAGATTACGTGCTATTACATCTAATATTGGAAAGATTCGACATGAGCGGTAGTACGACTTGCGCAACTTTACTGTATAAAGTATTTTTTGTTCAAGGATTAGATTCAGCGGTTTTGATATCCTTATTTGATTCTGGAAGAAGAGATAGTAATTTCAGGATCAGTTGTTTTAACCTATAAGTTTGGAGGAGGACCTCTCCACACCCCCTTTTTTTAAGCAATATTTCTTCAATTTTTTTTACTTTGCGATCCATTCATTTTGTGCTTGTCGGGTATTTTATTATTAATTATTCATTCTACGCATACATTTCGTATTTTCAGGGCAAACACTCTTGCCTTCTCTCAGCGAATACACTTTCCTCCCGAATGTGCTATATTTGTGCCTTCGGGGTAAATAAGTAAGAAATTATGAATAACCCTGGGAAATAAACAAAACCTGGCACTAATTATCTGTTTTCCTTCTGATCGATTTATTCTGCTACAGAAGCAAAGTAACTCTAAAATGTTCTGTTTACAAAATTCGATTGCAATTTTATATCGCTAATAATAAGCGTGGGATGGCCTTGCTAAATGTATAAAGATAATAGTTTGTAAATTTGACAATGCAATTCAGTTAGCAAATTTCGTTATTTAACCCTTTCCGACACGATACCTTTTAAATTTGGAATTTCAACAAAAAAGTGGTAGACAATATAATCAGGCCTAGAAGAGCACACAGGTAAAATTTTACTAAGATAGCACGTACCGCTTTAATTCTGTGGGTGTGTCCGAAGCGGGCTCACTGAATGAATGGAGCTTCGCAAACAGCACTGAAGCGAGCATTGCTGGAAAGCGCGTAATAGAGTAAAAGATTTTGCCTACTATTAAAACACATTAGATTATGATTATCGTAGCAGATTTAGCATTGCCCAGGGTGCACCACGGCGAGGTCTGCTGCTCTACATTAAAAAAAGCTCTTCATGATTATGTGATAATTACATGCGTATAAATGAAAATGTGATATGTGATAATTACATGCGTATAAATGAAAAAAAGGTCACTTGGCTACATGATATTTACATTTAATATTTAACAATTTCGTCTATTTTTTTCATGGTGGTACCTTTCTTCTACGTTTTTATTATTCGGAACATAAAATTATAGATGAATTTTGTAAAAAGAACTATTTAATTTCTTGCGTACATTAGACTATGATATTAAAAATTATTTTGCTCCTTATAGTTCCTTAAATTTTTCCCTTTTTAAAATTAAAGCTTATTTTTTAAATGTTTTTAATTCTTTTTCATCGTTTAAGTCCCGATGATACATTAACCAATCAAATTATTCGATTAAAAAATCGTTTTTCAACAATGCATAATCATTCCTTTTTTTTTCAATAAATTTTTTACATCAACTAGTTGAAAAATAATTAAGTTATTTTGTCAAAAATGAAGTTAAAAACCTCAAATAAACATTATTTAAAAGAATGTTTTCAGCTCCATCCGGTAGTAATGTATTTTAGGTTTTTTCGTGAAATGAAGGCATGTGCAAAATATCGTTTTCAGTAATGAAATTTAAAAATTCCAAACTAAAATTTGAAACAGTCGCTTCATTATATTGTATGTGTGTGAGCAAGAAAATAGTTTAAAATTCGACGGAACGTTTTGATCATAATTACAAACATAACGAGAAAATTAAATAAAAGCTTTCAAAAACGCGGCTATCTTAAAAAAAGTAGAAATTCGCCTAATTAATATTTTTTTAACATTCTTGTTTCAAAACAGGGTGAAGAATATATTTCATAAACTCTAGGATTTTCGAATCTTTATAACATATGCATTTTTGGATGTTAGAATTTTAATATTCCATAAAACAATATAGAATGAAATATTACGTACCATAATGAAAGAAAATCAGAAATGGATGCTGGGATGAAATGAATGCTGGAAAATGAAATGCTGGAAAAAATTATATAGGCTTATTAAACAGAAAAAATTAAAAATAACAGATTTTATTGCAAATAATTTTAACTGCTAAAGTAAACGTCGAGTTAGATTTTAGAATTTTTAAAATTTCTTTCTAGATCAAAGTTTTGGAGAATTCTGGGTACCATCTTTGTCTGATCCATCTTCTGGACTCAATTAGAACACATCTTTAATATTTTTTAGACGGAGATGATATTAATCTCAAATCTCTATGATTTTTCAAGTATTGTCCTCAAATGTTATCATCATGTATTATTTTTTAAGAAATAATATAGAAAATATTAAAATATATATACGTATATAATACAAGAAAAATATATTGCCACCAAATGTTATTACCACATATTATTTTTAAAGAAATTATATAGAGAGTGGAGAAAACGTATGGCGATATTTAACATATTATGGGGAATTCCAAAGATTTATGATATAAAATATTTTTACCCTCTACAAGCCAATCGATTATCATGTGGCGAAGCGTAAAATATTTAATTTTGAGGTGAATAATCTCTCACGGAGAAAAGGACCGATAACTCAAATTAGATGACCTGGAAAATTTAATTTGATTACTTTATAAATAAAGTCACAATACCAAATGCTGTCAAATGCTTTTGCAACATCAAAAAAGACCGCGCTTATGAGTAATCCGAATTTGACGCCTTCAGTAATTGTGTTAATGACGCGGATGATTTATTGTGTAGCGTTATATTTTATCTTAAATCCAAATTACTTGTAGGGAAGGAAGAATAGTATTTTGAATGCAGTAGAGTATGACTTTTTCTACACTTTTAGAAAGAGGGCTAAAGTAGGCTTGTAGAGACATTAGGTTATTTGGAAGCAGAAGATGTGAGAAATGAGCAATGTTCTCCCGGGACTCGAACCTCGGACCTCTCAAATACGCGTCGAGCTTGCTGACCACTACACCACGAAATCATGCGAAGAAGGTGGGAGAAATACCTTATTTACTTCCCCTTTTAAAGAGCGAGTGGGGATTAGGGGACCCTATCGCCAAATCCCGGTGGTGCAGAATCATCATTCACCACGCCTTTTTGGTTCGAGCGCCACTTGCAGAGTTAATAGGTTATTTTCGATGTCAGGAAGCTGAAGAAATGAACAATGTCCTAGCCGGGACTGGAACCACTGACCTCTAGAATACGCGTCGAGTGTGCTAACCACTACACCACGAAAGCATGTGAAGAAGGCGGGAGAAATACCTTATAGGCTAATGAAGGAAGTTTGGGGAAAGTGCTATTTTGATTTGGTTTAAGAAACGTAGTTGTAATTGAATGTTTCCTACAACCAGGTTAACATTTTAGGGTCATATTTTTATTTTATGTATTATCCTGGGCACTGGCTTTCCAAATTTTGGCTTTTCTGATAATGTTTTCCATTAAGAAAGGACTAAAGTAAAATTTGTCGGTGACGAAGTGCATACATAATTACGAGTTATTTTCATAACATATGTTTTAGTCGTTGATTTTATAGTTTAAACACACTGCAAATGCCAAAAACGTCACATGTCCAATATTTTGTAATGTGTTTTGCTGCTGTACACAACCATGTGGCAAATATTTATATTCCTCTGAAAAACATGGAGAAAACAAAACATTGATGGCGTATTTCCAGCAAAACTGCAAAAAACATAATTTTTGATGTAGTTAATATTGTCTTGCTTCATTTCCTATTTTAAGAATTCATCCATCTCTGACGCTAAGATAAACTGAAACGACTGATGAAGAGAGACAAGATAGACGTGTTTTGCAACCATAAGTAAGGAGCAATGAGGAAACTATCTCTTCAGAATACTGTTGGAGAAACTTCCGTCTGAATCAAGCGAATATATACGTTACTCTACAGAATAATACTTGAGGGAATCAGTTAATCAGTTTTCCTGTGCTGCTGAAAGCTAAGGTATATTTTTGCAAATTTATCTTTCAGTTATTACGAAGATTTCGTTTATTTAATCAGATTTATAATTAAAAATTTAAGTATGAATTTAGCTAATTGATATAACACGTATTTTTTATTCAAAAATCAACTTTACTCAGAAACTCCCCCATTACGTCTACCTGCATATCTGCGCATGTGCTACCGTACATCACCTTACTTAATCTCCTGATTGGTCTTTCTGTCCGCTCTGCCTCTTCGTTCAGCTGATATGCTAATTTTTCGACTTCGTCCTTAATTTCTGCACACCAGTGTAGTGTAGACCAGTTGGACTAAATTTAATCCATATTGAAGAATCTTCGTACAGAATTATTAGCACGAGTCCAATTCGGAAAGAGAACTGCATCTAAATCCTCATATTAGAATATAACGCCTAAAAGAAAGATTACCTTTTCAAAAATGTAAAACGTTGAAGCGATTCCGTATCAGTTACGTATCATATGGCGTTAGAAAACGTTTTGATAAATTACAAAACGAAGTTCATAAAATTATCATTACTTAAATTAATTTTATTTGAATAAATGAGATTTAAAAATTTTAAAAAGTTTTACTAAAGGTTGCGTTGATTGCTTTTAAATTGCTTATTATTTTAATCAGTAACAGATTGCATTTGAAAGATAAATATCTTTACTGAACGTTAACACACTGGCGCGCGAAAGATAAAAATGTTTTTTTTTTCGAGCAGTGGCAACACGCTACTTTTAAATCTCTGAGTTTTTAATCAAAAATTTACTAAATTCGTAAAAAATAGGAAGTAAATAGATAAATAAATAAATAAAAAGTTCAAAATTCGAGCTTTGGGATTCCTACCCAGCGGTTGTAATTGAGCGCCGTTTCTCCGGAATGCGAGGAACATAAATAAATAATACAAATATACAGATTCTTTATATTTAATAAAAGTGATTATCTTTAACAACACTTGTATGCAATTGAATTTAATGCCCTGATCAAATAGCTATTAATTTCATTTGTATTATTATAGAATGAAGATTTTGCCACATATATGTACTCTTACTGTTTTAATTAATACAAAAAGTATTAATTTTAACAACGTCGCTTTCACAGCACAGTATTTATTATCAAACACTTTTTCTTTTCTCTTATGTTTTGTCCTCGATATAGCTTATTTTTTATATCGATGAAATATGGTGACAAATAAAGCATTCACGAACGATTCTGTTCTAATTTCATTTGAAACAAGATTTTTTTAATACTTTTAAAGGTATGCATTAATTTTTTAAATTAGGCAAAATTAAAATTAAAATTTAATTTTAAGGTGAAACTTCACATTTTTAGAAAAGCTCTTTATACTGCCAGGGAGTAAGTAACACGAATTCGTCATTTTCAAATGATAAATATAGGCTAATGGGACAAACCGTCTGCTCCGTGAACATCAAGAGCCAATACCGAGTTCCTTTGAAATGCAAAGGATATTCCATGACATTTTAATCGGAATAGACTTGAATTTTGGCTCATTTTGTAGCTGAAAATCTCAGGCTTTAGTTCATTTATCACATTAAGCTTTCTTCGCATTTTCATTTAAATAATTTTCATAAAAATATTGTTCGACTTCATTATTACATTGTACGGAAGCAATTCTTACATTGGTTTAACCAAAGAATGACATAAATTCTGTAGAATTTTGATGCTGTCGTTGTAATGCATATGACAACGTTCTCATAAATTATGAAAAAACTGTAGAGTGCATGATATGATGAAAATATAATACAAGACACACTTTCGTGAATTATAAAATATATGAATTATATATGATTTCAGACAATGGCTACAGGAGTTCTAGTGTGTTTACAAATTTTTTCGATTATTTGATGCATAAATAAACATTCAGTTTCCTTTTGTTGTGCATTTGAGAATAAAGGGAATATTAATCAGTATGTAAATCTTAATTCTCTATACTAAACGTCTACTCAGTTTTAGAAAGTAAACGGGTTTTTTAAAGGCCTGAGAATTTTATAGTATTGTCAATAAACTTATCAGACAGAAAACTGGTGAAGAACTGTGTAAGAATAGATGTAAAATTAAAGTTTAGTAATTAGAAGACCATTTGTATGGGTACAACATTAAAAAAATCATCTCAAAGAGCAGAAGATTTGAAACTTTTTTTATATTATGCGATCTTTATTAAATGAACTAAAAAATAAAAACGAATTAAATATCACAATATTTTTGTCACGTACGACTAAAAATGAAATTTTAGGTCAGTAAAAAACTGTAAATTTTAGATCAAAATTTTTGAAGTAGAGTTGAAATAAACTGGATAACCAGCCTTACAAATTTCATTTCTATTGTTGCTGGAAATTCTGTTAATATCTCCATTCTTACATAGGAGTTCCAGGATTTTATTTTTAGTCGAATTATTTCAAGAATACTGTTGTAAGTAAATTTAGCATTTTTTATTTCTTTAGTTCAGTTTTTAATCTATGGACTACAGAAAAATAACAAAGAAACGCAATGCTTCGTTACGCAAGAAAATAATTCTTTTCTTATTTAACATAGCAATAAAATATGTATGCCATCAACCTCCTTTTAAGGTTTTCTGATCTATTTTATAGCGCAAATTTACGTTCTGTTCATTTTAAATTTCTTTTAAAATGATAATTTTTAATTTAAAATTTAAAATTTAATTTAATTTAAATTTTTTTTTCAAAAACATTTGATCTCGTTCTCGTGACGGGGTTGAGCAGTAGCAGCACAGATCCAGGGTTCGATCCCCAGGGTGGGCAAAGTTAACTGAGAGAAGTCGTATTGTCATCTGTATAGTGTTAAACAACACTGTTGCCAACAATAGGCCCAATCTTGTACTCCTTGATAAAAAGTGAGATAAGTCATATGATCTTATTATTACTTAAAACCACTTTAAAATTCATTTTTTTATTTAAAAATTCTTCACTATAAACGAGTTCATATTAGCTAAACAGCAAAAGTCGAATATCTTTTGAAAACTCAAAATTCGACGCAGTAGAAATTTACAATAAAATTTCGACAATAAAACTTCATTTGAAGCATTATTATTCAATCTATTCGATGGGGAAAGGATCAGAATTCCGAAATGACTAGTTTGATCTTTAAGCAAGTATGTGCGAGAAAAATTCAATATTATTTTTTTAAAAATATGCGTTAAATTTCGCAAATATTAGTGTAGAATTTTCTGTAGTATTCCAATATAATTGTATATTACATCACATATACCTGTGTGAAACAATTTAAGAAAATAATGTTGGACAGAAAGGCTCAAAAATTAATTTCATTATCTGAAACAGACAAGGGAATAAATAAATAAATATAGAAAATGAATAAAATTTATTAAAAATAAGGTTTTAATTTTCTTAAAAAAACTGATTTTCTACATTCTTGGTTTCGGCGGGGTAAAAGAAATACCTTTTTTTTATATCTAATTGGTATATTCAGGGATTTCAAGCTTAATATGACACAAATACACAAAAATTAGCAAAACGGAAGGCAAAAATATGGCTGCCCGCAGTTTTGTTGGTGTTAGTTTAAACCCTATTGTCAAAAATTTGTCGTTATAATAAACACTACAACTTTTACTGCGTTTCTTGTAGCAGCAACGATTTGAAAATGATGCATTTGTTCCGAAGAAACTTCGGTCAGCAAATTTTCATTTTTATTTGTGCTAATTTTTACTGCTGAACTATTTCCTTTTTACTTTTAACAGCGCAGAGTCATTTTCCTCAAGCACTTTAATATATCTGACCATTCTTTCTTATTACAGCTTAAATTCTGAAACTATAAAACTGCTATGAATAAAAAAAACTGATGTCGACACCACATGACTTATTTTGACGGTCTATTAGATTTTACCCATGTCTTTATGCACTTCATTTAAAATTTCGTCAAATTCCAATAGAAACACGTTTCCCATTCATTTAATTCAGTTCTCACTTCGCCGCAAGGCGAAAATACATAAAAACTCAAAACATTTTCATTAAAAATTGTAAAATACAGAAAATCACAAAACACAAAATACAGTTAAAATAATTTTTGAAAAAAGCAGTCTTTACAATTAAAATTACAGTTTACAGTTTCTACTCAAAAACAAGCAACTCGTCCAGTGGGAAAGAAGGCAGATTTTTCGGTGCACAAAACTGAAAGTTTACTTTTGATCCCACTAAACAAAAAGACACTGAAGGTATAGAAACAGATTTAATTAATTATTCTGCTAAAGAGTTTCAAATGCAAACATATGGAGGCTACGTTAGACTCTGTAGCACTTGAACACCTTTTAAATTTTTGATAATTCTACAACTGCTGCATGTAGATTAACTGAGGGCATAAAAACCTTAACCGAAACATAAGAACAACATGATTCAATTACTTTTAAAGCAAAAAAATGCGCAACTTACCAACGTATAAGAAGGAAAAAACCGAGTCGGGTAACAGAGTGAGTATATATATATATATATACTTTTGGGGCGACCGATTGCTACTAAAAAGGGAGGTGCACAACCACATGTGCAATTCTCTTTTAAGTGGAACCATAAAAGAGCAATGATACACTTAGGCCGAAAATGTCCATACCTTGCCTTTATTTTCGAGCCTTTAATCATTACTTCCAGTTACAAAGCTATTTTAAATGACACGGATATTCGTGATTTATAAATTTAAAAAAAATTCAAATAAGTAAAACTGAGAAATAAGCTTTTTATAAGTTTCCCTGATCCCTACACTTATATTTAGGAAAATTTTATACTCATTATGAAAATTGAAATACAAAAAGAGTGACTCTTTTTAAAATAAGAAAATTTGAGAAAGATATTTTAGCTTAAAATTGGTGTTTTAGTTTAAAGTCCTATTCAGGAGTTGCACACAAACTGAAGAAAGAAATATTTCCATTTATACGTAATTAAAATAAAATATCAGCTTAGAAAAATGTTTCTGATCTTGACAGACTAAGTGACGAACAATTTTATGCAGATTACCGTAAAAATTACTGATCAATATCAATTTTTCCGTAAAGGAAATCTTTTTTACAGAAACATGTAAAAAACATTGGCCAGCTTCAGTATTAACACACAGCCAACTAATAATTTTTAATATTATCTGCAGATATTAAAAATTATTTCTACTTTAAGGAATTTTGTATAAATCTAAATCAATAAATTATGATTCTAATGTAATAAAATTTCATTATAATATTAATAGCACATATTTAGAGTTTAAAATTTATAAATTATTTGTGTGAAAATCCTTTCGGCATAAAAGTAGTGACAAAACTGAATACGTTTGACGAATTCGTTCTCAACGGAATTTCACATGTGTCTGTTGACTTTATCACCACTCCCCATCAAAGTTCAAGCTTTTCTTTATCTTCGAACCTCATTATTATTTCTACGAGTTTAAGCCACCTACCGGTACTCAGTAATAACCACTTATTTCCCTGACAGAAGAATCTGCTGTATATTCATCTGAAGCCTCTTCTCTCTGTTTTTTGACATTTTTCTCTAGTCTTGGAAGAGACAGCTTCTTCAGTGGAGTTATTCTGCCTTAGGAAATTACAAAAGTTTTTCCTATTTCACTGTTCTTTGTAGCGTACCACAGATATATCCCAGCTCGATATGCCTTTTGACTTGTGTCAATGAAGAATCCCCTACTTACTAATCTTTTGGAAGTAATGTCGCTAAATGTTTATATTCTGAATCACTGATAGTTCATTAGACCATTGTTCTATTCGATATAATTCTATCTCAACATCGATGATTCAGTGGTACGATGCTCGCCTGCCGCACAGATGCCCTGGAACCGATTTCCAGCTGATGCGCCAAAATGTACAACAGACAAAAATGGCGTGGAGTATCTAACAGTTTTATGCCGCATCTAAATTCCTAAATTTATGATTCATCGGTATTTCAATCTAAATCAGCATTCAATCTACTTTAAAAAGGAATTTATTACAATATTAAAATTAATCTAATCTGCCGGGTATGTGGCTAGTAACTCTGACTGCCGTACCAAAAGGCTCGAGTTGGAATCCCGGAGAAGGCATGCATGTAAATTGTCTGTCCCTTCCTAGGAGACAACGCTGCCCCACCTATTAGGTGCCTCAATAATAAAGTGACTACCGCTTCCGGCCTTAGTAGTGACCAGCACCGGTAATGACTAGTTCCCGCCACTGGGAAAAAAAAGAAAAAAATAATCTAATCTAGAATCTATTTAACATCTGAGCAACAACATTCAAGCTGCATGGCGAAAGCAAAAAGCAAGTTCCATAGTTCAGACTATTGCCATTTAGTGTTTTCTAAATCAATACGCTTCTAATGATTTCACGTTGACATTCAGAGGCAGAGAAAAGTGTCCGTTCAAATCGGAAGAAAATTATAAATTACAGAATATTACACACTAGTAAATTATAAGGTATTTTTGCCCTTCTCCCAGCTTGCCTTTCTGGTGTAACGGTAGCACACTTAGCATGTAGTCGAAAGGTTCAGGTTCGAGTCCTGGCAAAAGCATTGCTCATTTTTCATATCCTCTGCTCCAAAATAGTTTAACAACTCTACCAAATTATCAAAGAATATAAGGAATGGCAGATATGTTAAGAGAAAAATCAACTGCAAATGATTCTAGCTTATCTATTAACCTTTTCTTGAATGCAAGTAAAATATGACGTCAAAAATCGCAAGTTTTAAAATTAAATATCTCGCTCAGTACGAGTCAGTTGTCGTACGAGAGTCAAACATTTTGTTTATTATTTTTTATAATCAATAAAAACTTCTTCTGAAGAAACAGGCCCAAGAATAGCATACAAAATTAAATTTTGTAATTTTTACGAGAATTACTTTTTAACTTTAAAAATGTTAAAAGATAAATCTCTACATCATTTAAAATATTTTTCTGTTGGGAAGTACAGTCTGTGATTAACGATTAAGAAAATTAAGGCTAGACTAAAAGAATTTATGGGTACGGTGGGCGTACCGTTCATTTTCCCATCATGTAAAATTACAAGCACACTTCGTCTCTTTGTTGTTATTAAAATTGACAGACACAATATTCATCTTCCTAAGGCATAATAACTTTTGATGTACGAAGAAACAATTCCTATATATTTCAAATGCTACGGATGCGAATAATAAGATTATTTACACCTACAATGCAAAGTAGTTTCAGGACAATCCCAATCGCTTTTAATGAAATTATGATGCCTTCGTTAAGCTCACTGCGCACAGAAACAGTCTCAGCAGTTACCAACTCCACGCTAACTAACTATTTTATCCCCCAGTTCATTATCCGGCAACCTGGAACTGGACTCTAATTTCGCATTTAATTGTTATGGCGGTTAGTTACCATCTTCTGCGTTTATCCGTTTCTGCATCCGTTCCCATTCGTGGCTCGACAGTCGGCGACAAAATCCTTTCAGTGCGACAGGGATCCGTCATTAACATCGCCTCCTGTGAGGGAACTGAGGATGTCTCTGGCGTTATGACGTCACTGGCGAGATCGATGGCACAAGGTGAAAACGTTACATCCTCGCTTCCGGGCTCGCGGATCAGGATACGTTACTCAAACGGGATGTAGAAAAGATTCCTCGGCTCTTCCAATTCCATGAAACGTGCCAGTGAGAAACTGGCATTCTTTCTACAAACATAGAGCACATTATTTCTTTTCAGTTAATAGAAATACTCATGGGAGACATTTTATAATGTCATTACTACCTTTAATTCAGACAATGAATATCTCTCCTAACAGATGTCTCAGGTTAAAATTCCATGAGAGGCGAATAAAATTCCATGAGAGTAAAAGCAGCCAACGGGTCAGAATGTTGAATAAAATTCCATGAGAGTAAAAGCAGCCAACGGGTCAGAATGTTGAATAAAATTCCATGAGAGTAAAAGCAGCCAACGGGTCAGAATGTTTTTGAAACAAATTTCTAAGAAGAAAAGAACCAAAAACGAAAATACAAAAAAGAAAAGATTTTCACGTCGCACCAAAGGATTTCTTAAATTTCTAATACTCTAGCTGAGCTCGCAGATTACCAATCAACTCTTGAACTCACTGCTGCTAAAACAACTTCTCTTGTCTTTGTAACTTTATTTACTAAACGTTGCTTTCTTCGCACTTATTCCGCATAAGATTCAACAGTAAAATCGCAAATATTTTAAAAGTATGTTTAGAAATCACGATACAGTGTTGTTAAGTATTGCCACGTATGTTCTTTCCTCAGTTTATCATATACATATTCAGTTTTTTTAACCAGATGATCTGTGCAACTTTTTTTCTGTCTTTTTAATTTAAGCATTATTAAATACTACTTTCTTCCCCTTATGCTATGCGAAATTCAACAGCAAAATCTTAAACGTTTTAAAAGCAGAATATGTTTGGAATTTCCGATGCATTAAGTGTTGCTATTATTTTTCTTTTATTATTATTATTATTATTATTATTATTATTATTATTATTAATTTTTTTCTGTCGCTTCACATCTCATTCTATCAATGTTCAGTTTACTTCGCAAGATGACTTACATAATGTTTTTTTTTACTTTTTATCATTAATTTTCTGTCTTTCTATTTTTATTTATTAAACCTCCGTCTCTTGTTACTTATAAAACTACATCTTAGAAACTTTCTCAAACATCGTGTCTTAGAATTCCCGATAGAGTATGGCCATAATTTTTATATATATATTACCTGTATCATTTCTTTAAACCTATTACATGACAATTAACATTTGGTTGAAACATCATTTTATTTGAAGTGACACAGACAAAAAAAATAAGAATCCAGACTAATTAACACCTCTTATGCTAATTAATAAAATGAAACTTTTTAAAACTAAATTTCAAGTTACTCTTACTGAATATTTATCAAAACACATATGAGCAATAATCTAAATGATTATTTAATTTTAAAATACGCAAATAAACCTGAAAATAAGCAAATTATGAAAACTTTCTCAGTTGGGTGAAACTTGAGAGTAAATAATGACAACCTATTCTCTTTAATTTATTCATTAATTTTTCTTCAACACATACTTTAACAATCATAACTTTTTTATTTTAAACCAGCTTGGAATTTCATGGCGTTTTGATTCTGATAAATATATAGAGTGTATTTATACATTTTTAGAATATTAAAAAAATACCTATATGTAGTATAGTTTGACCGTGTAAACGCAACCTCGACTGGCATTTTGCCAAAACACATAGACTCGTCCAAAAGGGCCGTTATTACTTGCTGCGTCACGTGAAAGCCTTCTCTTCTCCGGAAAGAGAGAATTTATGTGCTCGAGGGAACGAAAGTGCCCTTCCTTTCTGCTATTTTAAGAATAATTCAGTCCAAATGGAGCATACGTGTTTGCACTCATGGTCGCGGGTGAGACAGTCTAACTATAGCAGCCAACACATTTAGTCATATTCCAGTTATTACTTATTGCATACTTAATATTTTACATTAAAAACACTGCTATAAAATTATAGCTATATATTATGTAAGACTAGTACTGGCGGTTATGGAAACTGAAAATTTAGAGAGGACTTCTTATTTTTCCAACAACGTTAGCAATAGTACTATCCACAGAAATCCACTACGATAAAGAAAACTGTTATACAATATTCAGATGCAATGTTCTTTCTAATTTTTCTTATTTAGGTATACATGGAGGAAAGTTACACAGAGCGAAACGAAACTGTAGCTATTCAGAATATAAATGACACATTATTTCCGATCATCCTGAATATTTTATATTGTGCGCTGGAAGTGAAAGCTAGATCAACCTATGCAATTTCGAAAGAATCAGTGCACTGTTGTGCTTTCACACAGCTTAGACGGAATGCAATCCCTTCAAAGAACATAAAATAGAATGTGAAGATTGTCGTTGACCCTAAAGCAAATTAGATTGAAAGTAAAGGGTGATGAGTTTACCAGTTAATATTTCATTTTAAAATATCGGGTCTCGGATTTTTTTAATTTTCAATTATTTATCAATTACCTTAAGTCTGACTCAGCTTAAAATTATATCCAAATGCGAATCTGGATTTCTTCTTGGCCAGCATGGCCTGGGACTCCTTTAAAGGGTGCCTTAAAGTCATCCTAAAGCTTCTCATGAATTTCTTTTCCTCTCATGAAAAGAAAGAAAGTGAACATTGCTAGCCTCTGAAAACCAGTGCACCTAGGATGCTAGATTGTTTTATTCCCGCCCTGAACTGACTTATTAATGCATATTAGACGCTAATTTTTAATTTTAAATTCAAGTTCACAATAGTTTGATTTCAACTCATTCGCGTAGAAGTACTAGAAAGTGCATTTTTTCCATAAATTACTCACTTTTCTTGCACGCAGCCAAAAATACAGCGTTTTCTTACGCACGTTTAGAACTATTTCGGGGCCTTTTAACAAATGTTTAAAATCTAAACAGCATTTTTTTAAATTCTCGATTTGATAACCTTTTTAATGCAAGTCTGCAGCATAATTTCTATAAGAGAAAGGCTTTCGTAAAATTTACAGGTTACTTATATCTATTCCTCTTCCACTACTTACCAGAATTCATCATTTGTAACGGATTTGCTCTTAGAAAAAGCTCTTTTCAAGAGATCACAGGCCTAATAGTCCATTGGTCTAATAGTCCTAATAGGCCTAATAGGCATAATAGTAGTCCATTGGTGAAACGTCAGGGGACTTCGGAATATGCTGAAAAAATATATATACAATATCTGTATCAGTCTTCATTTTCTCAGAGAATGCAGTGGCACTTTTCGAAATATGACATGCTGCTTTGTCTGAATGAAGTTTCACGCTTTGAAAATTATTGGGATGAAAAAATGCAGTTTCTTCTGTAAATACCGGATTTAAAAATTTCCCTTGAGGGTACATTGAGTTAACTTTAGCATTTTGTTTTTCTCTTCTTATTTTTAATTTCCTATGGTAAGAGAATCCTGTGGTAAATACAAAGACCCTTACTGAAACATTCTTTGCATTTACGGGTCCAGATTTATACATTTTTTTTCTTCGTATTCGATAATAAATAAGCCTTTTTTTTTCTGTTGATGTTGCAATCATTTGGGTAACCCATGCTTTATGAAGGGTCACAACGTACTTTTATCCCCTACTAAATATTATTCATACAAGAGTTTTCAAATTGTTCTGCATTGATTCACATGCCTCGGGAATAGCTGGTGACCATTATGTTTTTAGCTCTTTTAAGTTTTAAATCTCGGTTTATTATTTTATTTACTGTTGCTACAGATATATTTAAAGACTTTGCGATTGATTTCGGCTTTCAAATAATTAGCTGTTGTCAGAAATATTTATTCCTAAATATCTGCTTTTTTTAATTCCTTATCGAAATTGTTCTAAAAATCTGTAAACACTCTTTGCGGTTATTTTTAATATAATGAAAATAAATATGTTTAATGAATCCACTTAATGTAACATTATACATAGTTAAAAATAATTGAAATGAATCTGCGTTTATTCTTTTAAATTGTTTAGTTTGTTAATTAATAAAACTTAATTACAAAATGAGAATTAAATATTGACTTACGCTTAGCTGAAGGACGACACACTACCACATGGAAGATAAAAATATTTTAATTTGTTGAGTGGAAACACATTTCTTTTTAAATCGCTGAGTTTGCTTTTTAAAATGGAAATACAAAAATATATTATTTTTTCCTAGTGGCAACATACTTTTATCTCTGAGCTTTATGATAAAATTTAAAATATGAATATCGTTCCGTTTGCCGAATAGCAACAGAAATCTTTTCTATCGCTCTGTGAGCAGCAATAGAAATCTTTTATGTCACTTATTTTTAATCAAAATGTTCTTTAATTCTTATAAAATATGAAAAAAATAAAAAATAAATTCGAAATTCAGAATTCTGGCTTCGAGGTGACATGTGCAAGTGGAGGACTATATGTGTTAAAAATTTGATCGCTCTAGGGGCCATTGTTTTTCCACAATGCTAGGAACATACACATATACACATGCATACACATAAACGTATACAGCTTCTTTATTATTTAATAATACAGGTACTAGAGATTATAATCTTTTTGAATTTGAAAGTTTAAAGTAACCATTATCGCAACTTAACTATAGTTAAGTTTTCAGTAATATTACATCGCTCATTTCATTCTTTTTGTACCATTCATAACTGTTATTTCATATACGATAAAGATTCATCTGTATGGAGTTCCATAAAGCATATGTCTATAATCGTCCGCAAAATACCATACCGTCCGTCTGGTCTGTACGGTAAACCACAAATACTGTATTTTTCAGCGCATTTCGGTGAATTCAAAGAGTAAATTTTTAGAGAAATTATTTTTTAAATTGCATACTTTTGTGCTTTGATATTGGCGTGTGTGTATTTCCTATTCCTGTTAAAAGAATAAGTTTCGAGTTCAGGTTACTCGAAAAATTTGGTGCAATTTATTTTGTATATAAATGCTACTGATTTCGATGATTTATTTGAGGAAAAACTTCTGTTTTACATTTTTTCTATTTTAACGTACAGATAAAAGCGCCCACCCTTTTCTGATATTTTTTTTTGCACTTTTACATGATATATACAAGGCGTCCATAAGAGTCCTTACCCGGGCTCTATTTTCGCAACCGTTGGTCATTAACATATACCCCCAGTTACAAAAGTGTTTTAAGTAATGCAGAGATTCATATTTTTGTCGTTCCTAAATTTAAAAAGATTAATTTTATATAAAATACAAAATATAACCTTTTATACGTTCCTTCAGTGCCTTTCTATACTCATATTGTAGAGACAATAGGATTTGTTTTCGAAGCAGGAGTCGTGAAAAATAAGCAATACCCTAGACAGAACTCGAACCACGGACCTCTCAAATACGCGCAGATTGTGCTGGCCATTACACCACGAAGGCATGCTAAGAAGGCGGGAGAAATACCTTGTAATATTTAGGAAAATTATATACTTGATATAAAAACCAAACCATAAAACATTTGACTTTTGTACGACAAAAACTGTCCGAGATATTTAATTTCACAATATTTGATGTCATTTTAAATTTGCATTGAGGGGTCGGTTAATAAATAAATTAGAATAATTCGAAGTTGATTTTTCCCCTTTAAATGCCGTTCAATGATATTCTTTTGTAATTTACTAGATATATACGTTACATTGGTATGCCAAAAGAATTTTAACACAAATTATTTTTATGTCTTAAAAAAAGTTATTAACATTCTCAAAAAGTTCTATTACTTTAGAATCACAATCTGATAAAAATGCCGTAAAAAATTTTATTAAAATAAAAGTATTTTTCCTTTTTATTTTCTTGTATGAAGTGAAAGAAATATTGTAATGGAGAAAAATATAAAAAATATAAATTTCAAAGTAAATATTCATTTTAACCCATTTCGAATCCATTTGAACTATGTTTTTGCGTAGTATCTGTACGTACGGACAGAATAAAGAAATCTTTTTTTTTTTCAAAATGGATTATAATATGGATTTAAAATGGACTTAAAGCAAATTTTGGTAACGTTCCTAAGTCCGTATGTACCTATGTATGCATCTTGTATAACTCAGAAACTATTAGTCGTAGCTTGTTGAAATTTTGTGCACATGCATATGCACAATATATATATATATATATATATATATATATTATATATATAAATCATATATATTCATATTTATTTTGTATATATATATATATATACACAAAACGTATATATAGGAGTTAAAAGAATGGGTGTGTTTGAGTAAGAGTGTGTGTGTGAGCTCAGTTGTTTTATTCTTATATATTAGAAAATTGTTCATGTTTTGCTTTAAAAGTGATTGAATTATGTTGTTCTCATGTTCTGATTAAGATTCGTATGCCTCTAGTTAATCTGCATGCAGAAATAGTAGAGTAACCAACAGTTTAAAAGTGGCATTAAGTCTAATGACGCCGCCATTTATTTACATTTGAAAATCTTAGCAGAATAGTGAATTAAGTCAGCTACAGTAAATTACAGCTAGAACAATGAATTAAGTCAGTGAGTAATCAGTTATATGCACCAGCTACGGGGTACGATCAAAAGTAAATTTTCAGTTTTGTGCACAGAAAAATCTGTGTTCCAGCTTGCTGGCCGAATTGCTTGTTTTTATCTTGAAACAAAAAATCATTTTAGTAACTGTTTTTAATTGTATTTTGTGTTTTATGTTTTTCTCTATTTTACGATTTCTAACATAGATGTTTTGTGTTTTTAGGTATTTTTGCCTTGTAGCGAAGTGAGAACTGAATTAATTGAATAAGAAATGTATCTCTAATGGAATTCGAGAAAATAAATTTAAAGGAAACACAGCAAAAACTGTGTATAATTTAATATGCTGTACAAGGGAGTCTTGGGATGTCCACATCAGATACTTCAATAAATGCTAAAATATTGCGAGTTGGCTTGGTGCCGGAGCGGAAACCTCTCGGTGCTTTCTAGATTAGGAATTGTATAAGATTTTGTGAATAATATCTCCTTTTTGAAAAAAATTATATTGATCAATATATTTTATGATATTCTGCAGAAAACATGGTATTAACATTAGAAAACGTTTTCTAAACGTATTCTAGTTTTAGTTATGTACGAATGCAAATCATTCGCTCTTCAACTAGTGGGCTGATTCCAAATATAATTTCCTACTTTTATATCAAATATGTAGGTCATTTTTGTCGTACGGGAGTCCAATTATTAATAGTTTCATTTTTATAATGCGGGCATTTTTTTTAATATAAAAATAGGAACTCAAGGAACCTATAAAAAGGTAGATTTCTTATTTGTTGCAAAATTTATTTTCTAAAACTTAGAAATACCAAAGCATGAATTTTTGTGTTATTTAATTTTTGCCATTGGAGGTATACGTCTAAGAGCAACCGTTGCTAAAATAAAGGTGGCAGTTCTTTTACGAACAAGATATATATTATTCCTAGATTTATAAAACTAAAAGGAACTGGAACATTCTTCAAAAAGTAAAGCGCGATTAGAAGGGTTTCCGTTCTGGAAGTGTTAATTATGCAGATTTCCCAAAACATTTAGTGCATCTCAAACAAATGCCATTTAATACTTATTTTCTTTTTTATAGCTCATGCTTAAGCTTAAGATGAGACTTTTCTCGTACCGTTTTATTGCTCTTCAGCTTAAAGCTTTTCATCTTTAGAAAAAAGTAGCACTAGTGTTTTTTCTCCTTCAAAGAGGAAAGAGCTTAAATCATCAATCGCTCTTCATCCGTATTTGGTGGTTATCTTAAAACGGATAAGATCGGTAACAGAGAGCAAGAAATCTGATAAACTCATCATTTACGAGCGTGCGTGATCGCATGCTGACATCATTGACTGTCTTTCCATGTCTTCCTCGGTTTCTCCTCTAGACTTCATTCTTTCCAATTGATCGCGCGGCTTTCCTTCGATTCCTTTTCTCACTTTACGAGCGATTAAATTAGGAGGATCTAAAAGAAAGCAAATGGCGGACCGATGATAAAAGTTTATGGAACAGTCATATACTACAGCTACAATTTCAAGGACCTAATTTATGGAAAGCGAGCGTAGAGAATTATGACTCTCTTTTTAGATCCATCTTTTTAGGAAATGAATAGTTTCACTAGACAAACAAAATGGCTCTTAAATTCAGATTTTGTGAATAGCGTATGAATAAAGCATTGATTTAATTTAAAATACTTAAAATTTATTCACATTTAAATGTACGTTTTATTTTTGACATAAAAACTTTATTTCTAAATCAGTTTTTCTCCGTGGGGGCTCTGAAGCATTCCTGAACAGAAGGGCATCATGGGAATTCTGGGTAAGCAATCGAGCCATGAGAACAGAACTCAGAGAATTTGGTTATTAAACGTTTTCGAAACAAACATTTAAATAATGATTAAATCCTTGTTATTAAATAATGAAGAATATATATGGTTGTAAGGTTTTAGTTAAACTAACAAAGTTTTATTTTAATTTAAATCTTTCTATCTCTTCTCTGTTTCAACTTCCCGTCAGAAGAAGCGCGCGTTTTCAGCTTATGCTAATTTGAAGTACAGCCAAGTACTATTCAAGCCAGATGTAGAAACCTCTTAGTGTGAGAGAGCTTTTAGTCTCGAATCACGTCTCGGATCACTCCGCGCAAAGACCATTTCTTCTGGGCATCTGCAGAGGATTCCGTACCTCTCCTACCACTGCATTAAATGTATTGGCTGGGCTACCGCCCCTGCACTTGATAGTACAGAGCGAGAGTGCTGCGGTGAGAGTGATCAGACTAAAACAAGACATTACTATTTGGAGTAAGACTTATGTATCCTCGGACTACGAGAATCACATTGCCCACTCTCCTTACCACCCTGCAGACTTTGATATAGAAGCAAACTGTAATCCTCCAAGTGCATTACAATCCTTAGCC
>KK119861.1:236943-292880 GCA_000611955.2 Stegodyphus mimosarum
CGAGCTGGGATGTGTAAATAATAGTGATTTAATAAAAGAGGATTTTAAATCCCTTTCAAGTGCAGTTATTCTCCAGCACAGTCTCTACACCAGAACAAAGCGCTTTTTTTTCAGCTTCCTGTTCCAGTTCAGGACTTGAGGCTAAGGACCCTAGAAAGTACTTCACCATGTTCGCTAAACACATGCACAGAACATGTCCTGACATGGTTACGAATTTTGTACATATGTAAATAATTTTAATGAAATTATATTTGAAATTGTTTCACTTTGCCAAGCTGGCGTCTGTCGCCAAGTTTGGCGAGAAATCAAAATTCACCAAACTTGCCGACCATTTGGCGACATTCTAGTCCGGTCCCTGCATCACCATAATAGGCATAGTAATTGAATAACTGTAATAGATTATTGATGTTCTGTGTAGATGTAACTGTAATTTCAACCTCATATGCCTTCCAGGGATTTCTAGAAGCAGAAAGTACTAGAAATATCTTGACAGCTGGGTGTTAACCTAGCCCTTAGTTAGCTAGGTTATCATCCAGCTGTCAAGACCAGAGACCAGAGATAGACCAGAGAGAGTATCTGCCCTTAGTTGTTGTTGTGAGCTGTTAGTTCCCAGCGACTTCGAAGTATTGGAAGCTTCACCTTTTAGCTGCACTTTGCTTGTGTTTTACATTCTAAGTCGTTTGAAGTGTAACTACTGATTGAACTCTGTGATACTGTGAACACCTGTACGAGCATTCCTGTCGAACGCTCCAGAACTCTGTTTCTTTTGATAAAATAAATTTTATCAGCCTGTCATCAGATACCTGTGTGCATTCAATCTATTACAAAACCGTACTCACGCAACAATACACTTCCCATTGCGTTGTGTTTAATGTTTTTATTAATTTGAAGTGTAACTTCTGATTGTACACTGTGATACTATGAAGAGCTGTACGATTATCGTTGCGGAAACGTTCGGAACTGATGTCAACAAATTTTGAACACATGTTGTAAGCCTAGCTGAGCATATACATCTCAAAGCCCGAATTTTGAATTTGTAAACACAAAAGGGATTGTTAATCTTAAATGGGACTAAATGGGGTATCACTTTTTAAATAGTACCCACTAAATATTATCCCTATATTATCAAATAATGAAGAATCTCTATGTATGCATGTATGTTCCTCGCACTGTGAAAAAACGACGGTACTTACAAAGTCACCGAATTTTGAATAACGTAATCCTCCACCCGAACATATGCACCTGGAAACCCGATTACTGAATTTCGAATTTATTTTATTTCATATTTTTGAAAACTTTAGTCAAATAAACTCAATGATTTGAAAGCGAGCGGTGACAGCGCTGTTTGAAATAAAACATTTTTATCTGCAGCGCAAGAAATTTTTGCCATTCAGAAAAGTGCAAGATACTTTTCTTTCAATTTTAATTGACAAATTCGGCTCTGTGAAAGCAATGTTGCCGTGGCCGGAAATAAAATACTTTTATCTTTCATGCGCCAGCTTGTTGCCATTCAGTAAAGCCTGAGATACTTTCAAATTTAATATGACTGGTTACACTGAGTAATAAAGCTAGCGATTTAAGAGAAATAAACATGGTTTTTAAGGACTACTGTTTTTCTACTTTATAATATGATTTATTTAAATAAACATGTATAAAAAATAGTGAGATGTCTAATTAGAAATATTCAATACTATTTTTAATTACGCTAGCTGGGCTCATTAAAATCATTGCATACTTTTTCATTATTATGATAGCAGTGCTAAGCGGCTGACCGCGCTTTATAAAGAAATAATATAGAGAATATGAAAATATGTACAAACTCTAAGACACTATCGAGAATTCTAAAGATATACTGTTTTTAAATATTTTGTGATTTTGCTATTCAAATGAATTTTATGTGACGTAAGTGAGAAAGACATGATATTTAATTAATATATTTAAAGCAACAAAATGTTAATAATAAAAAGACAAAAAAATGTTTTTCAAGCCATCTCACGAAGCTGTATATTGATATGATAAACTGTGAAAAGGCTGAAAAAATAGAAAAAAGTTTGTCACTTACAAGTTTAATTTTTCTCAAATATTGTGACCAAAAATAAGGATATTTTTAGAAAAAAATTTTATTCAAATTGATTACATGAATTCAAATCAGCAGTCAGAACTGTTTCAAGTAATACATTTATTAATTTAAGATAATTTTTAATTACAGCAAAAATAAGGCATTTTTACTTAAAATGGGCTTTATTCTATCGAAGGTGCGAAACTGGAAAAACTACTTTACAGAGAATAAATATTAGGAAAAAAACACGTAATTTTAAATACTTGCATTTTTATTTCTTTTCAAAATTCAGCTTTGGTATGACATATTTTAAAACACTGAGATAAGCAGAGTCCAATATCACAGTCGGGATAAAAATATCTAGTTTCTTTTCAGACACGTTTTCCGTTATCATTGCTTTTCGAGCAACACACAAAGGCTAAACGAAAAGCAATAAAACCTGTCCTTGAACTGGTTTTACACCCCAGTCTCTTCTGGACTTCTAGAGACATTAATTAGAAGCGCTGGAAAGTAAAAAAAATAAGAAAAAGCCGGGAAATCAGCGAAATGGAGTAGAAAAATATACTGCTCCAGCGATGTGCGGGTAAATCAGGGAAGTCTTCTTTTGCGGTACCCGAACAGTGATCTGGTAAAAATGTTAAATAGTTAAAACTGCATCAGAAATTCTAAACATATGCTACTTTCAAAATTTTTGTCATTTTGCTGTTGAACTGAATATGGCGTAAGTGGGAAGAGAATGGCGTTTAATAATGAAAACTAGGAAGCTAAAACACAAATAAAAAATGGGTTAGCAGGCGTGAGAGCAAGGGCAGACAAGTAAATTGTGAGCTCAGCCAGAGAGTAAAAAATTTTAACAAACCCATTTTTAGTGACCTTTCAGGGTGTTTTTAAAACTTTATTTCATATTTTGTACGAATTTAAGGAACTTTAGATTATAAATTCAGTGATTTAAAGGCTTTGTGTTTCCACTTGCAAAACGTGTGTAATTTATGTTTAAAATTTTAATCAGAAAACTCAGCTGTATGAAAAGAAGTATGTATTCGAATTTAATCGACAGACTTAGTGATTTGAAAAAAATGCGTTGCCATTGTTTGAATTAAAATATTTTTATTTTTTATGCAGCAATATGTGTTGTTTCAACCAAGTGCATTTAACTTTTCTTACAAATTTATTCTGTTATTAATTAACTAATTAATAAACTAAACGATTATAAAGCGATAAATATAGATTCGTTTCAATTATGATTAATTACTAGCTAGATCCGTGAAATTACATCTGAGGTATTCATAAAAATCATTGCATATATTTTCTTATTTATAATACCTAATTTATTTAGGCTGCTAATTATATAAATATTATAATCAAGCACCTTTGCAAATATTATACTAAATTTTGTTACCCGAAATTTCATGCATGATGTTCTAAGTCGTATATAACGACGTCTACACTTGGAAGATGCACTTTAGGCCAATATCAATTTGTTCCACGACGTGTATTGGTCAACGTTGTATGTAAGTTTACTTTTTTATTCCTTATTTGTCTAAAATTTTAAACAAATTTCAAACAGTCCATACTTGCAATGATTTCTACAGTATGCAAGTAAAAAGAAACATCTACGAACCACGCCTTTATCAACCGGGTCTGTTTAACCGAGCCAGCAATCATTTTGAAAAAATCGTTGGGAAAATGTAATAATATTGAAAACAGTACGGCGAATGTCAGTAACAGTCGCGAATTTTCTTCTAAATGAATGGATCTTTTGGTCTTTTTTTTCAGCTATGAGTCATTTAAATTCCTTCCTGCTATGCATTATCTTTATTATATAGTAATGAATGTACGTTCCTCGCATTATAAAAAATGGCGGTACTTAGAGCCTTCAGATTTTTGAACACACATAGTTCTTCTCCCAAGCATATTTACCTCGAAATCTGAATTTTGTAATGAATTTGGGAACAAGAAAGCAGTTGAAAAGCAGAGTGTTGCCACTTGTAAAGCGTGAGGTATTTATGTTACAAATTTAATCACAAAACTCGGCGATTTAAAAGAATATGTTGCCACTGGCATAAATATAATATTTTTATGTTCCACGCAGCAGTATGTTGCCAAGCGTAAAATTTTAATTTTTTTAAATTGAATCCTTCTATTACTGATTAACAAAATAAGCAATTTAAAAGTAATAAGTTTGGTTCTTTATTTATTACTAGCTATACTCATTAAAATTGTAAAAAATTCTATATATTTTTCTTTGTTATAATTATTTTAGACGGCTGGCCACGCAGATGTCTAGTGGTAACAAACCAAACGTTTTTCATGTGTTAGAAGTGCCTGAAACATAAACTGACAATGCCTTCATAAAAGTGTTCCAAGGCTAAAAGGATGACATTTCCGACTGGATACACTTGCAAAAGAGGAAATCAAATGTTCGACAATTTATTGACAAAAAAATCATTCCTCGGGTGAATCCGAAGAACAATAAATGTTGCAAGACAACAAAAAAATCAGAAAATAACATGTGAAAATTAACATTTTATTCTTAGACTGTTGTTTTATTTTGATTACTGCAAAGCAAGTGTGAATTATCTGCCTAAAAGACAGTATGCTTTCGTGGTGAACGTTTTCACTGCTATTCATGTTACACAGTGGGAAAACCTGTAGGGTCCACTTGTCTAACTGCTGTGTAAAAACACTGAAAGTGTAGTGAAGAAGGGTTAAAAGTAAGCTTTATTACACTTTATAGAAATCAACGCTAACAAACTACGCCTCTGCTTGGGTGGTAACAGAAACAGTAAGAACTAAACTAAAAATTTGAAGATATTACCAAGTACCCTGTATCACGCTACAGGGGTCAGACTATCCTGTTTCCTAACAGAGCTTTGAAAAATCTAGTGGCATCTAAAATAATAAATGCTAAGCAGAAGCTCACGCTACAAAAAGCACAGAGTTCGCCCACACTCTCTCACTTTCCCTTCTAGAAATTGGTATTTAAATCTTTTTCTCCTCAAGGTAGAATTTGCATTCCTTCACGCGCGCTACCAAATTTAAATATTCTGTCATTGACAATTAGGAGAATGAAGGCTTATGGGAAAGTAAGCATAAAATTAAATTAAAATGGTTATTTAAAATAAATCTAAATCCCTACAAGCCGATGCCTAATTTGAAACCATATCGAACTACCGATGTTCAATGACTCTATTGTTTGACGCCTAAAAGACGTTGAAGTCTTGAGCAAAACTCTCTAATAGTGTGTTGCTGTTGCAAACATCCGAGCACTTGCAACTTAATGCGTTCATCGAGAATGGCTGATGGTTTTCCAAGGTTTCAAGGAAAACATCCCGGGGACGGATGCAAGAGTTTCCCAACTCTCTCTCCCTACCCCTCAAAGCATTACTCCCACTAATTACGACTCAAATAAGGCACTAATTATTTACGATGAAGAACTTTCGTCTGTATGAGAGCAAACTGAGTTTCTTTTAAGAATTTGTGGTTAAAATACTTTTCCTGTCGTTCACATTTAAATCAAAAATGTATTTGAAAGTTCTTGGGAAACAAACATTAACAATATTTGAAGCGAAAATTTATTTTAATTTAGAGATAAAGAAAAAAAATTAATTCTTTGGAAAAAGCAAATTTAATATATTCTAAATACTGGTGAAATAAATTAAGAGAATTTTCGTATTTGATCTACGATCGCCAGAACTACTTGACAGATTTTAATAAAATTTGGTGTGAACAAAAGTTGGTATAATACAAACAAAATAAAAATTCAGCAGTTTTAATAGAAACACATGTTCGAGTGTAACACTCATATGAGTCTGAAGGTCTGAAACAGCGGTTGCAGGAGACACGAAAGAAATGGGTTAATAGGGGGTATGGTCCCCTCTTACAGCCATACAGGTCTCGCAGCGTGTTGTCATACTGGAAATAAAGCAGTTTATTAGTGCCTGTGACAATTGTTCCCATTCATTCAGCAACGCGGTTTTCAGTTCCTGGATGGTTCTCGGAGGGGCTTGCGAATTGCAGTTGTCCTCCCCAGAGCGTCCCAGACATGCTCTATAGGGTTGAGATCTGAAGACATGGGTGGCCAATCCATCCGGCGAATATCCTCACTCTCGAGAAATTCGTCGACCAGAAGAGCTCTATGTGGCCTGGCGTTATCGTCCTGTAAAATGAGTTGGAGGCACACTGCAGCCCGGAAAAGAAGAACATAGGGCTTCGAGACCTCATCCCTATACCTCACACCAGTCACAGAGCCTATGTCAAAGACGTGGAGAGGTATGCAGCTATTTAACATGATACCTACCCAGACCATTACACCGCCATAATTGTTGATTTCACGGACATTGGAGGGTAGGTAGCAGGTCCCTGGCTATCTCCATATGAAAGTACGGCGAGAATCGGAGTTTAGGCTAAATCAGGACTTGTCGGTGAGCAGAAAGATCGCCCAGTGCTCCGTACTCCAATCACTATGCTGCCTGCACCATGCTAATCGGACTCTCCTGTCCGTAGACGTAAGCGGGACGCAAACAGCCCTCTCTCATTCAGTCTTTTGGAAACAGTCACCCTTGTTATAAGGGTTTCTGTGGTTGCATATAAATCCGGAGAGAGCTGGGAAGCTGTAGCCCCTCTGTTACGCCTCGATGGTTCCAGTATCGCACGACCTTGCCCAGGCTTTCTTTCGATGGTTCCAGTATCCTGGAACTGCTTCCATAGGTTACACACGACGCTGGAGGTGTTAAATTAAACTCTCTGCATACCTGGATTTGCGACTGGCCTGCCTCTAGCCTCCCCACAGTTCGCCATCTCATTCCGTCATCTAAACGTTGGTGGTTACTCATTTTTACTGTTCCAATGTGAATTTAACCGATTCCTGCAAGATAACACCAAGAAATTCGCCGAGGTGGAGCTAGCGAACGCAATTCGTCTTACCCTCCACGCGCTTATAAAGCCTATTTTAATGCTGGCTCCGCCTACACACAGGTGCACGCTTACATAGTTGCCGTACAAGATTTGCGTTCTTATCTAGAAGCAGTGGTTTTTCCTTTAGTTCAGTTCTTTTCATGCAATTCGATAAAATATACAAACGCTCTTAATTCACTTCACCAGTGTATTATATCTGACACCTGTTTGTCAATAAACAAAGCTTGCTTGTATTATATCTGACACCTGTTTGTCAATAAACAAAGCTTGCTTGTATTAAATTTAATTAAATTTTCAAATTGTGTTCTTATTTCTGGTTAGACTGAATATAAGGTCTGCATCAATTTTTACCTGTTTCTCTCACAATGGGATAATTATTATCTTAAATTTCGAAACTATGTATCTGAAAATGAAACTTTAATTGTGTCGTTCTTATTGTTGAAATGTCTATTCCATGCTTTGCGTTTTAAATGAAAATATTAGATCTGTCTTTATGAATCTTAAACCTTAATCGGGGATAATTACATTCAGTAGTTTCATAATAATCTAAGTGCTCTGTTTTGAGATTTGATCTCTTTTTATACGTGTTATCTCGCTATTCAGAATACTTGCTGTTTTACTTTGTAATATGTTGATCTAGAAATCCTTCTTACGAACATTCAGCTAGAAAAATAAAACAATTTCAGCATATTTTCCTTTCTTATTTCCTAATTAATGTAGAAATCCTTCTTATGATCCTATTCTCTAGATTTCTCTTCCTCTGTAATCCTCCTATCTCTTAAATCTTAAAATAACGTTTAAGTCATTCATCATACAAATCAAGCTGATAAATATTTCAGCGGTGCCTCTAAAAAGCTTTGTCGCTCAGTGGATTAAATCAATTAATTATCCAGAGACAATTTGTTCTTTCTAATTCCTTTTCCTTCAATGCAACTAATTAAATCATTTAATTAACAGCAATAGTTTAATCAGAACAAGACCACAGGCATTTACTAATTTAACGTGTTATAAAAAACTTAATAAATCCGATTTTAAATAACAGCAGGTACCATACTAGTGCATCTTTAAATAAAAAATAGGGTTTGCTACAAGACGGAAAAGATTTCTACGTTTTAATACCTTGGTTTTCAAAAGGTAAAAGATGAAAATGTTGCAAACTTTTACAAAAAAAAAATATATAATTTGCAAACGAATTACTTCGAATGTTAATTGTAATAGAAGATAATTCTAGTGGTATTCGTATATTGTAATTTTAAAAATGGAGGCCTTGAATCACACCTATTTTTATCGAATGATGGAATGACTGTATGCTCCATGCAAGAATTATATAAGTAATTTTTGATCAGTTGGCGAATAATGTGTAGTAAAAATAATATGTGATGTGATATGCGAAATTCCGATTTGTGGTTTTCTTTCCATGAATTTAGGCTCTGAATACATAAATCTTGTAGCTCTCTTATGTATTAGCTTTCCATATATTTTATCAGACAATCATTTTAATTCATTTTTAAGGTTCTGCTTAATTTGGCTCCTTTATCTTGCTCAGACGAATTACTGTCATTGTAATTAAACTTATGGTTTGTACTGACCTTCAGTTAGCAAACACAAAGATGAGGCTAAAAATGTTTTGCTACTATTTAGATTTTAGAATAAAAGTAGATAGTTAAAAAATTATCTACCGCTACATGTGGGATTAAATTTAATGTAACGTATTTAAATTACAAGAAACCAATCGGAAATTACGCTTACAGACTTCGATCCCACTACAATTCACTGCTTCGCCAATTGCCGAGTGGTTAAAGCCTCTGATTTGGGAGTTTGACTTAGGTTCGATTCCAAGAGAATGAGTCAGCTGCAGGGTTGTTTTTGATTGTTTTCCCTTTTGTGTAATATGTGGTTTGGCTGAGTTGTAAACACGAATCGTGCGTTCGCGTTCCAGTTCTGACTTAATAAAAAGGTTGTGTTAAAATATTTCTCAAGACCCTGTAGTTCTTCCTACAAGAAGAAATAATTCGCTTCTGTCTGTTAGGAATTTGAACTTACAGTGGTGTGCAAAACTTAAGAAACAATGTAAAAATTTAGCAGATAGCCATGACATTGCAGAAAAGAAGGTCTGGAAATCAGTACAGTGAACACGTAAGTCAGTAGAAACGTCATGCATATGCAAATATCAGGAACAAAACGTCAGAGGCGACGTGAGCGTACACAAAAAGCGCGATGTCGGCGCGCGCAGCTCAACGGAATCAACAAAAGTGTCATTTCGCGCGCAATATTCGTTGCAAGTGACAGTGAGTCAGTTCGTGAAATATGGCTAGAAGAAATCCCTGGATGACT
Source organism: Stegodyphus mimosarum (assembly GCA_000611955.2). NCBI lineage: Eukaryota > Metazoa > Arthropoda > Arachnida > Araneae > Eresidae > Stegodyphus > Stegodyphus mimosarum. Next base: position 246,254 of record KK119861.1, read on the forward strand.
TCACACGCGGAAGAATGATCGGAAAGCTGGAGGAGGGGCGTACTGTCACCAGTGTAGCTGCAAGACGCCTTCACAAAGGGGGCCTATTCGCCAGCATCCTGAACGCTGCCTCCCGTTGAAAGTTGGTCATCGACGCCACCGTTTACAGTGGTGAAGAGAGCACAAATACTGGAAAACTGATCAATGGAGTCGTGTCCTCTTTACAGATGAGAGTCGGTTCAGTATCAGAAGCGATTCTCAACACGTTTTGATTTTGAACGATATATAGTCCTGCAGGCGAAAAGAAGCCGACAGCAGTCAGCAAGCGCCATTGTTCAACAACTCTGTACAGCAACTGGGCGACAAGTGTCGCGGTTTACTGTGGCCAGACGCCTTCACAAAGAGGGCCTATTCGCCCGCCGTCCTGAACGCTGTCTCTCGCTGAAAGTTGGCCACCGTTTACGGTGGTGCAGAGAGCCCAAAAACTGGACAACTGATCAATCGAGTCGTGTCCCCTTTACGGATGAGAGTCGGTTGAGTACCAGAAGCGATTCTTGACGCGTTTTGATTTGGGGAGTGATCGGGAGCCGGTTGTATCCCAGTAAGGTCAAGGAAAGACACCGTAACGGTGGTCCTGGAGTTCTTGTCTGGGGAGGCATTATGCTTAACGGGCGAACTGAGCTTCACGTTTTCGACAGAGGGTCTGTAAGCGGGGATCGCTATTGTGAGGAGGTACTCCTTCCCGATGTGCGTCTGTTCCGAGGTGCCATTGGCCCAGACTTAATTTTTATGGATGACAATGCACGGCCACATAGAACTCTTGCTGTTGAGGAGCTACTGGAAAGTGAAGATATCACTCGAATGGATTGCCCAGCGTAATTGTTCTTCCTCTTAGATAGACAATCATGATCACGATACTATGCGTTCAATAAAGCTTGTTTTTGTTTGATTCCATACCGTATACATTGTATTCCTTTTTCAGCTCCGATGCTTTCGTCATCCTTTACGTACATAATACTCTCCTTCATTTCTGCATTTCATGTCTCTCAGTTGATTTCTCCTGGAGTTATGGCAAAAAAAAACCTTCTGTTGCTTAAGTTTTGCACACCAGTGTAGTTTGTGCTACCAAAGAAGGTCAAACTCTATAATCAAAATTCACTTTCTTACAAGCATTTCAAAACAAACTCCGTATAAAAATTGGCTTTGAAACCAACGTTATAAAAATACTAGTTCTAAGCTTCTTGCAATTTATAGGGACAGATGTTTCTTTTGAAGTTAAAAACATTCCTCCCTTTAAACACTCTTTCTTCTGCGTACACTTTTATACAACTATATCAATACGCCCTATAGCATATCTATTTATACATTAATTAGTTTTAAGAAAGTAAGGTTTCTTACAAAACAAAATTTCGGTGAAGAGCTTTTCAAAACTAGAGAAATGATTTTCTAGGAGGTGCAGAGTACTCTACGACTTGTAATCACATAGCAATGCAGAGTCAGAAATGCAATCCTAACAAGATAAGGGTTTTTAGGAGCTGTCGCAGGAAAACCGTTGACATCTACCTTCAGAGATGTTAGAATGGAAAACAAGAATACATCGTGATCGCAAATTGGCATTTAAAGATTATTAGCTTAAAATACGCCATGAAGTTCCTGATAACGAAGTTGCCCTAAGTTTCGTAAAGTGGGCACCCGAGGAATCTCGGACGTTCTTTGAAATATGCTGAGCATTTGTCTGATGTTCGCAGTATCCATGAAGATGCGCCATTTCTAGACACTCAGTACATTTCATAACGTCTGAAATTCCATACGTTTTTCCACGTTATGAAATGTTAAGAACCTTCATCATCAGGGGAGTCAGGGCTTAATTAATGACCTTTAAATATCAGTTTCAATCATGTATTCCAACAATTTGTGTTCGCTATTACCTCTGATCAACTCTAGGAGAAACAAAGATATAAGAATAGCAAACCAATAACTGCTGGGAAAATTTCTTATTCAGAAATAATTTACAATACACTTTCAGTTTAGAATAAGTGCTCGAAGTTCCGAACATTCACCGTTATGCAGCCCTCACAACAGCGACGCATGGACTGTCGAACCCTTTCAAAAATATATAGCGGAGATTTGCAGCTACCACGAAGATCCTTGAAACGTGGTTGGTGCTGCAGTTAACGGACGTCTGGTATACCATAGATTTCGGGGTCCCATTTTATAATTATTATGCAATCAATTTTCTTTAAATAAATAATTCTGCATACTCAAAAGCTTTAACTGATAAATATATTTTATGCTTATTTTTTTAATATTACGGCGATAATGTGCATTTACAGGATTTGAAGGCAAATTATAAGTTTAATTTAAGATTTCTCAAAACTAAGCCTTTTTATCAATGGTTTAAACTCTGCATGGGTGTAAAATGACCAACTAATTATACTTCTCTGGTAAAATTGTTAGAAGTTAAGTTGAATTTTATATTAAAAATATAGACAATTTTCCGTTCTCAAATTTAAAAAATTTTATTTTCCAATAGAATATCATTCGATTATTTTTAAAGTATGTTATTTTAATTATACGTTAGTAAAAATATTAACTAAAAATAATGATTTGTTTATCCACAATGTTGCGCGTAGAACAAATTAGTATTTTATGTCACTCACAAAAACTGTATTTTATTTTTATTTAATTTTGAGTATCACCTGAAACGTAAAACAAAGATAGCGAATGCAATATAAAGGACATGGAAATATGTGTACAAAAATTTTCCAGATCCTAATCCGATTAGTTATCGACAAAATGTGTTAAACTTTAGGGCTTATTTTGACGTGCTCGATGTATCTGACACGTTAAAAGATTACTTGTAAACGAGGATCACGAGTCACGCAAAATAATCTTTTTACTAGGAGATGGAAATTTACTTTAATAGTAAAATTAGCAAAATGAAAACTTTGTTTAGGAAAAGATTTAATAATCTTTATTAGTAATGAAGAACCTGTATGTGTTTTTGTTTGTCCGTCACTTTGGAAAAAAACTGCTGTCAGCTGTAGCAGTCAGAGTTTGAACACACATTTGGCGGTGCGTTATCATTTGGCAAAGTGTAAGAGATTTAACTTTCAGATACATACTGTTTCTCATTGATTAACAAATTAACCAATAGACGTAGCTCTTAATAGTATTTTTTGAATGAATTTTTTAATAATGTATTTGACTGATTTACATAAAAATGCATTTAATACATGACATAACTAATTATTAAATTTTATGAACATTTACTGCTTTTTTTCGATTTTTTTCAGTAATTTAAAAGATTTTTCATAACACCATACGACGCATAACTAATACAGAATCACTCTTTATTTTTATGGCCTTTTACTTTATGTAAAATGCACTTATCTTACTTAGTTTAAATGCACTTATCTTACTTAGCTAGACCCATGATAATAATTCTAAAGAAAATTCTTCAGTATTTCTTATAACAAATACATTCAACCTGTCGTGTATTAAGTTTTTTTCACATTTTTTTTCGCTGAGTAAGATTTGCCAGGACTAAAAAAATAATATTGCAGAAACATTAGGTTACTTCGAAGAAGGTGATATGAAAAATCAGCAATGCTCTCGCCGGGACTCAAACCACGGACCTCTCGAATACGCTTCGAGTGTGCTGACCATTACACCACGAAGGCATGCTAAGAAGGCGAGAGAAATACCTTACAATATGTGTGACACATACTGTAGAAATTATATATATGATGATTACTATAGAACATCCCTTGACATTAAATTCTTCAATGAAAGCAAAAAAACTAATGAAATAACTGATATTTGAGCTAACATCAGTACTATCTATAGGAAATCAAAATACAATACCATACCACAAATAATATAAATATAGTTGTCCTGATCTGTATTTTATATTCCTTACTTAATTTTTAAACAATAAGATGTATTTATGCACTGAAAAATAAAATAAACTAAAATATTTTTTTTCATTTCTATCTTTTCCGAAGTATAATTAAAATACTATATCCAAGAGATTGTGCAGTGAGCAGTAATATTTACTGCTGTTCATTGTATAATATCCGCTACATTTAAAATCTAGACTGCAATTAGTTAAATGCAGAGTCATAAAAAAACAATGCTTTTGATTTGTTATTAAAATCACTAAATATGTAATTAGATCTTATGAAATTACAATAGCTAGGCTTATTAAAATCACTATATATTTTAGTTTCTCATAATTATTTTAGCTGGCTCGCAAGCGGTTAATATAAATTAAAAGTTCGTGAAATAAACTCTTTGTAATGTTTTTTAATTCACTATGAGTTCTTGTATTGCAGAATGTCGTGAAGTCAAACGGCATGCGGGTCGTAGCGACCGGTCCCGCTAAATGGAGCTAGCGACGGTGCCATGAACTTGGACGCAGAGAATCGCGTCGTCCTGAACGTCGGCGGAATCCGGCACGAGACTTACAAAGCCACGCTGAAGAAGATCCCGGCCACCAGGTTATCACGACTAACGGAGGCCCTCGCCAACTACGATCCGGTTCTCAATGAATACTTCTTTGACAGACATCCGGCAGTCTTCGGACAAATTCTCAACTATTACCGGACTGGGAAACTTCATTATCCTACGGACGTGTGCGGCCCATTATTCGAAGAAGAGCTCGAATTCTGGGGTCTTGATTCGAACCAGGTGAATACAAGCATTTTTTACAACTTCTTCACATCCCTATAAAGAGCGCATAAGTTAATATAGAAGGTCGTTAGCGCCAAAATTAAGGAGTTAATGCGGAAAATTATCAGGACAGAATCATAATCGGTAAATCAAATATTAATACATTTGTCCCACAGTTGTTGACACGTGGCCAAAAGAGCAGCAACTGAACCCCCACGTTCGCATATTTGATGTGCTTCTCCCGCGCTCGTTCTTAAAAGCCGAGCACGAGAGAAAATTATTGAAGCTTTGGTAACATCTGTGGGAGATTACGTCTACTGGCAGAAGAATCTACCGATTTTTCCAAAAGGTCTGTCGGTTTCTAAGAAGTGGTTCGTGTCACTTTACCCAGTTTCTAACAGAGTATGGTCCCTTTATAACATCGCTTCAGACAAAGCGAAAACGACCAAGGCTCTTGCGGGATGGCAGAAGATGCGGAGCATAATCTTAGATAGACAGTAGTGAACCATATCCATGCACGGGCCGAAGTGGCATCGAAACCTAGCTATGCTTTAAAACACATATGTGATTGCTTTAATATTCCCCGTAATATTTCGGACAGGCTGGAGTAATTTTCAGCTGCCATCCTCGTCACCAGCACAGCCCTCGTATGTTCTGTACTTGTAGTTGATTTAAAGTTAGCTTTTTCTGGTCTTTTCTGTTTATGCTTATTTCCTTGAACTGGGAACCTTGAATTATGCATTTTGCCTTATTTAATATATTATCTTTACTTTTTCAGTCGCTCTGTGAATTGTTGATATTCATAATTAATGCATTATTCAGCTGATTATAACTCAGTTATACCTCTATTTTAACTATCCACAGCAACCATTTATTGTTTACGCTGTGGATGCCTATCGACAGCACTTAAGTTGTACCATCTATCTCCATAATCATTTTTCTCTATAACCATCTACCTCTAGCATAGCTGTAAATGTGAAACTGAACTGTTCAAACCTTCTCCCATCACTACACTATTGACTCGCCCAGCATTTGTTTGCACACACCCCAGCAGTCGTCTTGAGCACAATATGCACCAAAGTGTGTTATGTAGACCAAGTTATTTCTGCCAGTGGAGTTACTTGGCCGATATGCTAACTGCCCCAGTGGATCGCCTGCCTCTCTGTCGGGGAAAAGAAAGAACGTTGTTGACACGTTTTGTCTAGATAACTTCAATGAGGTTAAAAAACAACATGAAGATCTGAAATTCAGTAACTTAGTACCAGAAATATAATGCTTTCAATTCAATATCATTGTCAGTAAGTCGTAAATTAACACACTTGCCGCCATTCTTTTTGACACTTTTTTGCTAGATAACCTCAATGAGACTAAAATACAAAAAAAAAGTTAAGACCTTAAACTTAGTAACTTAAAGCATTTTATTTCCAGCAGTGCCAACATATTGCTTTTAAATTGCTGAGTTTCTTGATTAAATTTGAAAGATAAATACGTTACACTTTGCTGAATGGCAACACTTTCGCCCTCGGATGGAAAAATATTTTATTTCGAACAACGACAACACACCGCTTTTTAAATCAAAGAGTTCGTTAAATTCTCAAAAATATGATCTAAATAACCAGAGAAACTTACCAAGAAATTTTAATATTTTATCTTGGGGCCCTTTTTCAGATTGCGACAAAAATGATTCACTTGGCGAAATGGCACTTCATACTATAATTTATATTAACTTAATTTCCTCCCTTTCATTGAGCCCGACGGAGAAAAAAAAGTGTATCGTTCATTCTTTCAAATAATTTTAATAAAACGCATAAAGCATATTTGGCGTTATTATCGTTTATAGCAAACTATGCAAAATTTCAAAACGCTCCAATATGTAAAATCTCGTATATCTTTAGAAATTTTGAACAAAAAAAAACTTACATTTTTTGCAGGTATGACCAGAAATACATCTACTTTCAGGTGATGGTAAAAATTTTATAGTTTATAATTTAAGAAGTTTCTCAAAACATTTACAAAAATTATTATCAGAAAATATCTACGAATTTTATTTGGATTGAACCTAAATTTGGAAATGTAAAAGAAGAAATCGAGTAAACTAATAAAAAAGGGGGGATATTAATAAATATATAGCAAATTCAATTAACATTGAGAAATTAAAATTTTGAGAGCTAATTTTAAAAATTGCTCATGCGATTTTTACAAAACTTAACATTTTGGCATTATTTGGGTCGTGCAATAGAAATATGGAAAGAAAAACTCATGTCATTTGAGAAAAAGCCCGAATTTTTTTCAAAATACCTATGTTAGAATAATGCTATCTATAAATCTAATATATATCCTATGTGGCGCTTTCAAAATAGGAAAAATGCAAGTTAAATTCGTAACTCGGCTCAGTAAACCGGAAGATATAGAACTTATAGAATGCCTCGTATTATTTGGCAACACAAATTGATGAGCTTTAAAAAGACTGCAGAGGAATTAGCCTCAGATCTTGAAAGCAAAAAAGTCAGAAAATAGTTTTAAATGACCCGTTATTTAAAGAGTTTCACAGACGGCCCCACTTGGGCTTACATAAGCAGACACGTCTGCCTTATGTTAAACAAATACTGTTGAACTTAAATGTAATTAAAGCTCACAGGATAATTTAATCACGCAGAAAGGCTTTGACTCGCAGAAGCCGGCAGAACAAGCCTAATGGCTAGAAGCACTCAGTGCCACAGAATCAAATCGCTATTATGTAACAATGCGACCTGGAAGCTTAATTAACCCTTCTTTCTCCCTTAATTTGAACAAACGCACACTAACTAATTAACGGTCTGCCAGGAAAGCGTGGATGAAAAGGAAAGTTGCTTTAAACTAAAAATAACTGTTAGTCAAAATAAATAAACAAAACCTCAGAAACTGTACCTTTTTTTTCTTTTTGAAAGATGTACATGCACATTTTTCAATATTTAATAACAGAGATTGTGCCTAACATATGTACGGGTCTTAAATTATATAACATATCTGCTATCATGAAACACACAGAATAAACAATTACTCTCGATATTTGTTTTAGAATTTTACCCCAGTTAGAGGTGAGATGCAAGAATAAGCCAATGGTTTGAAATGCATAAAGAGATTGTTTCTGCTTCTACGTCGTCAAAACACAGAAAGAATTTCTTTCTTTAATATTTTTAAGATTTTATTTTAGAATTATAACAAATTCAGTGAATTATAACAAATTCAGTGATTATTTCAGTGAAGATTAATGCAAGGTAATTGCTCTTACAGGTGGAACCTTGTTGCTGGATGACTTACACTCAACATCGGGATACTCAGGAAACACTGGCCGTTTTGGACAGATTGGATTTAGACACAGAGAAACCAAGCGATGAAGAAATCGCTCGAAAATTCTGTATGGAAGAGGATTACTTGAATGGAACTTTGTCCTGCTGGCAGAAGATGAAGCCCAAAATATGGTCGCTCTTTGACGAACCTTATTCTTCTCTTGGAGCTAAGGTATCCAATCTCTTCCCTCACGCCGAATAGACAATCAGATGTATTCCAAAACAATGTCCTTTGAATCTTTTTCTTTCGTTTTATGTTAATCGTTTAGAAGTAAAAAAAAACTTTCCGATAATATTAAAATAAATTATTTTTATTATAAATATTTAAGACAAAGTCAAGTTTACAACGCACATACCAATTTTGTGAATTGATTGTTATTTTAACATATTTTACATTAACTATAAACTTGACTGTCGTAAACTGCATTATCATTCAGTTGAATATGAAAATATGAAATCTTCACGTTCTATATTTCTTTCAACTATAAAAAATGAAAATATACTTTGTAAGATCTAACCTTCTTTTATACCATACAGTCAGTACGATCTTATTAGCAAACCTGGCGACTTCTGCACAGGCGTGAATAATACCATCACAGAAGAGTAAAACAAACTCTTTATTATTCGTCAGACTCTTAACAAAAATGCACGCAGACTCCGAAAAAAAATAGGATAGTTATATATCTCCCGTTTTACTTGGCCGATTGACGAAATTTAAATCACGTTTTTCATGTCTCGAAAGCGTGACTTAGTATATAAATTAGATTTATATGCGCCTATGTTCTAACGCAGGTATTTTGACACAAAATCTGACTTTTTCGGAAATGACATGCCAATTGGTTTTCCATATTTCGATTCTACGACTCATACTATGCCTAAATATTAAATTTTATAAAATTCGGTGCAAAATATACGGAGAAATTCAAACATTTATCTTGGCGCATTTTTTCGCGCTTCTCGAACTTCTTAATACATGGCAACCTATTTTCCTTTCCCTTTTTACATTGCGCATAAGCGGAAAAAAAGTCACATCGTTCCTACTTTCAAATAATTTTAACAAAATGCCTAAACCACATTTGATGTTATAACCGCTTTCAACGAATATGCCAAATTTCACAACGCGCATATATAAATTCATCTATATCTTCGGAAATTTTGAATAAAAACTCTAATTTTCTGCAGGTATGCTTAGAAATTCATATACTTTAAAGATGATGGTAAAAATTTTATAGATTATAATTCAAAATTGTTTTCGAAAAATTTATAAAAATTATTTAAAAATACAAATTTTAAAAATAAATCATAAAAAATGGGCAAATTTTATTTGGAATGAACCTAAATTTTGAAAAAATTTTATTTAGAATGAACCTAAATTTCGAAATGTGAAAGGAAGAATCAAATAAGTTAAATAAAAAAAGAGATATTAATAAATATATATCAAATTTAATTAACATGGAGGAGCTAAAATTTTGAGAGCTAATGTTTTAAAACCTACCTGTGATTTTTATAAAACGTGGCAGTTTGGTGAAATTCGAATCTTGGGATCGAAATAGTACCGTGCTTACAATGGCACCGACTACTTGAGTAGGAACGTAAGAATAATTCAGCAATAAATTTAAATGGTAAAGAATAATGCTAGACTACTTAAGGCTAACAGGCAGATTCAGCAACCTACACTGGTGAATAGACTTTAACTAAACAAGGGGCCAGAAGGCGTATCAGCAATTCAGGGTAACAGCAAGAAAGACAGAATAGCAACTAGGCTAACAAAATCACGCTCTGACTAACTTTCTCTTTTCACCCCTTTAACTACTATTTTTCACTTGTCAACTTAATTTGCATCCTGCCAAAGAAATGCGAGGAGAAGTTAAGGAGTTCAGAAAAGATAACAAAAATTAGAATAATTGGTTATTCAAGCTAAGGGAAACCATGCAACTTCAATTTCTGCACTGCTTTCTGGGAACTTACAAGTTTAAATTTTTCTTCATATTAGTCTTGTATTCTTTGTTATAGATCTTCCAATTTGAGTTTCTCCGAATTTAACATCAATTGAAATTTATGAATGAGAAAATGAAAAAGTTGCCAAATAAATCATATCAGGGCAAATTAAACATGTTGAAAAATTTAATTCGTACTAACGAATAAATTTTACTTTTATTTTGAAATACGTAATATATCTACACAAGCAAGCAGCAAAACCCTTTAATTTCGATATAAAGTGCAAATATGAGATATCACGTGCGTCTATTGAAATACAAATTATACAGAATTTGTTTTAATATTATACAGATTACGAATTCAAGAACTGGATATAACTACCTGGAAATGTAGGTGCTTTGCCTTTCATAATACTTCGCCCCAACATATTTTTGTCGTAAAAGTGATAATAAAAATATTTCTTTAGATGTCAGTTTGTTAAAATTTGAATGATATGTATTATTATTAACCGCTTGCTCCTTGACTTATGGAAAAGAATAAGTATATAACTATTTTAAAGATCCACTTATTCTAATTTCATCAAATCCCCTAGTAATAAATAGTAACACAGACGAAGAACTACGTTTATTGCATTTAAATCACTTAATTTGTCAATCAATAACATATATATTACATTGGAAAGAAAAATTTAACATCTTATGATTTGCCGAATTGCAACACACTGGTGAGTGGAACGGAAAATGGCAACACATTTCTTTTCTATTGCTCAGTTTCTTGATTACATTGAAAGACAAATATTTTACGCTTTGCCGGGCGACAGCATATTGTTTTTTCAAATCGTTGAGTTCCCTAATTAAATTCGGAACATAATTATCTTACGCTTTGCCGATTAGCAATGCACTGCTTTTAAATCACTGAGTTTGTGAATCAAAATGTCATTAAGTTCGAACGAAATATGAAATAAAAATAAATCAAAAACAAATTCAAAATTCGGGCATTGATGGGCATATGTTCGGGTCGATGATAGGTGTTCAATATCAAGTGTCACCGTTTTTCACAATGCAAGGAACATACATACAGGCTTGCATACATTTATGTCCGCATGCATAAAGAAAATAATGCATACATACATAATGCATGCATACATACATGCATGCATACATATATACTACTTGCATACTTACACAGATGCATGCATGCATACATACATACATACATTCCTTACGTATGCGTAAGGAATATATATGCATGGAGATAGACAGACAGATTCTTCATCATTTAATAACAAAGATTACAGGAATTTTATTTTGCAAAATAACGATTCTTTTCTGTGTGTACTTTGAAGGAAATTTTTCCAATTAGTATTCTATTGAATAACTATTATTTTACTAAACATCAGGTTCTACGTCATCAGGAAAGCTTTATTTAATAAAAATTTAATATTTATAGAGAGACCTATTTAAAAATGTTCTTTTAATATAAGCTTTTTTTATTTTAGCAGAAAGAATAAGGCATGTAGCAAAATTCTTTACATAAGATTATTTTGCGCTTTTAACGTTAAGTGAAGCTGTTAAAATTTTTCCGAAACCTCAACAATAAATATTTTACCAATTTTATACTACTTATCGCTCTCAAAAAATAAGAAATACGCTTATTTTCTTTTTATAAAACAAGTGTTTTATTTAGAATTTCTTCTAAATACCGCAGCAATAACCCCCTTTCTTTCCTTTCCCGTTTTTAATTAAAAGGATGCTTCGTTTCTAAAGAACTTAGTATTAACTTCAAAATTGGCTGAATTTAAATTCTTTCTTACATTTATCATGCTTCATTTTATTCCCAATATCCTACACAAATTTCAATTTCTTTCTCCATTTAAAGAGCTAGAATTGGGAGTTCCGTATCAATTTTATGCTTCTTTCTTATAAATGGTTCTTCTCTGCATATATCTATGTAAACTTTACTTATTTTTCATTCTTACTAAATGTTTTGCGCCTAAAGCATATCAGAAACTATACGTACTTTTCTTTCGGATAAAGAAAAGTAAAAACCTCTGAAAATGAAAGGGAAAAAGGTGTTTTTTTGCCACGTATGAATGTGCCAGCTTTTCAGTTAAATTTAGGAGAACTACCCAAGCAGCTGCTGACAATTTGATTCAAAGAATAGTTGAAAAGGACTTTATAAATGCCAAAGAATCTGAAATGTTCCTAGCACCCGAGGGTTTTTTTTCCATTAAAAATTTATTTTTATCTTTTCTACTTCAAAGGTATGTGAGTATTCCCGAACTTTTCAATAAAGATAGTATATTGTAAGCGTAAATCAAATAAAATGTGTACTTAATTTTTGTTTGCATAAGTTTGATTTGAAATCGTTAAAAGGTTAGTTCTATTTTGTGTATTAAAATGACCTTAGAATTTCACCAGTTACTATACGTTATCTTAAATGAATATAAAATAAATGATTTTACTAATAAATTAAATGAAATATTTATTTTATAATTAAATGAATCTGACTGAAATTAATATAAAAATTATGAATTTATTAAAATGTGTAGCTTCGGTGTATTAACAAAATTAATTCAAATGAGGGAATTATTTCCTTGTTTTTATTATTCTTTAGTGATAGGCAAAGGAATTCGCATTTCCACATTAAAGTTAATAGATCAAATATTTATAACGATTAGACTGTAGTAATAACAGTAGCACGTTTATAATTTCTATCAAATAATAATATAACAAGCAAATACTAAATATTTTAGTGAAAATTTATGTTGTTGTAACAAATGTTTATAAAGGATAGAGTTTAAAAAAAGGATTAGAGAATATACATTTACCCTGTTCGTAATGTAGACACGCTAAGAATTCCATCTCGAATTCTCAATGTGCAGATTCTAAGAAAAGCTTTCAGCATTTCTTATTCCATTCCCGTTACATGTTACTCTCTTCCTTTGCATTATTATTTACTGATACGTTAAAATCCCGACAACCATTATGACGTATTGTACGTATATAAATGGTGCTGCTAATGTATGTGTGCATAGTAGATCAAAGTCTTTTTGGCCTCATGCATTTCCCAAAAAGATGAGAAAATTTCCATAGCTTATTTTCAATATTATTTCCTTACACCTCCGTACACTTTCAGCATCGTTTAATGAGCGCATCTGTTCCCCTCAAAAATGAGTCTGAATGCTTGTCCTCGAATATCCCATAATTGCTCTTTTCATGTCATTATTATCGTTAATTTTTTTTCATGAAGCTCATATTTAAATTTAGACAATAGAAAATCGTCACTCGGAACTAAATCGTAAATGTAACGAGGAAACGAGGATGATCTATATCCTTAAATTCAGACTGTCGTTTCTGAGTTGCATTGGATGTCGTTTTAGAATTGCTGAAAGACATCTGGGTACTAATCTTGGAGAGATATTGTTCACCTGAAGATATTAAGTAAGAATGTAAAAACAAATGCTTAGGTATATTCAACGTTGCTGCTATCGCCTTGATTTTTAACCTCTTATCACTCGATATTTTCTCCGGGATGCGAGCAATATTCTCTGACGTCATTGCTTACAATGGTCGATATTCACGATAGTTGACTCTTACGGATTCTCGGCTCATGCGGAATCGTTTTACCCGATCTTTAACTGTAAAATAAGGGGTAGACGAATTAGCATATACTCATGATCTGAGCAATGTTTTATTTCTTTGAAATTAAACCCCATCTTTAGTCAAAACTTAAATCACAGAACAATACTCGATTTTAAACATTTTAGAACAAATAGCAAATTTCATTCACTCATTTCAATAAATAATCCAAAAGGAATGCATGCGATTTCTGTAACAAAACTTTCAAATTCAATCATTTAATAGTACTGCTAATATATGGCAACAATAGGAATTCATTACTAAATAATTTTTATATATTAAGGCAGCTTGAATAATATATATGATATGTTATATGTCTACATCTGCCCATGTATTATTCAAGCAACTGAAAGACTAGAAGTTTATTATAAAACCAATCGCTGTTATCCAATTAGATCAAATAAATTGTAGTTGTATGCAGTGATACTAAAGCAAAAGGCAGCTTAGTTATTTGTGTGTGTGCGGGCACGTGTGTATGCGTGGTCGAAAACTGGCCGGCGAATATTAAACGATTAACAATTCATACTTGGCATTACAGAATGCCAAATAACAAATCAGCAAAGTATGCATACGTTTCGAATCGAATATTCGATTCGTTTCGAATAATACGTGACAAGGAATGTCATTCAAGCCTACCATGTTGCAACAAATAGGTTCATTTTAATTCTTTTTTTTATATGAAAATTTTGTTTTCTTTAATAAGAAAGACACAAATTTTGTTTTGTATAACTTTAATGTTTCTTTACGTATTTTGAAAAAAAGTTTTTTAATTGCACTTTCTCATTATTTTTGTGAAAATAACATTTGTATTGTTGAGTAATGCGCATCTTGTAATGACAATAATAATCTTAAATAATATTCTTATAATGACAACAATAGTCTTATAATGACATTCTTCATACTTTGCCTGAATAAAATTTATTATTCCATAGAATGCCTAGATATGCGCCTTGAGAAAGTATATAATAATTCTCATAATTCCTATTCCGAAAACGCCAGGAATTCTATAAAATTCCTATGTCGTTTCATACATTGCTGATAACATATATATATATAGATAGACAGATAGATAGATAGATAGATAGATAGTTATAGATATATTCAAGATAATCTTTGCATTCATTGCAGATCATTGGTGTAATGTCCGTGTTCTTCATTTGTGTCTCCATCCTCTCTTTCTGCCTGAAGACCCATCCCAACATGCGGGTCCCTGTCATTCGGAATGTTACAGTGCGTGACACGACAACAGATACCTATGCCTGGACACTGGACAAGACCCAGACCAATCCACACGACGCCTTCTTCTTCATCGAGTGCGCCTGCAACGCCTGGTTCACATTCGAGATCTCGATCCGCTTTGTGGCTTGTCCACGGAAACTGGAGTTTGCGAGGGGGGCAGTGAACGTCATTGACTTCACTGCCACGCTTTCCTTCTATATCGACCTGGCGCTGCAAAGGTTCGCATCGCATCTTGAAAATGCCGATATTCTCGAATTTTTCAGCATCATTCGAATTATGAGGTAAGGAAGTAATTCTCAAAATGCACTTTGTCTTCTCCATGTGCAATGCACCAGTAAATGACAGTTAGTTAGTTGCTAAAATTCAGTGCCAAGATCAATCATAAAAAAATGGTGATATTTCTCATAAACGCAAAGAAATGTCCGTATTTAAGTATTTATGAATGAAAGCTGATTTCTAATCCAATTTGAAAAGCATTTACTTAGTGGCAAACAGAAATATCCTAGGTTTAATTATTACTAATGTAACAAGAGATTTCTGCAACAATACCTAAATTTGGAGTTTTATAAATTTATATGGGGTTATGTTCATACAAAATCACTATCGTGAATTTTATCAGAAACTTTCCTATTGTAATAGGGCCGCCCAGACGGTTATAATTAATATAAGTAAGGGAGCCTACTACGATACCGAAGGGCCCGGGTTCGAATCCCGGGGAAGGCGTGGATATTTGTAAATGTACAGTGGCTTTGCGGCATGGGGCACTCTAAATATATGGCTAGCCGAAAATCCTCTCGTGGGGTATGGTGGAAGGGGAGAGGGGCCGGAGACCCTCGGACTCCTCCCCGGATGCTCTCTCTCAAAACTGGTAGGTGTCCAATCTCCTTGAGGCTCTGGCAACCATTCTTATATGAAATTCATGACCAAGATAACAACAACATATTGCAATAGAGATTGCATTCCATTAATCTTGTTTGACTACTATGCATGAGTAAGCTCGTATTTCGACATAGAAATATAGAATAATTCAAAATATCTGATAAAAATGCAAAGGTAGAAAAAAGGGACAAAAATAAGGGGGCTTTATAAAAGAATACGTACGAAGAAATGGCTTGTGTAAAGGCTACAAGGCCCTGTTAAGTGATAGCTGAAAGCCTTATGCTAGCGTAAATCTGTATTCCCTGTGCGAATTACAAGCTGTTACACGAACATGGGGCTTGCTGACATGTATTTTATATATGGGACTGGGTTAAAACGAAGACACTACCCAAAAGAAGTACTGAGAACAATTCTCAAGTGAATCTTTTAAACAGGTACTTCGTTTTCGTCGGCAACACAATAGATGCTATGCTTGTCGACGAACACGACTTTCATGTATCGATGTATGCTATTTGAAATCTACAGCTGAAATGATGATTTGCGTCATCAGAACGCTTTTAACTGCCCTTCAACAGTGCTTTGCACCACCTAAATGCTCCAACTAAGCAACTTTTCCAACATATTAGGCGTGTTCAAATGAAAAGGTACGAAACGATACCATAGATATACTGAAGTCTTTATTCAAAAGGCCTGAGCACAACTATCCCACTGTTTTATGAATCGGAAGATTCCCTCTTTCTAGAATTCCTGTAGCTGTGACAGGTGCCAGTCCTCCATTTTTTTCTTCAGCTTGTCGTTTGAGTTGAAGCATTCCCCTTCGAGATGTTACTTCTCATCAAGTTGTTCACCTTGTCGATACGTTCGGTCGTGATTACCGTTTTTACCTGGCCTGGTCTTCGGCCATCACTCAAACACTCCAAGCCTTCACGGAAGCTGGCACTCCACTTTCTTACTGACTTGTCAAGGAGCAGATTGTGTGTACTACAAGTCAGTGAGCAGACTCCACCATCCGGCGATGAATATCGGCCGGTTTAACCCCTTCCACAGCCAGAAATCTGATAACACCTCGCTGCTTCTCAGTCGTCGAATTTCGCAATGTGAACGCCAAAATCTCATCACGCGCACTGCCGCGTCAATTAGACAGAACACACAACCGGATGCTTCACCCCGCAGCCGTGTGCGAGCACTCGGGCATAAGCATAACCACAACAGACACTACTTTCGTGTCCTTAGATATCTCACTACTTTATGCCAAAGCGGCATATTCAAATTTCAATCGGTTTGGTTGTTACGACGTTTCGTGCCTTTTCTTGAACGCCCCTTATAGATATTCTTGAAGGGAAAAAACGCGTTTCAGATGAAGAAAGATGTCTTCAGTTACGAACACTCAAATCGGCAATAAATGGTTTTCAAAGGCGTATTGACGTAACCTGTGCCACACAATTAACATCCAGAAACTTCAGGAAACATAATTTTAGTTTTTTTTTCTTTCCTTAACTCTGAAACAAAGCTCGATAGCATGTGACTCAGAGCATTATGAATTCGGCCTGAAGGAAATTATGGCCCGACTGAATAGCAGACAGAGAATATGAGCGTTTTCCCTATTTGAACTTTATTTTATCTAACATATTGTATCTGCAGACAAATCTATAGGTCAGGAAAAGCACTGCCCAAATGATAACACACTGATAAATCAGTAACAAGGTACAGCTTTAGCATATTCGATGATAAATACCTTGTCTCACTTTAGAAACGTTAAAAATATAAGTAACAGTAAATCACACTGGAAAAATTTTAACAGAGGTACAGTAAGTCTCAAGAGAATCACATGGGGCTTAGAGACAGAGAAAAGATGGAAGAAGATACCTTTTAAAGACAGGTTACCTGATGTTTTTATGAAAGAAGATGCCTCATCCAAACAATAATACCTTCCCCTTTATTTTCCACTTATCGCTTCCACTCTCCTTGGTGCAGATACAGTAAATTAACTTCAAGTTTTCGTTTTCTTTACCTGATTAACACTGTTTATCTCTCCTGTTTTATATTTAATGATTTCTGTTTTTCTTGTGTTATGAATCTGCTCGCAAAGTACTGTTGTAAATTTCCATTTACACGTTCCATTCTTTTCGGAATAGATACAATAAATTACGTTTTCATTGCTTTTATCTGATTAACGTTGTGTTTATCTTTCCTGTTTTATATTTAATGATTTCCATTGTTTTTGTGATATGAATCTGCCCGCAAAGTACTGCAGTAAATAATCGATTATCTATGATTTGGAAATGAATTAATCCCTTTTACATTGATTCCTATGAAGTAAATTTTTTCGGTTGGCAAGCGAAATTAAATCCATGACCTGAGGTTTCATTGTAAATAGATAAAGATTCGTTAAGAACTTCAGTCTTCGCATTGCTTCAGAACGTTTGTTTAAAAATACGCTGCTCGACATTGAAAATGCAACACCAAGAAGGAGTGGTCAGAAATTTATGCAAATTTTAGAGTAGACGCACATCACTGAGTTATGCGAATGATGTGAAATGCGCAGCTCTCCGACGCACGTGAAGTAAGATATAACGGAAGGAACGTGCAGAATAGGCAATATTCGTGTCGCTATTTCTGCCAGACGAATTATCGAAGAAAGTTGGTTTTTGTCCCGTAGGATACGTGTAATATGAGAGAATGGCAGGCCGCCGTCAACGAAGGCACTTCCAGCAGGTAGACGATTTTACGAGTGGCATGGTGATCGGACTGAGAAGGGCGGGTTGGTCCTTACGTCAAACCGCAGCTGATATCCACATGGATGCGAGCACGGTGCATCGGCTATGACGAACATGGTTGGAACAAGGGAATGTGGGAAGAAGGAGGGGTGCAGGCCCCGCAAGAGTGACGTCGGAACGCGTGGATAGACGCATCCGCCGATAAGCTGTGGCGGTCCTTCAAGTAACATGCTGCAGAATCGCGGTAATCGCCCCACCGGGCGACAACTTGGAATAATGTTTTGGGGCTTTATTGCCTACGATTCCAGGTCACTTCTAGTTCGTATTCAGGGTTGGATAATGTACTGCAACCGTGGCAATCCCCTATCTTCAGGGGCTGCCTAATGCAATTTTTCAGCAGGACGACCACACAGTGCTTGCATCTGCCAACATGCTCTGCAAGGTATACAGATGCTTCCCTGGCCACCGTACTCTCCTGACCTGCCACCAATCGAAAATGTGTGGCATGTGATTGGACGCCGTTTGCAAACTCTGTCCCTACCTCGTTCAGAAGATGAACTGTGGCAAATGGTTGAAAGGGAATAGAGAGCCATCCCTCAGGACACCAACCGCACTCTTATTGACTCTATGCCTAGACGTCTTTCTTCGTGCATCGCTGTCTGCGATGGTCCTACATCCTACTGAGCCGACGCCTTTCTCGCTCTGTATTCTGACTATCATTTTGAAATAAAGATCACTTATTGCTGCTTGCTGTCTCTGTCTTTTTTTCCAAATTTCATCACTTTCTGACCACTCCTTCTTGGTGTTGCATTTTCAATGTCGAGCAATGTACATTGCACTGTAGGATTTCTTAACATGATTTTACAATAAAAATTTTTGAAACGGTCTTTTATATTATTTAAAAATATTAGCAACTATAAATACCGACTGTAACTATTATTAAAAATACCACACTCTCTTTAAATTAGGAAATAAATTTGTAACAATGTTTTTTTTATTTGCTTTCTGCCACTGAACTAAAAATATTTCCAGCAATAAAATTTCCTGTATAGATTTCTTAAAGTAATTTACTTCAGGAAAACTTTTCTATTAAGAAGACAGTTGACTTAACAAGAAATTTCCCGTTAAATCTGATTAAGTAGTGACGGCTATAGTTTGTTTTCGCTTCCAATCTTGTGTCAGGCTGAAAAGGTAAATAGCCAAAAGCAGAGGAGCTCTTTTCATTTTGTTCTCTTCCAAAATTCAATAATGAAAATGCATTTTTCTTAGAAATAGGATGTAAGATTTTATGCAAAGAAGAATGTTTGACATGAAATCAATTAGCTTTGACTGCAAACTCTTTCATTGCCATTATGTTAGCCTGGGAAATGTCAGATCTATGAAGTATGATAGATAATACAATTAACCAGAATTATAGTTAAGGAAGAGCAAGAGTACTCTCAACAGCAAAATTGAGCAGTACAGGAATAACTAAGGGAAGCAGCCCTTCCAGTTCGCTTTTTTGTAAGTAACTCAAAATATAGAAATACAGTAGATGTCCAAATATCAGAAGGAACTAGGACTACAACTGATACAGATATCTGAAGTAGTTTAATAGTTGTATTATCCTTTTCCTGCGGTACAAATGAGTATTTATCATAACGCAAACATGGGACTTTCGTTTCTTCTGTTTATTTCAACAAAGAATTAAACGCTAAATAATTGTTGGTAAAACAATATATATTTCATTGATTTTAACGAAATCATACAGTGAAATTATTTTTTTATTTTCCGTAATACGTAACTCTGTCTTTCAACTAAAATAATTAATTTATAATTACATTGTAATATCCTAGCTAAAGTTCCTTGAAAGCTAGAATATTGAAGAACTGTGCAGCGGTTATTCGCTGAGTTCTTATGCATAAATAACCACTCCGGAGAAGGGTTAAATTACCCTTTTATTCCAACTCAAAATATATTTACAAATGGCCCCTCTTGAGAGTACAAGAGGCTTTTATTTCTTTAACTCAAAATAGTAAATGTAAACTCATCTAATGCTAAATATAATGAGCTTGCCGAAGCTCTACGGAATCAAACTCGCGGAGTATGTGAGATATTTACTCCCTCCTTTCTGCATGCCTTTGTGATGTAACGGTAGCATACTCTTCGCGTATTCGAGAGGTACAGGTTTCGAGTTCCGGCCAGTGTATTACACATAATTTTCGTCCCTTGCTTCAAAACGTCCTAAGGACTGCACACTGGCGCCTAAACTCAAAGTTCGTAGTTGGTGGTTCTTCACCACGCGATTGTGTCAGTAAGGTATTTTCTCCATCTTTTCTGCATGCCATTATAGTGAAATGGTAGAACACTGGATAAGTATTCGAGAAGTGTAGGTTCGAATCTCAGCGAGGATATTGCACATTTTTCACATCTCCTGCTTCAAAATAACCTAATAGCTCTACAAGTAGGCCTTGATTAAAGATAACCGGCATATATTAGCCTCCATGTATTAAGTACGGACATAGAATAGCAAACTTTAACTAACAGCAACATCGTGACCGAAAGGCAGAACACGCTCTCTTACTGAAGTAACCCAGATTTCAGCTTAAATACTCGTTTCTACCTTATTTGCATAAATCGTAATACCGAAACCTGGTCCTGGCAGGGAAACGTAGGTAAAAACTAGAAGATATAGGAAAGGCTTGTACCAAAATAAAAATAACTATTAGAAAAATAAAGTAAAACGAAACAATGTAAAGAGGCACTAAATATAAACCAAGAATCTAGCTTTTAATTTTACTTCACCGAAAATCGTTTCCAAAATGCTTGATTTATTTGTATTCAGTTAAAGTTAAATTGTTTGGTACACTGAAACAGTAGGACAAGTCCAAGCCATTATCAAACAAAATAAAATTCACCCTCCGACAAAAAATATGTCATGAATATCCAAAGTTCTGAGAGCAAAAACACTCGAAACTAATCACTGAAAATTCGTTAATGAAGGCAAGAACAGTACTATCAAACATAGTAATAGAGAAATACAACAGTGCAAAAAATACTTGAATTATACAGCAATCTTAAACTATACTTTCAATAATATTGATGTAATAATATCACTAAAAATCATAAATCATACTTCCAAGTGAGGTGTATATAGTAACATTGCTAACAGACTAGTAAAATTAAACTAGTCTATTAAACTTTTCGAAGTATTTATAAATACTTTTAAACATAAACAAAACCTTCAAATATTAGTTACAAATTGTTTAGTTAAATTAGTTAAAATTAAATAATAATCAGCAAAAGTAACTAATAATTGGCAATTAATTAATAAAAAAGAACTAGCTGCATATTAAATTATTAGTTAAAAGTGAATCAATTTATATTAGCTAATATTTTTAAATGTTAAAAACGAATAGGTTTTTGTGCGTCTTTTATATATGCTCTCGTCTCGCACGTAAGCAGCTGTGCGTATGAAAGGTATACGTTTGAGTTACTTTCACTATAAAAACTTGAAGACAGAATGAAACGGTTTTCATCTCTGTTTCTCACAAGTGTACTATTAACTAACATAGTTACCTCTTACGGTATTTTATTTTTCTTATACCTTTTACAAATACACTGCTGGCCACCGTAAATGCAGCACCCTGAAAGGAGCATGAAATAACCATAACAGGAAATTTACAACATGCATTAGCGGAGGGGAGATATGCAAATGATTAGAATTTCAGCGCAGACGCACATCACGCGCGCTTGTGGCGCTACTTCAAAGCGCTATTTAAGGCTTCGAGTTTTCGAGGATTTCAAGTTCGGCAACTGCGTTTTTCTTCTGGTTTTTTGAAAACAAAAACCGATCAATTATGCCTCGTAGTAAACAGCGACCATCGTTTGATCAAGTATCCGAGTTCGGCAGAGGAAGTATAGTGGTTTACCCGAGAGTGTGGATTATCTTTCAGGGAAATCGATAGTCGTGTTGAACGAAACCAAACACCTGTAATGCGGATATTTGACCGTTGGATGCAGGAGGTTACGACGGCAACGTGTGGAATCGTGTGGATCAATTTTGGCAACGTGTGGAAGCTGCTTGGTCTGCTCTACCCCAAGAACACATCCAAAGTCTCTTTGAATCAATGCCGAGGCGTGTGGCAGGGGTGATCTCCAACAATGGCGGCTACTCTGGCTACTGATACTGGAAAGAACCACATTTCACAGAAGTCTATAAATTTAATCATTTGATACTTGGTCAGCATGTTATCTACTAAATAAATTTTGTTGTGATATCTCTTGTCTTTCTTGGTATTGCAATTTGGGTGGCCAGCGTGGCAGCCAAACGTTAAGGGTTTAGTGCAGCTTTTCAGTTCGCATTTGTAGAAATAATGTTGTCTCATTCCAAACGCTTCGAAATAAAATGCAGGTTTATTACATGCAAATTCATCTACTTTTGTTTTGTAAGTAGAAAACACTACATGAAATTAAGTAAAAACTTCCATACTTTAGTCATTATAAGTGTTTAATGCGGTTTCCTTTTCTTACACGACTAATTCTGCTCACTTTGTAACATTTCCTCATTGTTGGTTACCGAAGTAGATGCGCAGTGGTCCTGGAATTCTTATACTGCTGGCTGAGATTGGCGCATAAATATTGCCCTTTAACTATACACCAATGGCATAAAATCATTCGGTATGAAGTTGGAAGACCTTATTTGGTATCTGAAGAAAATGGCGAATAAAGCAATCTGCTAAATCATCTCTTCCTCATATAGACCAATCCAGTGACAGAGTTCTCATTCTGATTGCGAAGTACTTCACTGTGCCAATAAGATGGAACTGCTTCTTGAAAATAAAATTTTCTTAATTATCTTCTGTTTGAGAAAATAATCTCAACTGCAGCACACCAAGGCACTGCTTTGTCTCGAATGGCATAGAAAATGTTTAGTTTTGGTGGAACTCGTTTCTCTTTATCGACAAGAAGCCACTTTTCCATGCTCTCCATATAAACACTTCAATAGTTTACCATTCTGAACGAATTGTCGTTTCGTCACTGAATATTAGGTAGATGGCAAAACCTCGTCTTGTAGTTTTCTATTTTAAAACTAGGATTCGTATCTGCAATCTGATGTGTCACCTGAAAGTTAGTACGTACGGGCTTAAAATTATTTTTCCTTGTTACGGCAATATGAAGAATACGTGGAATTTATACTTTTCAAATTATGTAAGTCTTTAAGACGTGATGAATGATTTATAGAAACTTGTGAAGTATTGTGAGTTCAGGGTATCGGAAAGGTCCCAATAGATAACGAAATCCCTTACAAGAAATCAAGCAAATCGAGTGAAAGCAAGTCCTTTATGAAGGATTTGGGTTTATTACCTTCTTCGTTGTGATGAATTTCAAACTTCTGAGATCCTCCATAATGATCTATTGTGAAGAATTTCCATTAGTTCTATGATGCTGACAGCTGATCAGCGGGGATTTGGCCATGCATAATATACATAACACATGCAACACAGTGTTATGACCCCGACCGCCAGTTCAGCCTATGATCTTAAATTTTAAAAAGTGAGTGGCAGCTCTAACAAATGATAGAACCACTGCTCAAAAACCTGTCAGATAACAGATGTGTGCCATATAAATAACCGCACTGATATTGTAGCATAGCAACGTTTTTTAAGTGGACAATATGTAAGCGAAAGCTATGTTCCCTGCGGAGTGTTCTGTCACTGGATAAGACCGGACGTAGGGCAATGTCTAACCTACAATAAATAGAAGGTATCCCAATCCTCCAATACCAGTCCGAGTCATGAAAAATTAAAAATGCTGGACTTAGTCATATAGTTCTAGCTACGCAAAAATGAGCTATTGTACCTATTAAAATAGAATATTATGAAACTTTAGAGTGTTTAACTCATTTCTAATTGAAGCATAGACTATTTTACTAACCTTGTATTTTTAAGCAAATTTGCTTTTATAGCTTTTTAAGTAAATTATTTGTTTTATCACTTATCAACTGCATGAACACTTTTAAAATTGCTTTATTCCAAATTTCTATAACTTCATCGAAGTATAACACTCATTGTTATTTCAGTTTTATTTTATATTTAAAAATACTTTTAAATACCTTCATACTTATTCATACAGAAATAGCACTCTATTCTCTCATCGCGTTCTCAGTGAAAATTCAACTGATTCAGAGATTGATCAGAGTTCCGTACTTCAGAGTGAATTAAAGCTTTTATAAAACAAAATAATTTAATTTGTGGAACGATTTCCTCTTTTCCATGGGAACAAATTAACCTCATATAAGGAACACTTTCCAGACTTTCGGTCTTAGAAAGAAGAAGATGAAGAATAAGGATTGTTTGAATTTTTTCTTTTTATTTCTTTTCCCCTTTTTTCTTTTATGTTCTCATAGATTTTTAGATACTTTTTTTACTGTTCATATCATCTTTTTCTTCTGCTGTTTAATATGAAACTGCCACCGATTATTCCGCTTTTTCCCACAGTATAATCCAAATTAATGACTTCAGGCTTGCCCACCGTTTTTACACTTTTTTTTCGTAATTACGTGGACATCGTCCTGATTAAATTCTTAGTACATTTGACTTAAATATGACATTCCTTGAAAGAAAGAAGATAATTCATGTCTTTTTAAGGAGGCATGCAAATTATGTTTTGCTCGCTAGGCGCCAGTTATGACTAACTGTCTTAGATTAACATAAAGTGACCTCCAAGCAAAATAATTTTACGATTTTCATCGTGGGTTTGAGTGTCAAAAGTAAAGAAGACTAATCTCTTGTAATACAGCTAGTTCTTCTCTAAAATGCTGTAGCGATACTCTTAAAATAAAATATGTCTCTGAAGCTTCTCATTAAACACTGACAGTTATTTCTTTGACACAGTTAAAACGAACGTCTTTACCAAGAACATTTCTTACATTTTTTATTGTGTTTACGTTTTGTGACGCTAGAGAATTTATTAAGAAAGGTAATTGAAAAAGAATTAAATTTCTCATTTGGTACATAATAAAATGTTTATGACAGAGAAACATCTAAATCTGTCTAGAGACAAGTAAAATATCAATATTCTTCTGAACAACATCCATATTTACAAGTCTTCTATAAAAAATCCTTTGTTGTGCGATATGTTATGTTATTACGTCTATTAATTCATGGAAACCAATATGATATGTAGATTCTGCATTATATAATTCCGAAAAATGTTAAAAGTAGTACATGCATATTTTTTAGACTGACTTGCTTGAAAAAGAATTAAACTAATTTTTCCTTTTGTGTATAATAAACAGTTTATGATGGTTCTCACGTCATAACATTCTATATATCTCCATTAAAAAATCCTAATGACTCTACAGAAACGCCCGAACTAAAAAGCTGGTGTCAACAATTTGAAAAGTGAATCCCACATTTATAGTGAATCAACGCAAAATGCCAAAACGAAAATAACAGTCCTTCAGGGACAAAACCTTTTGGACTAAAATTTCATCGCTTTTGTCATTGTTTATTATTCCTGTAATATTTGCTAAGGAAATTCCAAGTTATTTCAGCATATTTTTAATAATAATTACATATTTTTCTGACAATACGACATGATTAGAAATTGAAAAATGTGTTCTCACACTTTTGGATATTAACAAAGCGACGATTTTTACTTTTTTTACTTGTCTTCTCATCTAATATTATACTAAATCTGTCATTAACAAATTTATGTGATGATATTTTTTTATCATTCTTTGCTTAATTTTATTGCAGCTGTTCGAATAGCTTTTGAAGAGAACATTTAGGAATGTCTTAGTATGGAAGAAAAAAGATATATGGCTCATACTTATATATGTTACTTACCGAATTACTGGTAAAGAGCCATTTCTTTTTAAATTTGTAGATAATACAATTTAATCCATAAATTCAAGTTCTATTACCACCTTTACGTAAGCGTTGCCGCCCAACTGGAATTGTAGTTAAAGACTCTGACTGCCGTACCAAAGGGCCTGGTTCGAATCCCGAAGAAGGCATGAATGTTTGTAAATGTACAGGGTCTGTGAGGCATAGGGCACTCTAAATTTGCAGCGAGCCGAATGTCCTCTCGAGAGTTTGTAGTAGCGAAAGAGGGGTAGGAGAACCGGGGATCCGCTTTCTGGGGTTCTCCTTCTCAAAACTGGTGGAGGCGGAACTGAGCTTAAGTCGGGCTGTCACCTGTATAATGCTCAAGGCCCTTGCCAACAACAGGCGCGTTTGACTCCTTGCCACGATGAATGTCGCGGGCTTGTGTTGACCATTGTCAGACTAGTGAGACTGATAACATGAACAGCAACGTAGGCGGCTCAGAAACATTTGTAAAACTTTTAGAAGTAATTTCTGAGTTAGTGAAGGATTTAGTGCTTCCTTCTTAATAAACAGTTATTGTTTTTTTTTCAAATATGCAAAATAATTTCATTTTTTTATGAATTCCTTATGAAAAAACTGGTAATTATTGAAAGACATACTACGATATGATGCCATTCTTGTGTTTGCATTGTATATTATTATGATTGTTAAAAGATAAATAATGCTTGTTTCGGGAAGAATAAAATATTTTTATATACTTAATGTTCCCCATTCTGCTTAGTCTCTTCATGCGAACGACACCATTTAGCTTTCTTTTGCAACGCTACCGTTTTTGGTTTTAGCAGGAAATGGGCATCTATTGAACATCAAAATGGAATGGAATTCTTTTCCTTCATACAGTAAACCAGAAAGCTTATAAAGCTTTTCCAATATTTTCTTCTCTTTTGCTCGTTAAATTTAAAGCATTGCAACAATGAACCATAGCAAGGAACGATTTTTGTTTGTTTGTTTCACAAAAAATATCATCAAAGTCGAAAAGAACGCGTGGAAATCGGATTCTTTCATTGCTGTTTTTGGGGTCTCGTGGACATAGCTCACTTAGATGTATACATCGCGTGCTTAATCACTTTTTTTTTACATTTTCCTATATTTCTATCAAAACCGAAAATTTCTCCTAGACAATTATATAAGGTATTTCTCCCGCCCTTGCATGCCTTCGTGGTGTAGTTGTCAGCACGCTCGACGTCTTCGAGAGGTCCGTGGTTCGAGTCCCAGGGAGAGCATTGCTCATTTTTCACATCTTCTTGCTTTGAAATAACCTAATATCTTTACAGTGGGCCCCGAACTAATAGGGTGGCGGATGATAATTCTCCACCAGCAGGATTTGGCGATTGGGTCCCTTAATCCCCATACGTCTTTTAAAAGGAGGAGTATATAAGTTATTTCTCCCGCCTTCTTAGCATGCCATCGTGGTGTGATGGTCAGCACGCTCGGCGAGGATTCGAGAAGTCCGAGTTTCCAGTAGTTCCGCTGAGGGCATTGCTCATTTTTCACGTCTGCCTGCTTCGAAATAACCTAACGTATCTACAATTATTCAATCGGTTGTAATTCTGTTTATCTTCTCTGCATCTTATTAACATCTTTGTTGTTCTTAGAACTTAATCGATATTAGCTCTTATACTAGCAACAGAATGGTTGTCGTATAGAGTCGTCGTTACGAAATGACTTTCGAACTAATTCCCATTATATACTTTCAGTGTATGTCTACATTT
This sequence comes from Stegodyphus mimosarum, assembly GCA_000611955.2. Classification (NCBI taxonomy): domain Eukaryota; kingdom Metazoa; phylum Arthropoda; class Arachnida; order Araneae; family Eresidae; genus Stegodyphus; species Stegodyphus mimosarum. The sequence goes on from KK119861.1 coordinate 274,236, forward strand.
ATCACCATTTCCTTTCCGTAAAGCATTGTCTTTCTTCGTTTACACCTTAATTTGTTGAGAATTAGGGCGCTGTCAAATGTTCAGTAATATTTTTTAAGCTAAATAGGAGAGCAAGCTGTAAAAAATTTTAAAATCTACAAAATTTTTAAAATTTTGTAGATTTTTAATAAAATTCTATCAATTATGAATGCGTTCAGACACAAGTCTCTTCTCTTAAAAATTTCTAAAATGCAAAATTGATAGGAGCAGTTACTGTATTTTCACGGAAATTAACGGAAGGAGATAAACGACAACGAACATAACTGAATTTGGAGAGGAAATCAACAATGAAACGGGGGAAATCTACGTGAACTTTGAAAGACAAAAAACTAGATTGGCGTTAATGTAAATTAAAGGTGATAAATTATTGTGAAGTGAAATGTTTCAAGGATATCCATGTCACCAACTATGAAATTTCATAAGAAATTTTCTAGGACTCAGAGTCAAAATTTCGTTTGAATGGCCAGCTGTAATTAGTTGATAAAGATTGTTTACTTCATTATTAGAAACGTAAGATCAGCATTCTTTGAGGCAATTTGATAAGCATTCTTTTAGCTCTCTTTTAGTTTGGCTGATGTATTTAAAACCACACTGACAAGGTACGCAATAAATTCAAGAAAAATTAAGACTCGTAAAGGGTTTTTTAAGAACCTAACAGCAAATTTTACCGAGAGTTGAGAAATTGATCTGACAGTTAAACTTACAAAGATCTTAAGCGATTTTGCAACTGATAGAAAGGGAAAATGGATTGGAAATAAGGTTGTGGTGGCTATTTCCAAGAGGGAAATTTTTTTTTATGATGGTAAGATCAAATATTTTAATTATTTATATCTATGACCAAGGAAGAAAATCTTCTATTAGTGAAACAGATTTTTAATCATTAAGTTCTTTAGAAAGAATAGATTCTGGAAAAAAACCTAAAAACTCGATATGCGTAAGAGTACGTCTTTAGTTTTAAAAGTAGTACTTAGTTACTTCGAAATACACGCAGCTACCAAAACCTATACGGGCGGAAACGTGTGATAAGATTGAGCATGCGTGTCACACCAACACGATTGTCATCACTGGTCAAATTTAATCTAGATTTGTCGCTGAAGACGATCTGATTCCATTCCGTTAAAGGCCAATCCTGCCGTGCACGGCACCACTCCGAACGGAGGCGTCGATGGGTAGATGTCATTGGCAGCACATGTAATGGGCGCCGCGATACCAGATGTCCTTCAACCAGGCGGCTTGCAATGGTTCGGGAAGACACAGAGGCCCGTAATGAAGCTGCTGTCTGTTTCTGGATAGCGCCACTGAGACAGTTGGCTCTAGGGCCGCGTGTCGTATGATGTAACGGTCTTCTCGATGACTGGTCTGTCAAGGGCGTCCTGAGCCTGGTAGCCGTGTAAATGACGTCTCTTCTGTCCACTGGTTCCAACACCTCCTCGCAGTAAAATTAGAACAGCCTACCCGAGGTACTCACCGAGCTGACCACCCAGCTTCCATCATCCCGATGATTCTTCCCCTCTCGAACTCTGACAGCTGCTGATATTGGCTCCGACGGCGCTTAACGGCATGTCTACCTCAGCTTTTCCTTAGCAAAAGATTAAGTACACCCAGCTTACCTGTTTCATACTCCAAGAAGAACGAATTTCAACGCCCTCTAGTGGCATTACGTAATGCACAATCACGCTGCATTTCTAATCATATGCATATCTACTCGACATGTACCTTCATGCCAAGTTTCGTTACGATCTCACAATTATTTCTTGGTGCGCAAATTTTTGTGGCAATGAGTGTATATCTCTAATGAAATTCGAGGAAATAAGTTTAAATGAAATGCAGCCAAAAATGTGTATAATTGAATAGGCCGTATAAGGAAGTCATGTTGTGACCATATCAGATTTTTTACTTATATAACTAGAACAGTTTTCTGTTTTAGTGAAAAGAATGACATATTTTTGATTAGTTGATATGTCACCATAGCTTACTGATAACTATAAAATAAAAATTCGTTTTATTAAATTCTGATGAAAACAAAATGTATTTTATAATTCTTTAGGAGATAAAAAATAAACTGTATATTTCTTGAGGAAATCAAGCATGGTAATCTTGCTCAAAAGAAAGCAAATTCCCTTATTTCCATTATTTAAATCCATATTTAGTTTACTATTTAAAATGAATAAGATGAAAGAAAATTGTTTTTTACCTTTTGAACATAATTTCAAACTCAGTTGGACCGAAGTTTTGAATTACCAATTTTTGTGTTTTTTTTTGCAAAATTTTAGCCAAATTATAATACTTGAAAGAATTATGAAATATTTTATACTTTCAATCATTTTTTCCGTCCTCCGCACTTAAAAATGAATACATCATAATAATCATAAAAAACTGCTATTTATATTTAAAGATATTTTCACGAATGTTTCGAAATTATTCTACTAAAGTGAAAAAAGAAAAATGCATGTTATATCTTGTACGGAGAATTTAATCCCTTTATTCTGAGTTCTCTGAAGTGAAAAGTAAAACTGAAATGAAAGCTGTCAGCTGTCAGTTAAAATGCTAAGGAGACAGAAAATGGCACAGAATAATAACTGTCTAACATACCTTCCACCTTTTTCGTAAGGTTGACATTTCAACTAAAACTAAAAGTAATTCCAATTCCTGTAATTAATATTTTATTATGCACCACGTATCGTGTTCATTGCTTTGCCTTTTAAGCTTATACTGTCTTCTTTTTTCTTTGGATTAATGCGATGGAAATTCAATATAAGTGAGTTTGCTGGCAATCTTACTAATGAAAAAGGAGAAGTATTAAAGCTAAAAGAACTACGTTTAGTAGTTATTTCAATACATTGGAATGAAATGAGAATGCTCTGGTGGCCTTTGGTGTCTTTAAGTATAGGCACTGAAAAAAACTTGTTTGGAAAAGGAATTATATACTGTGAAATACTTCATTAAAATACATTTCTCATTTAATGAGCATTCAAAGCCATAAAGAAAGTTATATCAGTAATTAGCACATATCATTTTCGAGTGCACGATACTTAGCTGATAAGATGCTTAGACTACAGCAATTAACCGACAGGATACTTAGCGTTCAAGTGCGTTTAGCGGACGCGTACATATAGCCAAAACGGACATTTAGTGGATATGCCATTTAGCCAACAAGACATTCAACTGACAGAGAATCTAGCCGACAGGACATTTAGTCAGCAAGATATTTAGCCGACAGCAAACCGACAACAAATCTAGCAGATATCATGTTTAGTTGACAATGCATACATTCTGCACCAAAACAAAAGACACGGGAGGAACAGTTCTATGTCTTCCGTTCCACTCGGGCGGTTGACGAAATTCAAATTCCTTTTTTTATGTCTGAAAAGCGCGACTTAGGATATATATTAAATTTATATATAACCTTGTTCTAGCATAGGTTCGTATATTTTCTGAAATGACATACCTATTTAATTCCCTATTTTGATTCTACGACTCAAATTATGCCTAAATATTACATTTCATAAAATTTTGTAAGAAACTATTCACGAAATTCAAAACTTTATTTTGGAGCACTTTTCTTAGCTTTCTGCGCCAAGTATAACGAATCCCTTGGCGAAATTCTTGATTTTTAGCAACCTATTTTCCTTTCTCTTTTTTTTACTGTGCACGAGCGGAAAAAAAGACGCATCCTTCATTCTTTCGTTCATTCATCACTCATTTTTAACAAACTACAGTCGCTTATAACAAACATGCCAAACTTTAAAACGCGCCAATGTATAAATTCACGAATATCGTTTAAATAGGAAACATTAATTTTTTGCAGATATGTCTAGAAATACATCTGCTTAAAAGTAATGGTAAAAATTTTATAGTTTATGATGCAAAAGTTTTTCGAACAATTTATGAAAATTACTAAAAAATACAAATTTAAAAATAAATCAGAAAATATCAGCGAATTTTATTTGGATTGAACCTAAATTTTGAATTGTGAAAGAAGGAGTTGAATAAGTTTGATAAAAAAAAACAAGAGATATTAATAAATATATACCAAATTCAATTAACATCGAGGATCTAAAATTTTGAGAGCCAAATGTTTAAAAACTACGCCTGCGATCTTTACAAAAATTGACACTTTAGATAATTTCAGTCGTAGAATTAAATTAACAGTCGATTTTGACTTGTGGCTGCTTGCTTTATCTTGATGAAGTTCTACTGATTGATGGCACTGTGGATAAAGAGATAATGGTTCATATTTAAAACATTGAGTACAAAATATGCTTTTGATAATATGCGGAGTTTGTAAGGTATTACTCCCGCCTTCTTCGCATGCCTTCGTGGTGTAGTGGTCAGCACGCTCCACGCGTAACCGAGAGGTATGTAATTCGATTCCCGGCGAAGGTGTTGTTCATTTTTCATCTCTCTTGCTTCAAAATTACCTAATGACTCTACACTGACACCCGAACTAAAAAGGTGGTGAATGGATGTTTCTCCATCACCACGATTTGGCGATTGGGTTCCCCAAAACCCCAATCGGCTTTTAAAAGGGGAGTATATAAGGTATTATACCCGCCTTCTGCGCATGCCTTCGTGATGGTCAGCACACTAGGCGCGTAACCGAGAGGTCCGTGGTACGATTCTCGGCGAATGAGTTGCTCATTTTTCACAACTCCTGCTTCCAAATAAATACCTAATGTCTCTACAAGTTGATTTTAATGTTTTTCTTCACTCTCTTTTTTTTTAGTTTGCCGGTATATGAAAAAACAGTAAAAATCATAAATCCCTTTGAAAAACTTTCTTTAGATTCTTTGAATGTTTTATCCGAATAAATATTTCTCATACAGAATTCTGCAGCGTGTTCTACGTTCGGCGATATGTCGTGGAGAAAGACGACGTTCATTATGTTTCTTCCCCTTTTTGAGATTCAAATCAGCACTAATCACATTGTTTACAGTTAACACTAAGCATTTGAATGATTTTGCAACTGCCCTTTGACTTGCTGGATTTTATTTTAACGTTAAATATCTCACCTTTGCCACATTCGAAATATTCTGTTTTTTCCCCCCCCCCTTGAATATCTATTTGGAGCAATTTTTCCGCTTGAAGCCAAATTTCGTATTGACAATGTCACCTATCGTAGCTTAGATATTGAAAACCGTGCTTTAGCAACGTTGTTAATAACTAGACACGAATAATTTTCTTCTGAAAAGCACAAACAAAGCCTACCATTCAAAGCGTACCTACCAGTCTTTAAAAGCGCCATTTTGCATGAAAACAGAACTGTTAAGTAGCATTTATGATTGCAAAAATATAATCGCAGCTAAAAAAATTTCCATGCAGCCGAATTCTTTTAATTGCTAAATTGTTAAGTGATCTAAAAACACTGTGCAAGCATTCTCTGTAAATATCGCATTTTTTACGCCGTTTCATACTGTTATCATATGATACGGTTATGATCAATTAGTTGAATACATCATATTTTTAAAATATTTCGTTTTGTTGTTTTTAAATATTTTCCTTATTAATATTATTTTATTTAATCCATTAATGATTGGAGAAATATCTGATATTTATTTCAGCGAAGCATACTAGATATTTAGCAGTAATAAATAATGCAGCTATAAAACTGACCTCATACAAAAACAGATCTGTACGTTTACTTAATGTTCTCAGATTTTACCTAAGCTATATGCTCACATAACGCAATCAAAGTTACATTAAACGCCGTAATTCTAGCATAATGAACTGAGTTACTGTAGCGTTGTAAATTTGATTAATTATGAAACACACTAGCTCCCCAATAATGATTAAGTGATAATTGAGAGCACTTCCAACGCGTAATAGAACAATACGCACACGCTTATGAAGCACATTTCTGAAAGGAAGCTTTATCAAATTTTCCGATGTTTATTGATTAATTAACCTTCTGTCATGGATTTAAAATATTAGGCAAGAAAATAATTATTTTCGATCCTCTGTTTTACTAATTGGGCAAAGATTTTCGATTCATATCGCTTCAACTGAAAGATATGGAAATTTAGGATGTAAAGCGGGTATATGCTGCTCTTGTACAGGTTTATTGAGCTGCAATGCCGCACTTGAATATTTTTAGAATTTTAAGTTAAATGATGATTTGTCTTTCCTTATTGCATAAATGTTAATAATCGCTACTTGTACCTATAAATTTACTATCATTGTTATCGTTGTTCAACTTTCAATTATTTTTTACTCTTAAGTTACGTTAGGTTATCAGAATATGGCAAATTACATGAAAGCTACCTGCTTAGAGAGAAGTGATGACTTTAGAGGGAGGGCTTTCGAAGGAAAACTGGCTCGTATTCACGTTACACATGACAAAAACCAAAACCACAGCCCATTGGCCTGAGATTGCACTCGTGTCGAACTCATAGCTTTCAGCGGTTTTAACCACTCGGCCACTGTTGGGGCTATTTACCTCTTAAATAACCAAAAAATAAATAGTATTGAATAGTCATTAAAAGGAATTTTAAAATTGTTTGTTAAAAAGTTAATTTTAGTAATTATTAAATTACCGACATTTAATAACCAGCAGCTATTTAATTAATATATATTATTTAAACTTATTTAATTAACCAATAATTATTTTATTTCATTATACTTTAGTTTACTATTTACGTTACAATAATTAACTTTTTGATTATTAAGTAACAATAAAAACTTTTCCAATCTCAGATTCGAATTTAAAAATTCTATGTCTTTTTGCAAATTTCTAATACTATGAATTCTATCTTAATTAGCTATTCCGAACAACAAATGCCAGTTCTATGAGAATTTAACCCCACTATAACTTATTTGTATTTTATTTACCTCCTATTTGTTTTTCTTTGCCTTCATTCTTTCTGTAAAAATCCTTGTAATTGCTTATTAAATTGTTGATCGTTAAGGTCTTTTTTATTCGCCAATAACCAAATATGTAAGGAAACATGATAACGCTTTTAAATAGTTGCCATTTTGTTTAAATAAGCCTAATGTTCTTCTAAATAGGGCAAAACCATTTTTAAGGAACGTAATATTTTATTTTCCCTTTTAGAAAGAAAATTTTCAACGTAGTTGCAAACACTTTTTACCCCCCATTTGTGAATTTAAAATTGAATGTCTTAAATATCAGACTTTATTTTAGAATTAAGAGGAAAAATCATTCCATCATTTTTCTTTGCTAATTACTTAGAGTAACATGTACTTGACAGCATAGATTTCTTATTAACCCAGGAAATCCTCCTTCCGACGTGCAGGGTTATCTGCTATCGAGTGTAGTCCACCACCCGAACATGTGCAGATTAAATTTCAAATTTCGAATTTTGTTTTTATTTTCTTCCTATTTTGTACGAATTTAATAAATTTCTTATTAACGAACTCCTTGGCTTAAAAGCCAGCAACGACAACACAATTTGAAATGAAACATTTTACCTCCAGATAGCCAAATTATTGCCATTCGACAAAATTTAAAGTACTTATTTTTCAGTTTTAACCAATAACCACAATAACACAGCTATTTAACAGGAATGCGCTGTAACTGCCTCGCAATAAAATATCTTTATCTTCCACGCACCAGCGTGTTGCCATTCGGAAAAGTACAGAATATTTAGCTTTCAAATTTTATCTGTCTGTTTCTGATTAACAAACTGAACGACTTAAATAAAGGCAATAAACGCAATCCTGAATAACATTTTATCTATTTTTAAACTTATTGATTAAAATAAAAATGCATTTAAATCATGAGATGTCTAATCAAATATATTAAATATTTTTATGAAGTTACTCTAGCTGTATTCTTTAATATCATTATATATCTTTTTAACTATTTTAGGCTGCTGGCCGTGCAAGTAGACAATACATGTAAAAATAACGATTTTCTAATAGTAAAATATTAATAGGATTAATATGTTCTTGCGATTTAGAAACTCTGTGTTAATTTAGGTCCACTAGCGGCCAAACGGAAAAGTCGCTGAATACTAATACTTCAATTCGGTTTTGTATTACCTCGAACAGACTCTGCGTAGTTGGTTTTCGTGATTTGCTTCATGTGTAACGTTAATATGAATAATTTTCCTTTATAAAGTGCTCCAAGAAGGCATCCCTTTATATAGATAGATAGGCCTCGAATTCCTTTGCCTTAATCAGTTAATATAACCCGTGTTAATCTGAACCCCATAAATAGCAAAGGACAGTTTTTGCTAAATAGTAGCAAATATATTGTTACGTGCGTACGGGTTCGTTATATATTGAATGCACAAGTCGTTAAAAAGTAAACAAAAATTTATTCTTTCCACAAGAAATAAATTAAAATGCGGAAATATTTCTTCACAGATCTTCGCACAATATCACAATATCTCAAACGTTTAACAAAAACTCAGTTCAAAACAGCTAAAATAATTCTATCTCACAGCGAAATCGCTACAATCAATACAGCATTAAGTAAACAAACAGCAGTTCGCTTTATACAGCTACAAGTATAACAACAACAACAACAACTAACTGAGATGAGGTGTTTCACCTCGGCTTTTATAAGCTTTTTAATTATCAGTAGAACAATCACGATATTTCTAGATTTTTCTGGATGGCAACAGTAATTACGAGATATTTATTTATTAAGCATTAAATGCACGGGCTCTTTTTTTTATTGTTGTTTTTTTTTCGACGTAGCTCTCTCTTCAAAAAAATCGCCCACACAAGTTACTCTGGGATAGCGCAACCGCGCGGGTGCCTGTGTTAGCGAACTGCGTTCGCCTGAGTCGTCTGCGTTGCTAAGGCAACATGAAGCAAATCTAATTACAATTCTAAATAAATAGCCAAATAAATGTGAAATTCGTAACATTGCCCCCTTCCCAAGGACTGCACGTCCCGGGCAGTACAATCCCTGGACAGGAAGCCAAACTTACAACTAAAGCATCAGTGCTATAATAAACATTACTTTATAATAACAAAATAAACAATAATTAAAATAAGTGACTTTCAGCAAATTAAATTCTATCCAACGCGAAATACAATTCAAATACTAAGTACAAATACTATCAAATACAAATGCTATTAAACACAAATACTTATCAAATACTACTACTTAACAAATACAAATCAAATACTAAATACAAATAGGACCATGGTCTTATACTATGTACATTACTATTTACAATTATATACACTACGTACTATGGCCATAGTAATGAACTAACCTGTCATAATGAACGACTTTAGGTTTAGAGTTCGATGACTTACGGATCCGAACCACGACGTCGTTCAGCCTGTTTAGGACTGTGTAAGGACCATCCCAAGGTGACTGTAGTTTCGGAGAAAGTCTATTCCGTCGAGTCGGACTCCATAACCACACCTTGTCTCCTTCGTTGAAACGATGGCCAGTAGCTCTCGTGTCGTAGCGGGTCTTCATCTTGTTCGTCGCCAAGCTGACTCGCTTTCGTGCAGAACGGTGCTTCACTTCAAACCGGGCCTGGACATCTTGGATGTATTCCTCAGGCGATGAAGGCGCATCTGCAAGGCGGTCAGATAAGAAATCACAAGGCAGACGAAGATCACGACCGATGAGCATCTGGGCTGGAGAATTGCTGGTAGTCTCGGGTTTCTCTTCGATCTCAGTATGATTTCGGCAACTTTCTGAGCAGGGTCTTTCAGACGACACGTCGGCGTTTCGTGGTGAAGATCCTTTCTGAGGATCGATAGTCATGGCCTCAAACGCTGAAAACAGTTTGTTGTTTTTGAAGTCTAAGGAAAAATTATATTTCCTTAAAAAGTCCAATCCTAGTATGCAGGGGTCTGTAATATCCGCCACATATGCTGTGTGATGGTAGGTGGCACTTCCAAAGGTGATGTTCACATTTAACTTTCCTTCTACATCAATTTTCTCGCCTGACGCAGTCTGGAGAGTAACACAGGATGGCGTCCAAATCAGTTTTTCCTTAAATTTTTGAGCTAAATCCTTCCGAATTATGGTAACATTAGCTCCTGTATAATGATTATACTGCAAGGAACTCCGTTGATATGCCCATTAATGGATAGTACATTACTCTTGCCACACACTGCAGAAATCTTGAGCGCTTTAAAACGGGGTTGTTCACTATCGCTCAAACTCTGCTCCGCGATATGATCATTAATTTGCTTCTTGCGTCGTTGCTGGGAAATGATCTTACTTTCCGTGCTCTGGGGTGTTCTGCAGTTCTTTCGTACGTGGCCTTCAGCTCCGCAGCTCCAGCACATTGGTTTCTTGTTACTCCTTTTCCATTTCATGGCATTTAATTACGTGTTTGCATCATTCGTCTTATTTTCCGTTCTCTGTGATGTTCGGCAGTTTCTTCGCATGTGCCCTAACGCACCGCAGTTCCAGCATTTTACGGTCGGTATCTTATGACCAATTTCCCGCTGCAGGGCATTCAGTTGTCTTGTTAAGTCATCTAAACGAGTCATCAATTGATTCACTGGCTCGTGGACTCGCACAGCTCTGAGTGAGTGGTGACCTTTACGAATTGCTTGCTGAGCTACTTCGAACTTCATGGCGTACACTAAAGCGCTTTTTATATCCTTCACATCTGCCATTCGCAGTACTTGCTGTATTTCAGGATCCTGGATGCCGTCGATGAAGTATTGCAGGGACAGGATTTTTCTTGTTTCTGTCGGGCACTCCGAAAAGGCAAGGTGGGACAGCCTTTCAACATCCGTGGCGAGCTCCTGAAGTGTTTCCGTAGACTTCTGTTGACGGGATTTTAACTGCAGCCTGCTGTAATCTTTTAAACACTTCTCTCCAAAACGCAGCTCTAAAGCACCGGACAGAGCTTCGAAATCTAGCCTTTTGTTTTCGGGAAGAGTTTGAAGGATGTCCGCTGCGTCTGCTCTCAGAGAAGCCGCAAGGTGACAGGCCTTAGCTTGGGAATCCCATCCATTTGCTTCCGCAACTATAGAAAATTGTGTCTTATACACTTGCCAGGAGGTCTTCCCATCATATGTCGATAGCTTCAGAGAAGGATGTGCAGGCATGGCTAGGAATTTAAAAGTATCCGAACTGCTTCCAGCCGTCGCTACGAATTTCTTTAAAGTATCAACTTCTTTGGCAACTGCGGAAACTTTGTCATCAATTTGTTGTTCCACTGCAGAAACTCTTTCTTGAATTTGTTCTCTCACAGCAGAAACTCTGTAATCGATTTGTTGTTCTACGGCAGAAACTCTCTCTTCTATTTGTTCTTTGACAGAAGAAACTTTATTTTCAACCGCATCTATTCTGCCTTCCATAGTCTCAAATTTATTTTCTATTATGCAAGTAATTTCCTTTTTCATCTCTTCTTGACTTGCTTTAACGGCTCTCATCTCTTCCTTAACGGATTTCTCCATCTTTTCTTGAACAGAATTCATTTCTTCCTTAACAGATTTCTCCATCTTTTCTTGAACAGAATTCATTTCATCTTTAACAGAATTCATTTCATCTTTAACAGATTTCTCCATCTTTTCTTGAACAGAATTCATTTCATCTTTAACAGATTCTTGAACAGCTTTCATCTCCTCTTTCACGGAATCTTGGCCAGCTTTAATTTCTTCTTTAAATGCAGCAAAGGCTGCCATGAATTGCCTTAATTGTTCTTCCATTGCTCTAGTTAATGGCATTCAAAAATCCCACTTCTGACACCAAAAATTGTTACGTGCGTACGGGTTCGTAATATATTGAATGCACAAGTCGTAAAAGGTTAACAAAAATTTATTTTTTTCACAATAAATAAATTAAAATGCTGAAATATTTCTTCACAAATCTTCGCACAATATCACAATATCTCAAACGTTTAGCAAAAACTCAGTTCAAAACAGATAAAATAGTTCTATCTCACAGCGAAATCACTACAATCAATACAGCATTAAGTAAACAAACAGCAGTTCGCTTTTTACAGCTACAAGTATAACAGCAACAACAACAACTAACTCACTAACTGAGATGAGGTGTTTCACCTCGGCTTTTATAAGCTTTTTAATTATCAGTAGAACAATCACGATGTTTCTAGATTTTTCTGGATGGCAACAGTAATTACGAGATATTTATTTATTAAGCATTAAATGCACGCGCTCTTTTATTTTTATTGTTATTTTTTTTTCGACGTAGCTCTCTCTTCAAAAATCGTCTGCGTTGCTAAGGCAACATGAAGCAAATCTAATTACAATTCTAAATAAATAGCCAAATAAATGTGAAATTCGTAACAATATCATTATCTGAAATTTTTTCGTTGCGATAACTGTATTTTATTAGCTTGTGGCTGCAATTACAAGGATCATTTAAGCATTTTGCTAAAATTAAGCTGCTAAAATAACGGCTGTTTATTTTTATTGGCTTGTTACGACACTAATTCGTCTCAGCAAAACATGATTATGCAGGTAAGAGAATTAAATTAATATAAACCTTATAAAATGATATATTATATTATATTTTTTTTCTTCGTGGGAAAATTACTTTAGTGAAAATAAAGTTGCAGCAAGTAACTGTATGTCACTATACGGAGGGAAACAGTGTAATTCTTCAAACTTCATATACATACAAATATTAGTTTATAATAATTTTCTCTAATAGCTTAAAAAATGCAATTTAAACTTTTATTATTTTTATATTCTTCTTCTTCTTATTATTATTATTATTATTATTATTATATTCTTCTTATTATTATTATTATTATTATTATTATTATTATTGAATTTTCTGAAAGCCTGCAGCGTAAGTTTCTTAATATTTCTTTGCGCAATATATTAAAGAAAGATTTTGTTATTTGATTGAGTTTACAAGTAGGTGAATTTGTAGTTTACTTACTAGCGGATGACTGGATAACTCTTCAGATAGGCAGAATAACTCAGAAAGAATGCCCATACTTCTAATTTTTATAATTTACACACAGTTAAAATTAATATAAAATGGAAAAATTTTGCTTGGACATTTCCGATATAACTTTCCTTAGATACCTATTTAATAATGTGAAAGCTATATGAAATTTCGAACCAAATGCGTTCCAGTGTGTCAGTGGTTACTGTTTTTAATGTAGCAGAAAGCATGGCTTGTAGGCTTAAGAAGCACAAACACCTGATTGTTCACATGCCCCAGACGAAAAGATCGCAAGGTTTAATATCTGGAAACTAGAATACCAATAGTTTAAAACCAACGCAATGGCCAAAAGGTCATTCAGGCGCAGTGGCCAGCAGTTATGGTCTGTTGCTTTCGAATGACATAGTATTGGCATCATGCAAGCGATAACACCTGAAGCTCCTTTTGCCATTTTCCCTTTTACTCAAAAAGAAAAATACCTTTTAAATGACATACCAGCGCCTGTTATCCTACTATGTACTAAATGTATTATATTTTTCCTTTACATTCAAAAATTACTTAGCATTCTATTTTGTAAATTTTTAAAACTCGAAACTAGCAATCGGATGATTATTTTCACAATTATTCTGTATGATTAAATTTAACCTTGTGGGCATATAAATGATCAGCCTTTTTTTCGAAGTGTAAATCTCCTATTAATTGTTATGACTGGTTAAATTATCCTCTGTTTTACTATACGTAATTATACGCTTAATTTTATAATGCTTGTTTTTATTTTCAAACAGAATTTCACATACCAGGCGCGGCTAAACTGCTACTGTCTGTTTGACAGTGCTTGCTACATGAAACTGCTACTGTTTAATGCAAACGTTAACTTTGAGCTAATCGCCAAAATAAGAAAGAAAAGACAATTAATATAATCTCTTAATAAATAATTTATTAAGACATTATATTAATTCTCTTTTGTTTAATATTGCTGAAGTTTTTTTTCTATAATTTCTGTGTGATTTACTATCAAGGCATTAATCTAGAAGTCAAACAACAAAAATCAGGGTTATATTTGCAAATTTTTACAGGACTAGTTTCAATGCTTTTACGGAACCACCATCCTCAGCTGTCAAAGCGCAAATGAACGAGATAAGATATAGTGATTAGATAAGCTAAGATAAGAATGGCTGGCCAGGAGTTAAGTTACTGGCGCCATCTATTAATGAGACGAGAACTAAAACATAATTTCCTCAAAGGCTGGAGGCAAATATGGATTGGAATTAGGATCGTTAACTAGAATAGAAAGATTTTTTTTAATGTTTAACGCCTCTAGAAAATCCAGTTCACCAATGGAAGACGTTTTCTGAATAATTTTGGCTTCATTAAAATTGAAGTATCTTAATTACTGTCAAATAATTATTATTACTTAAATGCTATTTTCAGAATAGATATATTGGCAGAACTACAAAACAGATAAATATACAATTAAGGCTACTTTCAGAACATCTATACTAATCGAACTGCAGAACAGGTGTACTAACGGAAATGCGAATCAGATATATTTATGATTATACTTTCAGAACAGGTGTAATAACGAATCTGCAAAACAGAGCGATCACAGAGCGATGATGCAACTTTCAAAACAAGTGTACTTACGGAATTACAAAACAGATAGATATACTGTTGATGCTACTTTCAGAAGTATACTAAGGACTATGTAAAACAGATAAATAACTATTGGAAACTATGTAAAACATATAGATAAGTAATGGAACTGAGAAACAAACAAGTATACTGATCAAATTCGCTGAAACAACCTTGTATTTGGCGTAGATTTACAAAAACACACAGTATACTGATGGTGCTACTTTCAAAGCAGGTTTACAAACGGAACTGCAAAATAGACATATAGTATTGGTGCTTCTTTCAGAACTTACATACTAACAGAACTATACAACAAAAATATGCTACTAGCCTATTGAATTAATAATGTTACCGAAAGTCTTACCGAAAGTCTGCCCTACCAGTGGCCGAGCTATTAAAGACTGGTGAACATTATTAGTTCGTTCTGATTTCCAATGCAGGTGAACGGGCTGGCTCCGTAGTTGATTTTCATGAATTTGTATGCATGTAACGCGAATGCGAACTAGTTTCTCATACAAAGTTCTTCACAGAAACATCCCTCCCTTAGTCAGATAGCACTCTTGTGTTATTTCATACTTAAATAACCTAACCTAACTTTGTCTAAAGGTACTTCGAATGTACTGTTGCAATGTCCATTGGAAGAGGAAAACTATCTTATTATCCGTTCACAACTAATGAATTTATTAAATGATTTAAAGCTTGTGCATTTAATTTAAGTGCATTTAATTAAAACTTGTAAAATTTTTTCAGTGCAAATGCTCGAGTAAGTCAGCAACTTATTTCAATATTAATTTTGTATCTCGAATTGCAACTTCTCCGTAATGTTTCTCATCTCACTGGTTTTCTTCTTACCAGGTTAGCTTGCATGGGTTAAAAAAATCTATTTTCAATTTACTGTCTTTTACTTTACTCGAATAAGAAGTGATTTGCATAATTGTAAATGCAGTTCTGTCGAATTTTTTTCTTCCAGTTTAATTTTATTAAAATCGCATTATAACACAGAAAAACGTGGAAATTCCTAGAAAATGCTTAATTGATAATCTGAAAAAATATTCAATACCACATATAAATGTCTAAAAGTTGTATATCGAGGGAATAATTTTTTCTAAATAATGATAAAGGGCAATAAGAATTTACGTTTAATAATAACTTGTTTAAATAAAAATATGAAATAATTTTTAATTTTCTTCTAGTGTTTCTTTCTATTCAAAACTATTTTATTAATTCTAAAACTATATAATTATTCAGTTGTGGCTCTCGAACATTACTGATTTATGCAGCTCTACTGGCATCTATTTCAAAACTTCTGTCGTACACTTTGTCCAGACATGTCCTTTATTTTCCAGACACGGCCTGTATTTTCGCATCCATTTGTCATAGATATATACTTCCACCGACAAAAAAAGTTTTAAATGATGTAAATATATTCGAGTTTTGTCGCTTTTTAATTAAAACATCAAATTTCTGAACGCTACAAAATCGGACATTATACGATCCCTTAATTTTTATAGTTATATTTAATAATAGTTTGCGCTTCCTATAAATGATATAACAAAAGATTTGAGTTCCATGTGACAAAAATCGACCAAAATATTCAGTTTCAAAAGCCAGGAGTTTTTTCATTCTTTATTTTTCTTGAGGAATCGCTTAAAAAATATGTTAGAATAATTCGAGGTTAATGTTTTCTGCTTTAATATCATTCTCGGTATGCGGTCGAATCACATTTTAATGTGATCACATCCTAAGTTAGCGTTAACTAACTTGTGATATGTGTCAGCAATAGGTTTGGTGGTTATATAAAGTCTGTAGGCATTCGGGAAACATTTCAGGGGTCGCTATCAAAAATAAACAGATTTTTCAGACTTACAAAAAGGAATTATTATTGGCTTCCGAACAGAAGGCATTTCAAAAATTGCGCAATTTGTGAACTATTCGCAAGTTGTTGGGGTAAAAGGTGTATCAAAAACGGCAAAACGTCACTGTACAAAATAAGCGCTGTGAAAATTGTTAAGCATCCTGGGCCCTAGATGAAAAAGATGAGAGTTTACTACGATGATCCGTCCGAATCGATCGGCATGCTACAGTGCAGCAACTTACAGCGCAAATGAACACAGAGACTATTGAAAATGTGTCCAAAACAAAAGTTCAGCGAATCTTGTTGCTGAAGAATGGATTCTGTAACATGATGGGATATGATGTGATGGAATGATGATAGTACCTGCGTTAACGATTGTTCATAGTTGGAAGAGGCAGGAGTTTTCACGGCACAACCAACAGAGTTCCCCCTTGATTGGCAAAAGATTGTCTTCTCTAATGAATCCCGTGTTCCCCCCCTCTCTTTATCAAACATGGGGATGTTGGTGCATATGGGAGAATACATTGGAGAACAAATGCTCCTCAACCATTTTTGGCTGCACAATCTCGCAGAGGCAAGCCTATAGCCTGGATCAGGTCTTCGTAGCATTGTGACTACCCGTTACTGTAGTGATAGCAGGGATCGCTTTAAATATGCTTCGAATCTTGCAGACCGCTTAAACCCATGCACGCAGACTTTTTTTCTCTGGTAGAAATGGCATCTTCCAACCCAACATTGTGACGTGTCACACAATTAAGAATGTATGTAAGTTGTTGGAAGAGCACGAAGAGATTCGGATGTACTTCTCTGGCTTCCAAAATCCCGATACGAAGACCCAGTCTAGAATCTATGAGACGATTTCAATCGGGTTATTATCTATATAAATCCTTCACCATACTTCCAGCAGCTATCAAGTGCTCTGCATTCGGCACTGTTCCATATCCCTTTCAATATTCTTCAACAACTTATTGTGTGTGTCCCATCTCGTCTAGCCTCTGTTTATATTGCACATACTGATTATTCTGCATATTCTTAAATAGTCAAATTAGTATGATCCGACTGTGTATTCTTTTGCGATTTCATAGTGTGTAATATTCTATAATTTTGTTACATATGATTAGCTAAATGCATTTTACGCAACCTAGTAAGTTATAAATGCTAAAAATGCGTTAATAATATACAAATGCTATAATGTAACAAAAAAATCATTGGACCAGAAATACTTTTCTGTTTTATTTATGAAAACATTAATACGAATTGGTTATGTGTCCATAGTGAAGCCTATTATTGTTTCCTAGAACACGAATTCTAGATTCTGTGAATAAGATCTCATTTTTGCAAAAGTTATTGATCAAACTGTTTCACGGTAATCTGCTTAGAAATCCTCGTTACTTAATCAATTAACGTCAGAAATCTTTTCTTAAACTCATATTTTATGTATAATTATTTACAAATTTAAATATTTCTCTTTTCAACTTGCGTAATATCTTCGAAAACAGTCTTAAATTTTTAAATTAAACATCTCCGTCAAATTTTGTCGTACTTCAATCAAACATTTTGTATTTTAATTTTTATAATAAGTAAACAATTTCACAAAATATAACTATACAGACCGTATAAAAGGTTAAATTTCGCAATTTTTAAAAAAATTGATTTTTAGTTTAGAAATGCATGATACATACGAGTATATATTACGACATACATCTCTATATATTTGTAACAGACTGGTGAAGTTTATTGCGTAGACAGAAGAATGCAACTTGCAGGCAAACGTAGCCGTAGCTACAACATAATTTATTGATTGATTTATAAATATTTGTTTAATATTTATATATCTAATTACCATTTATAAATTTAATTAATATTTACAATTCCTTGAAGTGCACATTCTGATTCCCATATCATTATGAGCGCATTATGCACCCCACGTTTTATGAAGCTTACACTTAAGGCATAAAATATATTGTAGAGAGAAATTAGTCGCAACGCGTTAGCAGATGCGAGGAAAGTCCCGACGCATTCAGAAAAAAAGTGGGAGAGTATCAATAGGTTTCAAGTTCCAAATGAAATCTTATTCAAGGACTGACTAAAATGCATCTGTATTGCAGCGTTATGTAAGATCATATGATCAGAATTAATTTGAAATTACGCAGTCTAGATTGATATTTTATAAACACTTTCTATTTTTAGAACAGAAAGAGGAAATACCCAAATTAAAATGAGGAATAAAACAGGCTATTGCCAATTAAAATAAAAAAATTACTTAGCATATTTTTATCTTTCATATAGTATATAGTATTTATAT
>KK119861.1:292903-335134 GCA_000611955.2 Stegodyphus mimosarum
ATGAATATATGTAAACTGACTAAAAAAATAAAAATATGAAAGATAAAAATATGTAAATATTAGATATATAAACATATATATATAGTTCAAGTATAGGTCTATATAAGGACTAGCATTGACACAATACATTCTACTAATAGCAAAAAGAGACTGTGGGGCTCGGTGTACTGCCTTCATGATGAATTCCTGTTTTAATTTGCATTTAGTTATTTTTTTATTGCGTCTAATTAGTTTTGTTAGATTATTATAAATCCAAGTACAACGCAATTCAAGTTCGTGTGTTTCTTTTATTTCAAAGGAGAAAGAAAGAAGAAACAGCTGCAGCTGTTATATGCATGCGGTGCAATACTCCTTCGGGTGGGTACAGAAATTACGGGAAAAAACGCAAAGACAAAGAAAAGCGAGGACTATATAATTATGAGTAGCATATGTGCTGTAGAATTTAAAGATAATTTATTTTTGTTAACATCGTCACACTTCTGGAAAAGCCAGCTGAACTTTGCATTACCTAGCCTTGCTTGCTGCTTTCCTGAAGAACGAAAAGCGTTATGTCCTAACATACGTTATGATAAAGTTTTTCAAACTCAAGGCAGAACGGACTCTTCGAGTTGCATGCAAGTTCCCAAGTCTGAGTCACGCGATTTGACCATTCGCAGTGCTGGAAATATCCTCATTAAGAAAAGAAAACTACAGATGGCAGCGAATTTCTCTTCTGTCATAACTGAAGTTCAAGGGTAGTAAATTTAACAACTGTTGTGATTCCATCTACTTCTGACACCTTTTCAAAACCGGAATAAAAAGTCGAACATCGTCATGTTTAAATCAGTAAGATGAATCGATATAAGGAATTGTTTTAATTCCTGAATTTTAAGCTTTAAATATACGTATTTTATCTAATGAACTTCATAGGCAAATCAAAAATATACTTTGACACTTTGTAATTTAAAAATCAATTTTTAAATTTAAACAAATTACAAATTATGAATGTTAACTTTTTATACGTTTCTCTGGTCCCTGTACATATATTTAGGACTATTTTATACTCATTATAAAAAATAAAATACAGAAAGTTTCACTACCTACTACAAAAGTTGAATATTTCATTTCAAAGCTGGAAATAACCTTCCGGGGTCGTACACAATCGATGAGCGGAGTGTTTACATTTGTACATCACTAAACGTATCAGTTTAGAAAACGATTTCTGACATTAGGTTAAGGGATATGAATTTCTATGCAGACTTTCGTAAAAAGTAATGATAATGTAATTTTTTAAAAAAGGTCGTACTTATAGAAATCGTCTTCTCCAAAACACTGGCAAGTTTCAGCACCGCCAGATTTTGCAGTTCATAATATTATTCTTCAACCAATTCTTCACATTATTTGCATAACTTAAAAATGAAAAATATTTCAAGTTTAATTAATTTTTGTAGGATTATAATTTTTAAGTAATAAAAATTCATAAGAATATTAATAGCGTATTTTCGTAAATTACCTATTGTGAAACTTCTTTCGGCATCCCAGTTGTAACAAGGTTGCAAATTAAAGAATGTGACACATTAGTGTCTCTCAACAGAAAATCAGGAATAAAGTGGATTGCGTATAGCTTATTTAGTTATGGCAAAGCACTCGAGGGTATATGCCTAAAGGGAGGCATGCCACCTTCAGGGAGCTCTTTGTAAGGGAAATTGGCTGGTATACATATTAAACAAGATGAAAACGCCCATGCAGCCAGCCCGTTCGCCGAGATTCGAACTCCGGACTACACTACCAGTGTTCAGAGACTTTACCACTCGGTTTAAGAAGATAGACGAATCTCGAATTATTCTAATTCAGTTATTAACCGACTCCTCAAGGCAAGCATAAAACGACGTCAAGTATCCCATATTTTGAACTTAGATGTCTCTGTCAATTTTTATCATACAGAAGTCTTTATTTTTTTTATAATTAATTTTCCTAAATATACGAATAGGGGTCCGCATAAAATATTTCGTTTAATATTTTTTTGCAAAATTAAATTTTTAAATTTAGAAGTGCCAAAATATGGATATCTGCGTCACTTAAAAAATTATTTTTAAGTCTACGACCAACAATTGCGAAAGTAAGGGCCAAATAAGGATTTCTGCAGGCACGGTTTAATGAACGCATAATATATGAAATAAAAGAAAATTTCAACAAATTTTCAAAATACTCAGCCAGAATAAATAAAATGCATTAGAACAGACTACATATTATGTATTTCTCTTAATAATATAACTGAATGGAAAATAACTGAGACAAACTGCCAGTATTCAATAGTTTTATCCATTCAGCCACAATAAACCATTTCATTTCAAGAAAGAAGGTGCTCTAAAATTTGCATAATGTATTTTGTAATTCACGATAACGTTTGTAACTTTGCAGTGTATTTCAGAAAGCCAATCATATTACACTTACTGAAGTATTTATCATCAAAACACCGCAGAATTTCCCTGGTGCTTTAATACTTATCCTATGTATTTGATTTGATCTAAGATTATTTTGTTCGCAAGAAGCGTCGTCCTTTAATTTTGATGGCACGTAATTCTCATTGAGCTATACTGTTGCCATTGGAAAAATACAACTTCTTAATGAGTTTCGTGTTATTAGATTATCTATCACTGAAAGCGTGTAATATGAAGAACTTTTATAACGAAATTCTGTTTTGATTTTAATGACCCTATAATCACTTCTTTGCTAAAGCATGGTAATGTTCACGCATTACGGAAGTGCACATATGCTTATAAAATTTATATGCGCCCTTTGTAAAGTCATTAGAATTTTTAGAAACCAGGAAACCAAAGAAATGATTGATATCCTTTCCGGGGATCTGAAGTCTAGACCTACAAATTGCTAGCCCGATATGCTTCCAATTACAGCGCGAATGCACTCGGGAAGGAGGGAGAAAACACCTTACCTTTTCCCCCACTTGAACGGCGATTCGGGATAAGGGACACAATCGCTAAATCTGACAAATTATCGTTTACCATATTTTAGTTTGGGAGCCAGTGTAGAGTCATTAGAATTTCAAGGAGAAAACATGAAAAATGTGTATTGTGCTCTCCGAGATTCAAACACTAAGTTTTTGGTTACTATCCAAAAGTGCTTCCAATTAGAGCACGAAGCCAATCCGTAAGCACACAGAAAACGCCTTACAGCTTTACTCATGCACCCGATGATCGGAAACATGCAAAAATATTCGGTTCGCTGGAAAGCGAAACCATGCCAACTCAGAGAGGTAAAATGGTTTCTTGTAAAAAGCTTTACTTTATTTAGAGAAATTTTTGTAACTGAAAGTATACTCCTACATGCCAGAGTTCAAAAGGTGTTTTTTTTAAAAAAACATATTGCAGGCAATACCCATTTTTAGCCTATTGAGGCCAGAAGTGGTGGTCATTTTATTATAGAAGCACCTAATAGGCGACTATCGTTACCTCCCGTGAGGCGGCAGACAATTTACATCCATGCCTTTTCCGGGTTTCAAACCCGGACCCTTCGGTATCACAGCAGGCACTAATGAAAGTATTCGTATTTCCTTCGTTGAGAAAGTGGTGTTAAAATTCTCTAAAATGTTTGCAATATGTTGTACGTATTAATTTAGGTATTATTCTGTAATCCGATTCCACTGCAATATGTATAGTACTTTAGTTCATCGTTTCAGACGTTGTTCAGCTCTATTTTAACAATGAATGTTATTTATGTGCAGTAGAAGCCATGGATTCGTGTACATTAGAGGACACTGCATTACATTAGAGAAAAGGTTGTAGAGGTTAAAACGGATTTCTGTAAAACCTTACTTGAAATACTTTATTAGCTCAAAAAGAATTCTTTATCATTCTATATACTCTTAATGTTGAACGTACTGAGTATTAAATCGATAATTAGATGTATATTAACTCTGTTTAGAATTTCATTACGGAATCCAAAATCTTACTTTATATTATGAATTTTATTAAGTAAAAATAATTACTGAATCTTATTCGTACTAACTTTATAAAGTATTTCTCCCACCTTCTTCGCATGAATTCGTGAAAAATGCATCTGGTAAGCACGCTGGATGCGTAACCGAGAGGTCCATGGTTCGATTTCCGGCGAAGGCGTTGTTCATTTTTTCCATCTCCTGCTTCGAAATAACTTAATGTCTCTACAACAACCTAATGTCTCTTTAAATAAATGAATCTGTAATTTTGTGAGTCTGTAAGTTTTGTAAATTCAGATGTATTGGAAACATCAGAGGTCATAAAATATAGTCAACAAACCTTTAGTTTCTATTTCCAACCCTCATTCGTCTATTGTTTTAAATATGTATAGAAAAAATGAATGAATGTATATTTAGTCTGCATATATTCTTCTTTTATTTCTTTTTTAGGTTATTTAAGCTTACTCGACATTCTGCTGGTCTCAAGATCTTGATCCAAACATTCAAGGCAAGTGCAGGAGAACTGATCCTCCTCGTTTTCTTCCTCGTTCTCGGAATCGTAATCTTCGCATCCCTTATCTACTACGCCGAGAGGATTCAGGCCAATCCCAACAATGATTTCACCAGCATTCCTCTAGGCCTCTGGTGGGCTCTGGTCACTATGACCACCGTAGGTTACGGGGATATGGCACCCAAAACATATGCTGGTATGTTCGTGGGTGCTTTGTGTGCGCTAGCTGGAGTGCTAACCATCGCGCTGCCCGTGCCTGTTATTGTCTCAAACTTCGCCATGTTCTACTCACACACGCAGGCCAGAGCCAAGTTGCCCAAGAAGCGGAGGAGGGTGTTGCCCGTTGAACAGCCACGAGGTCTCAGGGGAAGAGCACCTCCCGGTGCGGGGGGAGAAAGAAGGGTGAACGCCCTCAAGCAGAACCATCCTAAGGATGTGCCCACACCCAAACTTGGTAAGTACCAGCTGTCTTCCAACTTTTTTCTCCTCTCGCAAAAGACGTTTCTGTGTCCAATGATAAATTACCTAACCTCGAAATAAATTCATTGATTGCTATTATTTAATATATGTCATGCTTAAAAATACTTCGGGGAATCAAGTTCGATGAAAGGCTTCGGAACTCTTTTTATTAGTAGTTTACCTTAACTTTCAAGGTTATTTATTATTAGTGTCTTTTATTAGTAGAAGCTCGTGGAAATTTTAGAAATAATGGTAGCTTTAATTGCAGATACTCAAATAGCATCGGAGATTTTTTTTGGCTATGAATATGAAAGTTGCAGTAATTATTACAAGCTTACAGTGTCCAACTGCGTTCTTTAATTTTATTCATTCGTTTCATATTATGGAAGGTCTTTAAATTCTTATATTTATATGAGAAACTCATAAATTAATATCCTTGTTATTTTTTATAAATAATATGCTTATAATGAATTTTAAGTTAGAGTTTGGACTTTGCTTACTTTGCTCCTTCTATACCGGTCAATTGTATTCATATTCGAAATATGTACGGTAAATCATACATATGGTAAATTCTTCTGAGAATGGCAATCAAGAAAGACTTTAAAACGAATGCTACATTATATTTGATAAAACAATAAGCGTATATTAGCTCTTAGATTTATTTACTACTGAAGTTCTCAAAACACTGCATCTGTAAACACTCATTTATTATTTAAAAACTAAATACATTTCATAAAATTAGAACGAAAACTAAAGTGAAAGTAACTTTCAAATCATCCTATAAGAGATGTTCTATTTCAGACAGGACTTGTTAAACACACTTATTCAAGTAATTTTAACGCATGTATACCACTGAAGAAAGACAAGTTAATTCAGATATATTCTATCTCGCCAAGCGCACGGATTCTAATTCGTTGCTTTGCTCTCATGAAGTGGCGGTCATAAAAGAGCACCCCAGACGTGTCACATTTTACAAATATTAAAAAAAAGTAATAATGCAGCAAATACTATCTAAAATGTGGAAGAATGTTTCTTTAAATTTCAAAAAGCTAACCTTAGCTTGCTAGACGCCAGCCATTATACGCGTCCTGTCTTTTTGATATTGGTGAGTCAAAAACTGTAACTCAAAGATATCCATATGCAACTGTTGAAGAAAGCTATGGACCATTTCAGGCTTAACCAGATGACTTTTTCTAAATCGTCGAATTTTAGGCTTTCTCTGTGGAGTAGGCAACAAAATTTTCTTTTCAGCCTTTTCATTCAGGATCAAAGTTAAATCAGAATATGTGATTGGAGATCACGTGACTGACAAATATGTATTAAAGGATGTCAAAATGATGCTCCGCTCTTTTTCTTTAGATAATGGTACATACAGTAAAACAGAGAGATAGGTTCCCACACCTGAATCTCTTTCAATTCCTTACGCGGTTAATTGCGCCATCTTCTATGGAGACAATCCAAGGAGACACAACCCCTCTGGTCCCTCTAGAGGGACAAAATTGGACACAGTCAAAGCTCTAAGCAAGCAAGTCAATGGCAACCTATAGTCAGTCACTTATAAAGAGAACGAAATCAGGTCAAAGACTGTTCCCAGTGTTGATCGAAGGGATACAAAACCCCCAAGGACAGCCTTCGATGTTATAATCTTGTAGCCTGCCCATAACCAAGGCTCCATATCGCGTGATCCACCTCGACTTCTCGCAGTAGCTGAACTTGTGCATGTTATTGCAAGATTATTTAATCAAGATTAATATTCGTATTATTTTATTCAAGAACTTTGTGAACTTATGCAGAATGACTTTAAAATGTATCGAATGACTTTGAACTTTGTTGTGACTACGCCTACCTTGACTTTCCACCTAATTTTGATTACCTTATGAGCTCAATTTGTACATCTTCGCCTCCGGAACGACCTTTTGGCATATATGAATGAATTGATTAGAACTCTAAATAGTTGACAACAGAAGTGATATTGATTAGTGTCAGTGTCATAACCAAGGGATAGACAATACCAATAGGATCCCTGCCGACTCAGAACCTACCATCAAAGAATCGATGGTTCTAGTCACTGTGAAGACTGATTGTGTACCCCAAGAGCCGAGTCTAAGTACAGGTCTTAGCCAGAACTCCGGGAGTTGCTCTCAAGTCAACCCCCGGGCGTTATGTGTACATTCAACTGAAGTTAATATAAATAGCGTTGATATGTAATGCAGTAAACATTACGTATTTGATACAGTGCGATGCTCAACTTGAGATATGGCAACATTGATTTCTTAAAAATAATTGCGGCTAAACTCTACACTTCAGAGGAAAACGAAAAATTCGAATTTTTAAGGACTAAGCTAGCATTAAATTTAACTCAAAAATATGATGCTCCGAAGACTGTTACAATTTTAAAAACAGGTTCATTATTCATTTGCTTGACTAATTTTTTTAATGTTTCTTTCATCGTGATGAGAATATTGAAACATACATAGAGAAATGGATTTGTTATCATCATCTCCCAAACAGTAATTGGAAAAGAAAGAACGAGTTCCATAAAGAACCTCCGTAAAGAAAGAGGTAATTCAAGTAAAGGATATGTATTTCTTTTTTAGCAGAAATAGTTGTTCTTAGGCCACCTTAAAAACTTCTTCCTTTTCGAATTTTTTTGTTTCATGTAGTATTTGTGTCTGATTATTTTAATTACGTGAATTTTATTCTTGATTTTTTTAAAGGAAACAATGAGAGAGTTTTCTTGCTGATAAATATTCGAATGTAGTAGGATTTGGGGGCAAATCGGATGTCCTCGGACTCCGTCGTCTCGACTCAATGAAGGACTCGCTAACTTTCATTCGCACACGTAGTCGCTTTAAATATGCTGTTAACTATCGATTTTCTAATGGCTCTAAGTTAAATAATGTCTCTTGTAAGTTAACTTCTAAGTTAAATTAATGTCTCTTGTAAGAGAAATTAATTTAACTTTTAATGCGATATTTTATTAGTGTTCGTGATGTATGTGAAAAACATTCGAAGTAAAATATATTGCCTCAATAATTCCGAGTTTAAATTTTGGAGAAAGATACGGTAAGAAGAATTGAATCCCAAACACGAGCATGAATAAGCAAGAAGTCGCTTTATAATAACACGCTAGTCAGCTGTCATTATCACATTCCTGTGTTTTTATCGCTATTGTGCCACATTCTTTGGGATAATATATTTTCAAAAAAGAAAAAAAAGAAAAGAATATATTCAGTGGTTTGCATAGCAAGAAAGAACTTAAAAATTTTAATATACATTTAAATTTTAATTGGCTCTATGCGATCGTCGCTTACAGCTCGGACTATAGCTAGGGGATACTCTAACTCGTTCCACACGTTCTAAAGCATAATTGGTATAACCTAGTCTGGTCGTTTGCGAAATTTGAGCTCCCGAATCTAAAAGCCAGGTTCGCTCTGAGCCAATCTTCCAGGGAAAAGAACTTTTTGAATTGTTCTTTCTAGTTATATAAACCACAATGAAATAAATGTATTGATTTCGTACCGTATGTGGCATTCATTTTCCTCATTTCTTTCCTGGACATTCTGGGTTGTACTAACCAACATTCCAAACTGAACTATTACACAGTTTCAAGTGATTAATGGTATGCAAATTGAGAAACGTTTGTGTTCATTGCATCGCTATTTTTTTAAGGTATGAAGTTTTTATTTTTATTAGGTTCAATAAATTCATTCAATCGATTCAAATTTCCTTAAATTCAATACATTCATTTCTCAAATTAAATTAGTTTTATTTTCATTATATACAAAATTATTTATTCATTTCAATTATGATCACAATAATTTCCTCTCCTCACCTGATTTTTGGAAATTTGTCAGACCAACTTATGCGTTATTTTACTTATTAGTCGTCCCTCTCAAAACAAAAAAATACACATATTGGGGCCATTTCTTTCTTTACGGATGCCGTCTTTGAAAGGGATAAGATTTCATGAGAACATAAGTAACCAGTAATACTTGGCCTCACCTTTCTAAGACGACCACTCCACTTGAGACCAAAAATCTTCAAGAACTGGAAGGGATCGTTTTATAGAAAACTACATTTTTTTTATATTTAGTATCCTTTGCTGAAAGGCACGGCATGCCACATTTTCAGCTTAATTTTTCGGGCTGTTTTGTATTCCATCTGAGATCCAAAATCTTCTGAAACTGCAAGAGTTCGTCTTATGGAGGATCACAGTTTTTCTTCATATTTGGTCCCCTTTGGTATAAGATACGACGCTAATTTTTGGCTTAATTGTTTTCAGCTTGATACTTTTCTTATTTATTCCTATTTCCTGAAAGCCACGCTAGGCATCGATTTTCAACAAGATTTTTCGAAAAGAATTTTATTCCATATAAACTGTTTTAATCCATTACTTAAACATGCGGAGGTTTTCCTTCCTGATTCGCGTTTTTAGCAATATGAATTTTTAAGTTATTACAAAAACAAATTAAATTAGCCAAGACAACATAATTTAACATTTAATTCGTGATTCTAAACTTGACTCCAATATCAAAATCATGTGATAACCATTTTAACGCTATAAATCTACAGTATAAATCACTTTGTACTGTGAAGTGACCTACTAATGCTGTTAAATATACATCTACAAACATTCCTCCTGAAAACCGCTTCTCTAACCGGTGCAAAATCCCTTCGCTTTAATGTATCTCAAAGCTAGTAGTTGTGGGGGTGTTTTAAGATATCCTTAAATAATAATCTTCTGAATTTTACATAATCATGGAATGAATATCAGAATAATCTTTACACGACGACGAATAACGCTATTTAATAAATTGATATTCAGTTAAATTTAAAAGCATTAAAAATTAATATCACCCAGCTTTGCACGAGGAAACTACAGTTTTAAATCTTTTATGTGATTTACCCGTTTAGTTTCATAAATAAATATTGCATTCATTTTTATTTTGATGTATATTTCTAATACTATTATGTTTCTTCCTGTGGCTTGCCTTATGCAATCAATCTTAAGATCATAAGCCTGAAGAAACTGCACGTAATATAGAGGAAAAATATGCTAGTATTTCTTTGTTGCTGTAGGTCGCTTCTTAGCAGCATAAAGAAAAAATAGCGTGTGTCTTGTCCAGCCGCTTCTTGTTAGTAAAAAAAGAAACTGACAGCATCTTGTATCTTATTGGCATATCTCAGTTCAATACTTCTGTGCTTGAATGACGCAAGGGTGTTTGATAACTCTTTGGAAAGCAACATGTTTCAATGTATACAGAACATAGAACACAAAATAGATATATTTAAAGTAAACAGGCAACTAAAGTACACAAGCGTATGTATACTCTGTATATATATACAGGGAGAGATATAAATAGATAAACAGATAGATAAAGTTCAAAAAGGGCAAAAATTAAGATTATCTTATCTGAGGAAAAGATCTAGGAGGAATATTTAAGAGATCTTAAAAGCAAAAATGGAAATTTAAATAGGTCAAAAGGTCTATTGTATGGGACGTAACTAGGCTAAAACCTTTAGTAAAAAATCAAAATTAACGATCCATTGAAAAATTGATACACGAAAAAGTAAATAACAGGCGAAAAATTAAAGAATTAATTACGCCTACTTAATGTTTCAAACAGAACTTGTCAAGAGTTATTTAAAACATTAAACTGGGTTGATTTACGAGAAATAAACAACATGTTTCATTCTTCTCAGTACTGCAAGACATCGAACTGTTGTAAATTAATTTGCTTTTTGAAACATTACTTCTAGGCCGTCTCACACTATTGAAGAAATTCTCCGACATCTTACGAAACATGAACGAAAACCTCATTTAAGTAAAAGGGTGTTAGTATAGCAAATATTGTCAGGACTGAGTGTTCGGTGCATACTTTTGGCGAACATATGCGTGAAGTTGTTAAAGTCCTGATCTTGAACAGGGAGCTGAATGCAGGTAGAATAACTGTGGTTAAGTGTTTAAGTTCTGTGGTAGAATAACTGTGGTTAAGTGGTAGAATAACTGCACGTAAGAAGGATTTAAAATCCCCTGTTATTTAACCACTATTTACAGCCATTTCCCAACTTGGGGGGGGGGATAACAGAAAATAATGACCGCACTTGGGTCTAAACTGAACAATCAAATACTTTAAAATAAAGTGAATAGAAATTAAGAAGTCGTTACTCACAGAGCTAAAAACGCTCTATGCGAAACTATTAATGGTGCGTAGCAAGATTTAGCTAATACTAACGCACTTAGATTTCTTCAATAAGTAATAGCGTAACAGCGCTAAGGCTTAGAACTTAAATACTAGCTAGTCAGGTGGAGGTCGAACAGAGCAGCAGTGATCTGAGACTAAAAGTTCTCTCACACCGAGAAGTTCTTTGCTAACCCTTAAATACAAAACTTGGCTCCACTTCAAATTAGCATAAAGCTGAAACGCGCGCTCATTCTAACGGGAAGTTGAAATAAGAACTTACAGGAAAGAGAAAATTAACATAAAACTTTGTTAGTTTAAACTAAAACCTTACAATATATATATATATATATATAAGGTAAGAAATTTAGAACCAATTTTACACAAAGACCAAAAATTTAAATTCATATATAATAAATTTCAAAAAATTCTATAAATATAAAAAGAACTTAATAAATGTTAAAACTAAAATACCTCAAACAAGTAAAACCCTAATCCAAAAAAATAAATTAAATTCAAGCAATGTAAATAATATAAAAGAAGAGGAATTCAATCAACTCCAATGCCACTTCGTCATGAGGAGGTGCATTGAAATCAATTAAAATCTCTTTTCGGTATCTATAATTAGCTGATGAACCATTCCAATGTATTTTAATTATAATAGTTCAACCAAAAATTCTGCCCCCCCCCTTCTAAGCAAGGAAAGAACAAGGTAAACTCATATCAAAATTTGACATTGATACAAACAGAATCTATCCAAAGAATCGAAAACGTGAGTGAAATTATAAAATACTTGAGTGAAGATTTAATACAAACGGAATTGCAATTATAAACTCACAAGAAATTATTAAAAATTTCGAGTACTTTCAATTAGAACACAACCAAAACTATGAAAAAGATCTTCAGCAGTAGTGACGCCTAGGTTTGCCAGTTTGGTGTCATGGGCAAAACTAAAATTCAGAGGCGAGAAAGTAATCCCTCAAAAGGTGAAAAAATGCAATAAAATGCAGAATTTTGAAACCAAAAGAAAAACTTTTTTAAACAAAAGTAAAGGAACTTTTGTTAGAAAAGATGCCGTTGTTTTAATAAAAGGACAGTAAGTAAACATTAAGAGAAAAAATATATAAATAAAAAATATAAAAAAATAAAATATAAAAAAATTAAATAAAAGCTTTAAAACCTTTCAAAACACTTTCTTTTATCCTTCTCTTTTGGAGCTTTCAGATTAAAAAAATTCATAGTTTTAAAAAGTATTATAAGACGTAGACTAACCCAGATTTTTAAGAGGCTTAATAAATTTTATAGGAATTTCATTTTCTTTTAAAATTTTGGTGAGAATTATAATTTCCTCTTTTTGTGTTTCTATTTCAGTGCAAATGTTTTAAAGTCTGCTAGTTTGGTTAATAATATATTTGCAATAACTTTTTTAGATATGCTAGAGTTCCAGTTTATAAGTTTAATAGTAGAAAAATTAAATTCTTTTCTTTTAACAAAATGTTTAATTTTTTTAAGGTTATGAATACTAAGATCAAAATAAATAATTCTGATTTGTCTTTATTAGTTTTAAACTTTTTGATAAAAAAATAATTTAATTAGTTAATTTAAAATTTTGGAATATTGGACATAAATTTTCATTTGATTTAAGGAGTTAGTTATTAAATAAATTACAATGATTAGAGGTTAATTTTTTCCCTTTAAACGCCTTTCAATGGTTTTGTGATTTACTAGTGCGTAATATTTTGTTGCATTTGATACGATAAAAACAGCTTTTTCATAATAGTTTATTAGTTTTTGAATGCTAAAAATATTATTAATATTCTCTTGAAATTTTGTTCATTTAAAATCAAGCTATGACTCATACAATAAATTCATTACACTAGAAATACTTTTAAGTTTTGAATTTTCGCAAATAATGTTTCGAGTTGGCTATGTGTTAGTATTGTGGCCTGACACTGTTTCCTAAAACTCTAAATCTATAAGATTCTGTGAATAAGATTTTATTTTTGGAAAAATTTATGTTGATCAACGCTCATCACGACAATGCAGATAAATGCTCGTCACTCGATCTTTCAACATTGGAAACCTTTTTCTAAATCTATTTTTTATTTTTATTTACGTACAAATGGAATCATGTAGCACTTCAGTTTGTGTATGGTCCCTAAACACTATCCTTAACTTTAAAATGAAATATCTCTGTCAACGTACATCGTACGGGTGTCACACCATATTTATTTTAATTTTTTAATGAGTATAAAGATTTCCTAAACATAAGTCTCGAAACGGGAGATGTGTGAAAAGCTATATTTCGTAATTTTTTCAAAATTGAGTTTCTAAATCTTAATAACGCTAAAACATGAATATTTTTGCATTTAAAATATTTTTATATTTGACCATATATGCCTGAGAAACGGTTGCAAAAATAAAGCCCGAGTAAGATTTTTTGAGCTCACGGTGTGTGTATATAGTATAATAGTGAAACAAATTACTGTGTTTTGCTTATTTTTTTACCATTTATTGTATTACAAATAAAAGTTTTTTTTTAGAATTTGTTTAAAAATTTTCGCACGACTAAACGCCTCTTAAGAAGTTGGCCGTAATATTTTACTCCCAGTTTAAGAAATATGTCGAATAAACTAAGCTATCCGAGTATAAGAAGTTTGGTCATGTGATTCCTTGTGGTAAAAATTCACAAAATTAAAATTTTACCTTCGTCATTTGCAGAAAAACTTTCCAGTTAGAAAATCACTCCTTATTCTGATGGAGATCTCATTTCAGAGGTTCTGCCATACGCAAAATTAATTGCGAATTGCCTTGATGCCAATTGCCTTACCATTTCCCTTGATGAACAGAAACAGCAAAAAATGAGGAATTTAAACGCAGCTTAAAAACTAAATCATGTTAAGCC
Organism: Stegodyphus mimosarum; assembly: GCA_000611955.2. Taxonomy (NCBI): domain Eukaryota; kingdom Metazoa; phylum Arthropoda; class Arachnida; order Araneae; family Eresidae; genus Stegodyphus; species Stegodyphus mimosarum. Next base: position 306,898 of record KK119861.1, read on the forward strand.
GAAATTCCAGAGTTTATCAAATGAACCTAAACTTTTATATCTATTTCTAGCTGGCGTCAAATGCTCCATTTATAGCTGTTCTTTTCGAGAAGCTTAATTACATAACTATGAGATTTGCAAAAATCATTTTGTACAGTTCTCTGAATATTTAATTAATGCTATCGCGGTAACTTTTTATTAGGTACAATTTTGGGGAGGAGGAAAGGTGAATTTATCTAAGGAAAACGTAAAAGATTTTTTGCGAAAATGGTGAAAAAATGTTCATTTCTTTCAGATTTATTAGCAACTATGACACAACCATAACTAATATAATCTGCTAGCTTAACTAATTTACTGGATTTCTTAAACTAAATCCATATCCTTAAGACTAACCATTTAAGAAAACGTTACTGGTCCTAAAATCATATCTTTAAACGCTCATCTACCATAAATATCAGATCTCGATGGTTTTAAAATTATTATGGTTATTGAAAACATTGTAATAGATTTATGGGTTACAAACAGAAGTTGAAATTCTGAAAATAACAAATGAGAGGTTTATGCTCTCTTATTGAAAACAATAAAACACGTTAGCTCTAAATACGGAAGTCGGAAACGAAAATGTAAGTTGCCAAACATCGGCAGCGAATCCTGTTTCAAAAATATGGAAGTGCAAATGGTAGCTAAATTAAATAAAAATTGAAACCACCGCTTTTCAAATAGAATTGGATTAGCTGAAGCTACATAAATTATGGAGTTATGTATAACCGGTTGGTAAATTTAGCCAACTCGCAAAAGATTCGGTACCAAAAAAGGGCATATATATTGTAAGAGAATATCTAATCTCTATTATTAAATATTGAAGAACCTGTATGTATGTACAAGGTAGTCGTAAAAAAGCTTTCTCGATATATATGAACCCCTAGTGGCCTATCCACTCAATCAATCGAAATGAAACTTCAGATATTGTTATTTGAAGATATGCGTACAATATTGTGATGATTTAAAACAATAAAACTCTCACGGTCACGATTACAGGGAAAATATTTCAAAATGTTTTGACTGGCAACACCCAATTTTTTTCCTTGCACAAATTGTTCAGCGCATTGAAAAATCATATATGACTTTGGAATGATACACGTATGACGAAAGTTGCCGGCGTAAAGCATTTGCAAAGAAGAGCATTGTAAAGAATCAATAACCACACAAGAGCAGAGAAGGAAAAAAAACCTTAATAGAAATTTCAAGTTTTCAGTATCTCCAGCTTTGCAGATGATAATACATTGCATGAATGGAAGATGGTTGACAATAATGACGAACGTAACATAGCAGAAGGTATCTGTATAACTTCATTTTTTATGGTATCTCTTAATTCTCCCAAATCTCGTGGATTTAATGTGTATACCTTAAACTTCAGATAATCCTAGAACCAGAAATTCACCAGTGTGAGGTCGGTTGATTGCGGTGACCATGAAATTGCAAAGTTACGGGACACGGATCTATTTCGAAACATCGTACACGTTGAAAACTTTGAACTCCAATAAAAGTTTTTTTGCCTCTCGTCTTACTTTGTCATTGATCATTTGCTATGCTCTTCTTCGCAAAACGTTTAAGCTTCATACGAAGCCTGAGTGAAAAATAAATATCTTATTCTTTGCGAAGTGGTGGTGTATTGTTTTTAAATCGCTGTGTTGTTATCAGAAATTCATCACATTTGCACAAAACATAAAATAAATGAAAACCGAATTCGAAATTCAGAATTCGGAATTTCAAGTGCACATATTCGGAGAAAGGAATAGGTATGTTTATATTTGCTGTCTTTAGCTGCTGACGTTTTTTCATGATGCAAGAGACATACATACATGCATATATATACACATAAATTCTTCATTGTTTAATAACAAAGTTTACATGTAGTGCGAAAAAAATTTAAAAATGGGTTCGAACTCTAACACTATAAATGGCTATTTCTTGCTCCTAACAAAAAGTATTTCAGAAATTGTTTTTCATGCATATACATTTTGGGAGGGGTTAGATACAGCATGCAGTAGAGCTACAACTTTCTAACACTCGTCTTCCCAAAATCAACTCAACGAAATTCAGGAATGCTGTAAATAAGCATTCCCCTTAAAACGTCATTAGAAATATATTTCCATTGTTTGAGACATTTTCAGAAGAGGCGAAACCCAAATTCATTTGCCTGAAATTCCAAACTCACCACTTTCCCAGCCTGAGTTGTCACAGCCACTCCTTTTCCATTATAACCCATTAAAAATGGTGTTTTCGGTCGTGATGACACCCAGTTGTCATTGAGCATTAGGGCCAACCCATCAGCAATTGTCGCAAACTTAGTAATCAGGCGAAAGAGAAAATGCGAGTGAGAATAGCTAAACCATTACATTTTAAACCACCGTACACATTCTTTATACGTCTGAACAGCTTAAAGAAGGGGGAGCATATTTTTCCCAAATCGATTCTGCATTCCTCAGGACTCGGGGGAGGAGAAGGCATATGGGATTCTCTCCATAAAGTGGATCGATTTCTGGCTGCTAAATAGATTCCTCTTTCATTTTTTACCCAATCCCTGAAGTCAGGCAAATGGCATAACAGATCATTATGACATGTGCCTATTATGACACCTATTCATCAAATTTTCTCATGTGTTAGGGAAATATTGCTCATAAAATCCAGCATAGAGTTAAGAAGGTCTGGACAAATAATTTGGTTTTCTTCCGCTATAAACCTATATCTGTAATAATAAAAATATTTATGTTCTTCCATAAAATTGATGCATGAAGTCGTGTGTCGTCAAACCTGTTGTTGTTAACTAATAGCGAGACAGATAGTTTTTCTGAACTTTTATAAGGCTTTTAAGGTATCAAGTCTTACTAAAAGCTTCGAAGAAAATCTCTTCCAAAGCGTTTACTGTTGTTAGAAAGCGGATTTCACTCAATAGAGACATATTATCACATGAAGGTTGTAGGGGTTTTACTAATTTAATTCCAAAGTTCTGTCTCAGAACCCCACAAACACTAACAAGCGAATAATCGCTTAAGTGTGTGAACAAAACACGTAAAATTTAAGAAGGGTTACTACCCTTTATTTTTCAGAATAAATACAATTAACTCCTACTCGGAGTATACACAAAGCCTCCACTTTGGCTTGAACTTAAATAACTATGAAATTAAACTAAACTAGCTTAACTAAGCTATCTGAAAGGTCTAGCCGAAGCTATCAGAAATCTAAGTAGTTGGCCCCTAAATATTAATTTAATCAGCGAAGCCAAGTGAGGGCCTAAAGTATGGCCGAGCGTGGTAGCTCAGAGAGAATGTAGCCAAATGGCCTAGTCAGGAAAATCAGACTCTCTCTGTAGAAATCGGTGAAGCATCGACTTAAAAGTACTCTGACTCCTTTGCATTAACTACGTTTCTGAATTTAGATTCTGGCAGGAAATCGTAAGCTGAAATTAGAGTAGACAGGAAAGAATCGCAACTTAAAATAACTGTTAATAAAACTTAGGATAAACCTTACGAGGTGTCTGTTGCAAACCTCTTTAACAAATGATCATGTAAGTAAATGCATAGTTAGATCTTGAATAATTAAATCATTTCCTTAGTAAACTGATTCACAGTTCTCTACGTGAGGTGAATTTGCAATGAATTAAAAGAAAGTTTCTTTTCAAAGTTTTTTCTTCTTTCCAATGACAGATTTTCTTCATTTAGCACGACTACTTTTATACCTCATTTTAAATATATCATTTTATGTACTACGTCTTTAATACCTGAAAGGTTAGTTTTTAAACTAATAAACCATATTTAACCCTTTAAATATAAGTTAAAATAATACACCTAATAACAAGTGTTTTAGAAACATGAGGTATTCAATAACAAGGAACAGGAAGCATATGCTAGGGAAAACAAAACATGTAAATCCTCTTCTGCCTATACTCTTGGTCAGAAAATCACATTTCCCATTTTTTTCTTAGCCAAAATAATTTTAAAATCGTCTTCCATAAGCGAATTAGATTTTTCTAGAGGCGTTTCACATTCACAAAAATCTTTCAGTTCTAGTTAACGATCTTGATCCCTATCCGTCTTCATCCTCAGCTTTTAAGGAAATTATTTCGCAGTTGTTTTCATTTTTCATCAATAGAAGGCCCCAGTAGTCTCACTTCCTTCCTTTCTTTGTTATCGCGTGAGTTCGAGCACGTCTTTCGTCATTTGCACTTCTGCAGCTGAAGGAGGTTCTATATTTAAACCTTTGAAATTAGTCCTGAAAATTTATGAATATAACGCTGATTCTTATTGCCTTAACTCCTCCAATAATTTAACTCTTTAATTAAAATAGTTTTAAGCATTAAAATGGAATCAGCATAAAGGTATTAAAATGTTTGGTTTTAAAAGTTTATGATTTTTATACTTTCAAACCCTTTTACATTTTTATCTATTTACATATTCAATGCTAAACTCTCCGAGGTGAAATTTTTAAATTACAATTTATAAATAAGATTTGTTTAACCTTTTAATAGTGTCTGAAAGGAATAAAATCGTCACATTTAATTTATATGCGACTATTTAGTCTTTTATTCGAAATCAAGTATGCCTCTAAAGCTAGTCCAACCCACTTACCGTATCCGCTAATCCAGAGTATAATTATGTTAACTCCTTCTTCTTAGACAATAGCGAACTCCTGCTCCTGACGTCTCAGCTAAGCCACCACAGTTCTTTCCACTTGGTTTACTCAACGATTTTTATGGCCGAAGCTCTCCATCATTAAATTTCTCTTTCAATTTCCTGAATTGACGTAGTCTTTGTTTCAACGTCTGTAGTAAATTTTTATTTGAGCCTCACTCCCATCCTTAATCTAACCACAATACTTGCTGTCATTTCTTATTTTACAAATGCTACACCCAGGATCGAACTGATGTCTTAGCGCCTGCGATGAATGACTTGATCAACGAAATCACTTGTATAAAATATTCGCATTATTGTGTTTGTTTATTATTTACGGCAAAGCACTGAAAGGCTATTTGTCTAAGAGAAGGAAAGCTTTTGCTGAGAATTTCCTAAGAGAAACTGGTTCGTATGTATGTTATACATAAGGAAAACTGAGATAATTCCTACCTAATCAATCTATTTGCTGGGATATGAGGCGGGTGCATCTTATCCATTTGGCCACTGGCAAGCTATCATTTATGCAATATTATCAACATCTTACGTATTCTTTTGTCGCAAAAACGTCTTTTTCACTTCATTTACGTAGCAAAATCTGATAAAAATAGTACTGTTGGAAAAGTACATTTAGTGGTTATAGTGTAAAGTCATTAGGTTATAGTGTAAAGCACGAAACGTAAAAAATGAGCAATGTCCTCTCCGAGGCTCAAACCTGGACTTCTTGAATACGTGCCGATTGTACTACGGTGAACCATGATACCATAAAGGCATGCTTGAAGGAGGGAGAAAACACGCTATCTACTCCCCCTTTTAAAGGGCAACAGGGGATTAGGGGACCCAATCGCCAAATCCAGGTGCTAGCGAATTATCGTTCACCGAATTTTAGTTCGGGCGTCACTGTTGAGTCATTAGGTTATTTTGAAGAAAGAGACATGAAAAATGACCTTCCCGGGACTCGAACCTAGACCTCTCGAATACACGGCGAATGTGCTACCTCACACCAAGACGGCATGCTGGAAGAAGGGAGAAAATACCTTATAACTGATAAGTGTTATTTCAATTCTGTAAAAACATCTTATGATTTAATAATTAATGACTGAAAACTTAAATATGGAAATATGAAAGAAAAATCCAAAATTCACGGCTATCTATTTCAAATATCCGACTGCACGTAAGCTAACTACTGTTGCCATTAGATGGGGCTTAAAATCTTTCACTTATCTTTGCTAATTGTTTGACAGACTGACATATCTGAAAATATTATGCATTATATATCCCTAATTTAAAATTTCTAAATAATATAATTCGTAATGCATCTAGGTTACGTAATTTATAATTTCTACTATTGAATAATTAAGAATCTGTATATATTAAACATATATGTATGTATATTTCTTGTGTTGGGGAAAAACGGCGGTACCTAGACCCACCAAATTTTGATCACACATGATCCTTTCCCCGAGCATATCACTTTGAGGTCAGAATTTTGAATTTCCAATTCGTTATTTATTTTTTAGCCAAAATGGGCTATTAGTCTGGAATTGGGATTTTCGTTGGTTCAGTATAAACGCCGTATAACTTTTCATATTGTTGCCATCAAATATTATCGCCCTGTGTTATTTTTAAAGGAATTTAAAAATAAAGAATTTGCATGCATGTATTCTCGCACTGCAATAAAATAACAGGGGCTTAAGGCCATCCAATTTTGAATAATGTGTTTCTCCACCCGAACATGTGCACTTCGAAGCCCGAATTTTGAATTTCGATTTTTTTTCTTTTTTTGTTATTAATATCATATTTCGTATAATTTTAATGAATTGTTAATTAACAGAGTCTACGATTTGGTAGCAAGCAGTGGCAAATCTTTTCGAAATAAAACATTTTTATCTTCAGCACTCGAAACTGTTGCCATTTGAAAAAATGTAAGATATTTATCTTCCAATTTTAATTGACGAACTAGACTCTATGAAAGCAATGTATTACCTGGGCACAAAGCGCCGGCTTCAAATTTAATCTGGAAAGTAACTCAGTTACAAACCAAGCGATTTAAAAGCAATAAAGATAGCTCTTAGCAACATTTTGTTTTTACATTTTAATGTAATTGATTTAAATAAATATGCTTTATAATCAAGAGATGTCTAATTAGAAATACTAAATATTTTTATGAAAGCCATTTTTAGGCTGCTGAAAATGCGAGCGACTAGTTAAAGAAATAATATAGTGAATATAAAAGTTTGTGTCCTGTCAAAATAACTCCAGAACTCGCAATTATGAATAAATCTCATTTACTTGACAGGTCTTTCCGTCGACACTGGCGCTGTTCTGAAATAAATCAAAAAATTATAGACCAGATTACGATCCATACTTATGACACAAACCTTTATGATAGGAAGTTAGCTGCTCGGCCATAAAAGCTCTCCTCGCGGTCGTATTTTCAAGGTGACTGCTTCTAACTTAAGAATACACCGTAATAACGTTTGAATACCAAAACTTCAAAGACAAAAACAGGAAAAATCGTGAAGGTAGAATGGTCCGCCACCTGATGACGAAAATGGCTCATTACAGATGGCAATTTCAAACACTCTCTGGAATTCTAAGGATATGCTGTTTTTAAACATATATTTTGAGATTTTGCTGTTAAATTTAATCTTATGTGGCGAAGAAAACGACATTTAATGAATAAAGTTAACATCTAAAAAGTTAATAATAAAAAGACCAAATAAAGATGATAAAAAAATCTGAAAGGTCTCAGATTTAAAGGTGGCCCAAAAGGGTTTGTTTAGGTTTTCTATGCTAAAAAAAAAGTCTATTAATCTGCTGTTACACTCCCTCCTGCTAACTCATTTCTCTTTCGTCTTTTTATCATTATTATCAGACATCGTTTTCTGAGCACTGACGCCATATTCAGTTCAACAGCAAAATGACAAAAATTTTAAAATTATCATATACTTAGAATTTCCGATACAGTGTTGGCATATATTTTTTCTATTTTTTTTCAGTCTTATCTCAGTGTTAAGTTTTCTTATTAAAATGAGTTAAATAGCGAAATTACAAAATATTTAAAAACAGCATACCTTTAGAATTTCCGATATACAGTCTTTCGCGCTAGAGATAACAATGTTTTAATCCGTACGGTGTTGCCACTGCTCACTTTTAAATCATTGAGGTTTTGAAAAATTCATTACGGGCTTCCGGTTGCACATGTTCGGATGGAGGACTCCGTTATTCAAAATTTGAAGGTTCCATCGTTTTTTCCCATTGCAAGAAATAGCCACGCATTCATGTAGATTCTTCATTATTTTATTTCTTTATAAGTAATACACGACGATAATATTTCGTGGCACTAATGTGAAAAGCGATTCAGACATTTAAACTAATACGCCACGAAACCCCGTTTCCAGACTAAGACCCCATTCGGGTTAACGTCCTTCTGGGCTGAAATATTTTTGTTAGCCATCTTACTTAGAAAACTGAATATTGAAATGATAAATTGGAAACAAAATTGCAAAACATATATAAATATATGCGAACTCGTAACACTGCATCGGGAATCCTAAACATATGCAGATATGCAGCTTTTAAAAATCTTGTGATTTTATTGATGAACTGTACATCGCATTATGTGCGAAAAACATTATGCTTAAAGTTTAAAAGACAAAAAAAAGGAAATCGTTTAGCAGGAGTGAGTACAAGAGCAGATTAGCAGACTGCGAGTTTACCGAGAACACAAAATCCTTAACAAACACTTTTGGGCGACTGTTAAAATATGAAAACATTCAGATTTTTCCATTTTATGTCTTGTTCAAAATTATTGGTACATCAATTAACAAACTCAGCGATTTAATAGCAGTGCGGTAAAGCGTAAGATATTTGTTTTTTAAATTTAATCCAACAAATGAGCGATTTACTAAAACAAATACATTGCCGATACCTGTAACAAATTATTTTTTTCATGTGTCAGTGCGTTGCCATTCGGCAAAGCATATGTTATTTAATTTTTCTCTCAGATTTACTATGTCTGCTGCTGATCAACAAACTAAACGATTAGAGAGCAACAATCACAGTTGCCAACCATTTTTTAATCTGATTGATTTTTAAAAATGCATTAAAGTCATGACGTATCTAATTAAAAAACATTTGATATTTTACTGAAATTACTGTAACCGGATTATTCAAAATATTTTACATTTCTCTGTTTTATGCAGTTCATTCATAATGCATTAAACTAATGGTTTTGGTGAGCATTTCTACTATAATTATGATTAATAAAAGATATTTCTAACTATATTATGTGCTTAGTTACATAATAATCGCCTTCATCCCGCCTAACAGCGGGTTTATAGACTTTTGATGTTCGGAGATGATTCAAAAGCAGTGTTGAGGATCACTTCCGTCGTGTTTTGTTACTGGACTTATGAAATTGCTGTTTTTTTTTCGGTATTAAAGGAAAAAAACTAGAAAACGCTTTTGTGAATAATACTGGATAAGAACATTTAAAAGTTTATGTTACCACTCCGTTCACTGTTTAGTCTATATGTTACTGTGAAAGACCGAAATCTGGAGAATGTCGACTTTCACCGGTGAATGTCAACATTCACATAGTCGCTTGGTGTACGTCCGAAATATTTTCCAAATACTCTTATTTCTGACTTACACCGTTGAATGTCGACATTCACCATGTACTAATGGTGAATGCTGAATATATGAGAATATTATAGTTTCTTCTCCGTAGTTCAGTCGCGAAAAAACACACAAGTACTTAAAACACACAATACATTCAAAATAAGAAAGGAAAATAATAGAAGTTAAAAAACTTACTTAATTATTCAGTACTTTTTAAATGAGAAAATAAAATAATAGTAATAAAAAACTTACTAAATTATGTGATTCAAATCTGATTCATTGCGACAACTTAAACTATTATGAGACTTTGAATTGCCCAAGAGGCCTTCGCTTTTACAACTGCATTTATGGGAAACAGCCAGTCGCCTCTCTTTTCGACCTACACCAGAGCATATCTGTGATTGTCGATATACACCGGTGAGGGTCCGAATGTACAAGAATGTAATGCAATATTCGATCTTTCACCGACGTATTTGGCGAATGTTGACATTCTCCGGTGAAAGTCGACATTCTCCAATCTCGGTCTTTCACGGTAACATATATATTATAACTATTTATACTCTTCTTTCGTTCTTCTAGTTATTTCTCTGTTCCCTTTGAAATTAACTTTTAAGTGTAATTTATGTTTTATTGCTTTGTGCATTTCACTGTTTATTTTGTACTCTCATACCTAACTATTGATACTAATTGTATTAAAAAGTGCATTTTATATAATGTGGTTTTAATTAAATTGCATGCTGAAAAACTTAAAAATTATTTTGGTTATTTGTCATAATATTCTTGGTGATATGTGACTAAAAATGAAAAGTGGACCTCGAATATGCGAAATATATTAGGTTAGTAACAGAATTTCAAAAAACAACGCAAGTAATATTGTTATAAAAATAAAACATAGAAAAAAGATTCATATTTAATTCGCTTACATTTCTCTTTTTGCAGTTTTATTTAAAATCTGCTATTTTTAGCAAACCCTCGATTTTACTTTTAATCACACATGATCAAGAATATTATGGTAACGAAAGGTTTTGTTTTTTTTAGTTTTCAATCCATTTTAGTAAAACCTTGTAATTTGAAAGTTTGTGGTATTTCTTTAATTTGAATAGCCAGTTAATTTGTTTGGAATCTGTACTGTCACTTCTCTCTTTCCGTTTTCCGCCAGAATGAGTTCTCGAGTTTTTAAGTGAGAGTTGGAGATTTTTAAATTAGAGCGCGTTCCGCCTCTTAAGGCCACGTTAGTAGATTTACTATTCTAAGATAAGAGTTCCAGTCTTCGGCCTTGCTTGATACTTACCAATATTTAAATTCACAGTAGTGAACTCCGAGAGAACTTAGCTTTAAATTAATCTGTGTAGCCTTTGGCTATTAGTTATTTAAATTTAGCTCTATATTTGAATTTCTACTTTGAGTTTCCCTCCATAAAGGCTTGCGAATTTGCAAGCACCAGTAATGCCTTCTACTTTATTTAGTTTAAAATAAAAGGTCTTTTATATCCTACTCAAGTTTCTGTTGTACTTCAGACATAGCGATAAGTTGCTTAACGTTTACCAAAATGTTGGTCAAAATTTCTATTACTGAAAGACTTTATAAGGTAACTGAAGGACTGAACCTTATAAGTTTTTTTCACATATATATTCCTGTTACCTTTACATTATCCAAATAGCTCTTGTTGTAATGGATCTTAGAAATGCAATTAACCAACCCTCTGGAGTAAAATCGTCTGCCATAAGACTATCAACAACTTTCAGAACTAGCACTTTGCCAGCCCGCATAACTATTTAATGAGACGATAATTTAAGCAACGGGATGTAAAAAATGGAAACTCTAAACTGTGTGCACTCCTATAGTCAAAATCCGAAAACCCGCTTACAGGGAAAATATCTGTCTTGATATTTTCCTTCACGTTCGATTGTAAATTTCAAAAAATAAAATTACCTAAGATAGAACACTTCGTTAAAAATTACCTAAGATAGAACACTTCGTTCTATCTTCCCCTATTTTTACACATTTGTCGTTTCTTCGTTTCATTTTTTGTTTCCACTGAAGCTCTATGCATGATGTTTTATACAAAATAAGTTTTATACAGGTATAAATAACGTTATTTATTTCTGCCTCCCATCATTCTCCGAACTAGCATTAATCATTTGTAAATCACGTTCGCAGCATATATTGTTTCAGAAAAAGAATTTGGAACGAATGTATGTTATTTGAGTTAACTTTCTTTCTGCACTGCAAATCTGGCAAAACGTTAATGGCGAAATGTTATGCACGTAGCTCTCAGTTTCCTACATTCTTACTGTTAATGCCATGTCTAAATGTTATTTCATCACAAGTTGCAATAAATTTATTTCTGTTTGTTTTTATTAGTTTAATATTGTTAATTATCAGGGATTTCAAAGTTAGCTTTCGTTTTGGGTCCACGAAGGATATCGAAGAAGAGGATTTAAAAAATATATGTAGGAATAAATGTCTAGCTTCACGTGATTTACAAAATGACGCCGGTGATAAAAACTTTTTTTTAAGTTGAGGTTAAATTTAGACAAGTAGCAAAGGACGATGCACAACTTTTTTGTTATGAAGTAGTTTTTTAAAGTAGAGTTTTATGTTTAAAGCAATAAATATGTATTGAGTTAAACTAAAATTTAGCAAACAAAAATAACCTTATATTGGTGTAGATTTTGAAAAACATTCTATCGATTTCGAGGCGATCAGGCAGAGGTCCTTCTTCTTCGGAATTAAAATCTCTTTGGACCATTTTATATGAAAACAAATGTGCGGAGCAAAAGAAAGTTTCTCTGTCTATCCCAGGAAAGAGAAATGAACGTAAAAATCGAAAGGTATTCGGATTTTGAAGTTATTATAACTTCCTCTTACTTTACTAACTGCCTCGGCATAAAATGATTGAATTGTTTCATCCTCGGACAAGTGTGTTTTCCTGAAGAAAGCGATTTTATGACTAATCGTCGTAAAAATCAGTATTTTTGGGGAAAATCTAAGTTAATTTAAGGTCGCATTTTTCCTTAATTATGAATTTTACTTTAGGCTGTTTCGCTTTTAATTAGAATATATGTTACTTATTTATAGTGTGTAATAGTTTCCCAACCTGATCATTTTTTCATATTTACCTTTTTTATCCGTCCATGCTTTTGAAAATTCCATTACTTATTTTACCTCTCAGTTACCTTTCACTATCATTATTTCCATTGCTATTATTTTTATTTATTTTTTATTATTATTATTATTATTTATTCCATTATGGTTCCATTTTGATTATTATTATTATTATTATTATTATTATTATTCCATTACGACTACCATTGTTATAATTATTATTTTACTTGTCTATTTATTTTATTATATTTACTATCATCACCCTCATCATTTCCATTTATGATTACCTTCATTACCTTTCCCTCTTATACACTCACTTCCAAAAGTTAAGCACGAAGATGTAAAATGCAAAAAAATCAACATATACTCCTTTGATTGACACAAAATTCGGCAGGAAAGTAGTATATATATTTATGCATAAAACAAAATCAATACTTATATACAGAAATGAAAACAATATTAAATTTTTGTAAGTTATCAGATAATGACATACTGGAGACTTAAACAGAATTATGTATAAACTGAAAATAAACAGCATAAAATGAAAAAAATAGGGTATGTGATCCCCCTCAACTGCATACAATGTTTACACCTTGTGACCATGCTTTCAATTATGTGGTCAAACACCGCAGAATTAAGCAATCGCCATTCTTCTTATAGAGCAGTTTCCATCTCAATAAGAGTGGCTGGAGGTGGGAAACGTGAAGATACAGCACGGCCGAGAGCATCCTGAAGATTTTCAATGGGATTAAGGTCGGGCGAATATGCTGGCTACGCCATACGCGCAATCCTTCACTCTCCAGGTAGTCATCGACGATGTCAGCTCTATGGGGACGTGCGTTATCGTCCATTAAAACAAAAGTAGGGCCAACTGCTGCAGCGCACAATCTCACAATGGGTTCTAGGACTACATCTCGATACCGGATAGACGTCAAAGAACCCCGTTTAAAGATGTGCAGCAGGTCGGTGCGGTATCCCAATGAAATCCCTGCCCACATCATAATGCTTCCTCCTCGGAATGCGTGATGATCGGTGATGTTTTAAGACTGATTGCGTGTTCGTTGTTCACGCCATATTCTTATATGCTTGTCATCTGGCTCCAGAGCAGATCTTGACTCATCAGTAAACATGACATTGCCCCAGTCAGACACATTCCAATTGGCATGTTCCCGGCACCACAGTAATCGTGCCCCTCTTGATTGGACGGATAGAGGAACACAAACTTGAGGTACCCGGGCGTACAGTCCACTCATACGTAATCTTCAGTGTACAGTAGCTGCAGATACCGCCTTACTAATTTACGCTGTAACCATAGATGTTACACGTGTGGAGGTCAAGAGCTCTGCGATTCCGCTTGGCTACAATAGCAATATATCGATCTTCCGCGGGGGTTTAACCCTTGTGCGAGCGGCTACAGACCTTCGGACAACTGTCTGTGTGGTTTGGAATTGTTTCCATAAACGTGAAATTACAGAATGATGAACGCCGAAGAAAAGAGCAACATCTGTGATCGACTGTCCTGCTTCTTATAAGCTTATATACCGCGGGCTTCTTATAAGACTGCCTTTTTGGCATATTTCTTGACATGAAAGTGCGATTGGTTGTTACCTAACATATTTGCATACTTCCATATACCTCTTCAAGGAATTGCATCCTCTTCAATTCTGATTGGCTTCCGGAAATTAGCATTTTCCTCTCCGTGCTTAAATTTTGGAAGTGAGTGTATCATTACTTCCATTATAAGGTATTTCTTCCGCCTTCTTTGCATGCCTTCGTGATGTAGTGGTCAGCACGCTCGGCGCGAATTCGAGAGGTCCGTGGTTCGAGTCCCGACGAGAGCATTGCGCGTTTTTTATCTCTCCTGCTTTCGAAAAAAAATACCTAATGTCTCTACAGTGGCTCCCGAACTAAAAGGTGGTGAATGATGATTCGTCACCACCAGGATTTGGCGACTGTGTTCCCTAATCCTAGTCACCCTCGTGCTTTCAAAAAATACCTAATTTCTCTACACCATTATGTCTGCATCCTATTTCATTATCTCCATTACTTCCCCCTTTATCAATTATACTATAAAAGGAATTAATTTCTGTTTTTATTTCATTGAGACAGAAGTTGCAATAATTTGAAATAACAGGAATGATTAAAATTCATACGCTGACAATTACTTTATAAAGCTAAAATGTTGCATTTCATTAAATATTGCTGTTTTGTTCCATTCGATGCAGTTCATTCATAATTTAATACTTTTGTTTTACTCATTTACTAGCTTATTTTAATTGCCGTATCTTCTGGACTTCCTTTATATCTAATTGCTTTTTAGCGTTTTATCCAATCAATAGTAATTACATTCGGAAGCCAAAACATTCTTATTTCTTTCTTCCGGAGTTAATTGTAATTATCTTCAACAAACAGCGACTGAAATTTATCATTATTCGGAGGTAATATAATTTATTTCCTTTCTGTTTAGTAACTGATAGTTAATGAAGGAAAATCGTGAAAAGCGTAGAAGATTAGTTTCTATTAACTTCCTATAAGGTTTGTGTAGGGTATCCAGTATTACATAATCTGCGTTATAAGCGAACCAGATCTCGTGCAAGCCTGCGATGTTTATACATAACCTCGTAAAATAGCTGTTAACCGATCGCATTTAATGATGCGAGAGATCAAAAGTATCGCCTGGGGAAGTTTGTTCCATAATCCCCTCATTCAAAGTGAACTGCCCTGAAGCTATGGGAGTTTTCCAAATGGCTGATATTAAATAGCGTTTCATGATTTACGATGTAAATATCTAGGCGTTTCACACTATCATAAAGTAAAATTAGGGGAGTGGAGAGAATATTAGGTCAGAAAATGACGCCACACCAATATTCCTTAATCGAGAGCACAAACTCAGTGTGTTTTTATTTGCTTAGATGAGAATTTGATGTTGCCAGCACAACATATTTCCCTTTATCTAAATTTTCTAGTGTTAACCCTGCTCCGTGCCAAATGGAGTTTCACGATTGTGCTTTAAACGTTTTTTGAAAATGCAAAACGTTATCTCTACTGATTCTTAACTCCGTATTCAGCTAGCTCGGTATCTGTCTAGAACCTGTAATGTAAGCTTTACATAGCGTTTCCAGGATCTGTGTTGTTTCCGAATGTACTGTTGTAAATTTCTGTAAATATTCAAATCCATTCCATTGTATCGTATTTTATGTATTCTATAATAATATGTCTTGTTAGCCCAAAAGAGAGGTTATCCGGAAAGGGCTGTTAGTCCCGAAACAGGATTTTGCGTCGTGCACTATAAACGGCTACATCACTTTTCAAATTGTTGCCATCAAATATTATCGCCCTGTATTATTTTTAAAGATGTTAAGTAATAAATAATCTGCATGTATGTACATACTTTCCTCTCATTGTGAAAAAATGACGTTACCTAGAGCCATTGAATTTTGAATAACGTAGTCCTCCACTCGAACGTGTGCACCTCGAAGCCTGAATTCTTTTTATTTCATATTTTGTAAATCTTTAATTAATTTTTGATTAACAGAATCAACGATTTTAAAAAGAGTAGCGGCAATAATATACGGAATAAAACATTTTTATTTCCAGCGCACGAGTGTGTTGACGTTCAAAAAATTATAATATATTTATCTTTCAGTTTTAATTAACAAACTCGGTTCTATGAAAGCAATAAATAAAATTCTTTTATCTTCCATGCGCGAGCTTATTGCTATTCAGTAAAGTCTAAAATACTTTGAAATTTAATCTGGAAGGTTACTGAGTAATAAGATGCGCTAGACTGTATGCCGAGAATTCTAAAGACATGCTGCTTTTAAATACTTTGCGATTTTTATGTTGAATCTTTTTTGTTGTTGTTGTTGTTATAGTGTCTTTCGGTGATTTTCGCGAGTTCAACTGCTACAAAAAAATTTTTTCTACAGTTTATTCCAATTTCATGGATTAGTGCTCGAGATAAATGACTTTTATCTTTTGTTTACATCGTATTATAGTGCCATTTACATAGTATTCAGTTATCATTCTAAAATATTATGTTATAAAATTGAATTTGAAATAATTTTCATGACAGGGCGGATTTTTATAATTAACTACCTCTATATTCTCGTTCATTTGACAGTATTTTTATGAAATTCTATTCTTTTTTTCGGCTAGTACCCCTGTAACAAATAGTTAGTTATATTAAGCATTATTCCTATACTGATTAAGGTTTGTTAAAAATGTATAATATTATTCAATAATTTTGGTTCTTTTTGCATAACTAAGACAGTATATCAGTTAAAAGAGCTCCCTGTGCAATATTGTATTTATTGGTTCTTTTAGTTATAACTTAATACTATGTGTGATAAAATTTTCAAATTAAGTGTCCATTCTTATTAGGTAGAGCTTTGAAACTTTTTTGTAGTCTCCATTTTAATATTTCGGTTCTCATTTGGAACACTTTTTGTACATCCTTAATATTTACATTTATAAAAATTGTTTAAATTAAAATTGTTGGTTATTTTCTCGTAACTGTAATAAGTTTTCAATGTGCTTCTTCCATAATGCCTTAGTTTCTTTGCCTGTAAAATTTTGCGGCCTTATGACTTTCATTGTTGGGAAACCAAATTCACAGTATTTTATATTATATTACTAATATTTCTGCAATATTATTATTGAAATTATGGCTGGAGGTGGCATTAATCAAAGAGACAAGGAGGGTCTGGAAAATTGTAATAAACATTTACATTACTTTGTTATTAAAGTCACTAATTAAAATCTTTAAAATTTAATCAAAAGAGCAAACTTTTTAAAATTTAATCAAAAGGATACAAAAAAGCTTGGCAGCCTTTTGTAAAGTTTTAAGCTCATGTTAAAATTAAAGTGTTCATGTTAAAATTAAAGTGATTCAAGTGTTCGATTAAGTGGGACAATCGCTGCGTATCAAATTCGGGAATCACCTCTAATTTTACTTACTTCCTTAAAAACCGTGTTTTCAAAATGCTCCATGCGGCTTATTTGTTTGCTATTTCTAGTTATTTTTGCTTTATTTTTATTGAAAATGCATTATAAACACAATTTGATATCAATTAGTGAATTCCATAAAATATTAATTTTTTATTAATATTTCTTTTCGTTACCTAAATTTTGACAAAATTTCCCATTTTAATATACTTTAATTGGACTTTTATCCCCTTTATGAATATCATATACTCGATTTATTCATAAACTTCATGTAACTACTGCCGTAACTAAGTCATATGACAATATAAGTTAATTAAACGCTCCAGTACACAATTGTTACTCATACAGATTGAAAGAGAAGTACGCCAATGTAAAATTTAAAGCTAAGCAAATTAGAAACCTTAATTTGACGTAGGTTTTAAGTAAAATCCTATCAATTTCGAAAATGATTAGATACACCTTTTGCTACAGAAGTGATATTTATATCTCACCAAAAACATTTTGCTACTGAATGAAATTTTATATATTTAAATAATAAAAATTTAATTCATTTAAATTAAAACTTTTAATCGGAAATAAATTTTACTACTGCTTAAAAATGTGTTTTTTTTTTCTGAATAAGAGAGATCCTTGTCTGATCGCTTTTGAAATTTTTAGAATTTTATTCGAAATATAAGCTAAGTGAGTTTGTTTTATTCCCTAATTTTGAATACTACACACTATTAAACTAAACTGAAATACAAAAAAAAAATATGTACTATAAAGAAAATAGGCACAAAACAAGGAATAAAAATAATAATATATTTTTAAAAATGTATTAAAACACAAAATAAATTAAAAACTGTTTGCCATTAAACACAAGAAATTTTTTAAAAAAATTTGTAACATCCTGATTTCATAAAACCCACCAGAAGCCAAGAGATTAAAACTAAATGCATATAATTCGAAACGGATTCGAATCCCAGTAAAAGAGGTGGTTCGATGGTGGCTTCATCTTTTTCTAAATTTGTCTAATTTCCTTTAAAACATCGCCCACGATGGCATCATTTTAGACACACAGTCATCACACGTTTCACTATATTTTGTATCATTAAATAAGGAAAATGTGCATATACATATGTATGTATATATGGCATGCAATTTTGTTTATTCTTCGTATTTTCAAAACACGGTGGCACCCAGAGCCACCTGATTTTGAACACATGTAGTCTTCTGACGAACACTGAATTTTGAATTTAATTTTTACTTATTTTGTACTTTCTGCAAATTTAATGAATTTTTGATTTAATAAACTCAGCGATTTAAAAGCCATGTGTTGCAACTGCACGAAATAAAACACTTTTAACTTACGTGCACCAGTATGCTGAAATTAAGCAAAATATAAAATATTGGTATTTCGGACTCAAACTTGGCGATTTAAAAATATGTTGCTACTGCCATAAATATCTTTTTTATCTTTCACGCTCTAGTGTGTTGTCTTTCATTCAAAACTTAAGCTACTTCACTTTCAAATTTAATCCGTCTTATTGATTAACAAAGCAAGCGATTTAAAAGCAATAAAATAAGGCTCTTAATAATATATTTTTCCCTTGATTTTAATCTGAATGAACAAAACAAAAAGAAATTTAACTATCTTGCCTAGTTAGAGTTATAAGGTACTTCTCCCGCCTTCTTCGCATGCCTTCGTGGTGTAGTGGTCTGCATGCTCGACGCGTAACCGAGAGGTCCATGGTTCGATTCCCGGCGAAGATGTTGCTCATTTTTCATGTCTCCTGCTTCGAAATAACCTAATGTCTCTACACTGGCGCCCGAACTAAAAAGGTGGTGGATGATTCTCCACCACCTTTTGGGGTTTCGGGGACCCAAAACCCCAGTCGCCCTTTAAAAAGGGGAGTATATAATGTATTTCTCCCGCCTTCTTCGCATGCCTTCGTGATGTAGTGGTCTGCATGCTCGACGCGTAACCGAGAGGTCCGTGGTTCGATTCCCGGCGAAGGTGCTGCTCAGTTTTCATATCTCCTGCTGCGAAATAACATAATGTCTCTACAGAGTCATGCTAATAATTCGTACGAAAATTCTTCAGTATTTAAAAAGAGTTTCTACTCAAAAACAAGCAATTCAGCCAGCGGGCAAGAAAGCTGATTTTTCGGTGCACAAAACTGAAAGTTTAATTTTGGTCCCGTTCGGCAAAAAGACACTGAATTGAGTGCACCAACTGAATTCCATCGATTCATTTTTCATTTCGAGGTAAGGCAAAAGTACATAAAGCCTCAAAACATCTTCATTACAGATTGTAAAATACAGAAAACCTCAAACATCAAACACAGTTAAAAGAAACGGTTTTAAAAAAAAAGTTTCCAAGTCTAAAATTAGAATTTCCAAGCCAGAACAAGCAATTCGGCCAACGGGGCAGGAACACCAAATTTTCGGTGCCCGAGCTCGGAAGTTAACTTTTGGCTCCACTGTGCAAAAAGAACTGAAATTGACTGGCAGCAGCTACGAAGAATCCAATTCATTATTCTACTAAGAGTTTCAAATGCAAATAAATGGCGGCTTCGCTATGCCTAGCACCGTTTAAACTTTTAAATTGTTGATAATTCTACAACTGTTGCATGCAGATTAAAAAAAGACATGAAATTTTTAAACAGAACATAAGAATAACATAATTCAACGACTTTTAAAGTCAAAAATGCCCAATTGACCATCATATAAGAATAAAAATAGTGAGGTCACCGAGCCAGGTAACAGGGAGTGGGAATATAAATACATATCCGTTTCGTGCCATCGACCGCAACGAAAACGCATGTTATAACAGTCCCATATACGAAATTTCAACGTTCTATGTCTATTTTTTTAGATATGCAAGAAACATAAATACGTTCGTACGTACAGACGTTACGAACAAAAATCTCTTCTGAATCCATTTGAAATACTTTTACAATCCGTTTCGGAAAAAAGAGTCATTTATTCTGTTTGTAAATACAAATAACACGCAGAAAAATAGTTCAAATGGATTCGAGAGCGGTCAAAGTAGAAATTTTCTTTGAATATGATACCCGAAATTTTTGCGACTACAATACTTCTTTTACTTCGCACAAGAAATTAAAAAGGAATTCTTTTTATCTATTATTATAATAGTTAAATATTTTAAGGAAATTACGCAGTGAAATTATACAGATCGGACTCATAAAAATCATTATGTATTTTATTCTTTTACGTAACAATTATTTTAGATAGCTAATTAGAATAAATGAAAAATCTTAATTTGTAAATGAATCTAACATTAAATAGCCCTTAGCGCACATAAACGGATTAACTGCATACATTTCAAACCTCCTAGCCAATCAATTACAACTATACACAATTCCAAATGCCATAATAATTTTAAAAAATCATTATTTTTTAAAAAAACTGTTTTGTAATTATATATATATAACTCCCACGCTTATTGTTCAAAACGAAATTGAAACTGAATGATACGGAAACTATTTGGACCTTAAAATCTCATCACACAAAAAAAACCTAAGAAAAGGTGGTTTCCAGAATTTCTCATTTGAAACAACCAAAAAAAATCCTTTTCTTTTATTTGCTTCCATTTCCTGAAATGTTGAGAGTAATAACCAGCAATAAAAACAGTCGCCTTCCTAATAACCAGATCAATACGAATAACCTTTCTTCTCTGGAGGAAAATTATGGAAGAATTGGGTTGATTCGTAGCAATCTTCCTCTTAAGCAACTTTTCTGTAATGTTTGGGAGACAGAATCGAAATTAAGAGATTTCCGGGTCTTCACATGCAGCGACAGATAGCTTACTATTTCAAGGAGGTGCCTAAGCATTGTCAGTTACTAAGACAGTTGGAAACAGAAAATAGTATTATCTGACCTTCGCTTTCTCCATCCTTGCAATCATTATTATAAAATGTCACTGAGCTCCATGTACGTTAAGTATAACCATTTTTGCAAAAGAAAGAAGTATACAGGTTAAAGGGAAAAATAAAAGCTGACATGATTTACAATTTAGTCGTTCAGCTGTTAGCAAAATCCACCTGATTGTTTCATGCGAATATTATTCCGACAAAATTCTTATAATCCGAAATGATCCAAACTTGAGAGATGCCAGATTAAAGGATTAGAATTGCATATTGTCGCAAACCAGTTCTTTGTCATTACTGAACTTTAATTCTCCTGAAATGTATAATTTACAGATGCATACCTTCTCTATTATTAAAGAACGAAGAATTTGTATGTATGTATGTTACATGACATTGTGAAAACACAACGGTACCTAAAACCACCAAATTTTAAACGCGCGTCGTCCTACCCTCCGAACATACGCATCTTGAAGCCCTAATTTAAGGTTTAGAATTTGTTTTTATTTAAGCTATATTTTGTAAGAGCTTGATCAAATTTTGATTAACAGAGTCAACCTTTCAAAAGCAATCTGTTACTAATTCTAACAATAAACGTGTTTTAAATGACGAAAACATTCTTGTTTTGGCGGTTTTAAATTTTAAAAAATCAGTTTTTTAAAATTGCGAAACCTAACATTTTTAACGATTCTCTCATTCTTGCATTTATATTTAGGAACATTTTGTCCTCGTAATAAAAAATAAAAAACCGGAATGTTTGACTAAAGTTTCGTTACCTTAAAACACTTTCATTTAATCATATAAAAAAGTTTGATAAACTAGAAATTTAATTTTGAATTTATATAAATAATGTTACGAATTGTTTACATGTCAATTCTGAAGTTTGGTAATGTTTCCGAGAACCTGAATTCTATGGGTCTGTAAATAAGATATCCTTTAAAAAAATTGTATTAATCAATACTTTTCACGATAGTCTTCACATAAATGTTCTCCCTTAATCTATCAGTGTCAGAAACCGTTTTTTAAAGTTGTCAGAAACCTTTTTCTAAATTGATATTGGCAATACCAAACGTGTATATACATATATATACGTATACGTCAATAAATAGGAGGTGCATAACTATATATTACAGCAGTTCTATAGACAAATTTTCAACATTATATGTTTTAATGTTTTTTAGTTACGCGAGATACGTGCATACGTACGCATGTGCTGAAGAATTTTGGCTCTTTTAAATACCAGTTTCGAGACCAGAAGTTTGTTTTAAAATATGTCCCTAAAAATTGTACGCAGATAGAATATGAATACGGATACTTTAATCGCAAGACTACATATATTACAGATAATATTTTGCTTTGCTTTGAAACACTTACTCAGTTAATTTCTTGATTATATAATCTCGAACACTCATGCTTTTAGTGGTGTATTTAACATTTTTCTCTATTAATTAACTCATATTGTTAATTCCAAATAATAATTATTCTTCTGCTTTTTAAGTTAACTGAAGAACAATAATAAAACTCTAATGTTGCCTAATACAACAGACAAAACTCAAACTTTGAAATAGTTTACAAAGAGTATGGAGAAAGCTTAGAAATTCTTAAAATCTTGCCACCTAAGTGAACATTTATCTCTACTAATTAACGTATATTTCAAATAATAACCTAAAACAAATCATATATAATGCACTAAATATAAAAATTAAACAATACAAGCCAAACAGAATACATAATTTTCAATAAAATGATACTATATTTCAGAGTTCAAAAGGTCACAAATCAAAAGTCTGGGCCGATTAATTGTGCTTCATGCTCGTGTCATTTTAACTTGTGGTTGGAAGTCTGTATGAAACTTATCATCTGAAACGATTTCGGAAGTCTTATTTCCCATTTCTTCTGTTGGAAACTTTTCTACAACAGGATCAATGATAGATATTTCTAGGGGACAAAGACGTTCCAGAGGTCTCAGTATTTGTTCATTGGCAGTTTGAAGTTTCGCAATTCTTAGGATTCCCTCTCTTCCAGGTAGAATTTCAATTATTTTATCCGATGGCCAATTAATCTGTCTGGTGTTATTACTTCCTCATGATATCTCCAATAACTACTTTCATGGATCTTTTACTTCCTGCTCTCTGAATAAGAGCTCTCCGATATTCTGATCGGAACGTCTGTCTTAAATCCTTTTGTAAATTTCGTCGATACTTAATTCGTTTGTTTCAGGATTTTATGTCCTATAGCGTCCAGATCAGGAACACCAGATGTTTGGAGGTCTTAAAGAAATAAAACAGTATTAAAGGGTATTAATAAAGCATCATTCTCAGCTACATAAATAAGTGGACGAGAGTTTATCACCGATTCACAACCAAGTAGAACCGTTGTCATTTGCTTGTATGCCAATGAAGCATTTCCTAATACTCGTGTTGGTAATTCCTTGAGACCTCCTATTAATCTCTCTCACCACACTCCCAACCAGGAAGCAGTAAGTGGATTAAACTTCCACTAAATGGCAATTAGAACAGTATCATTAGTTATGTGGCTCCAGTCCAAACTTCGGAGTAAATTGGAAGCTCCCACAAAATGAGTTCTATTGTCACAATAAATGATTTTGCAGCGACCTGTACGAGAAGTAAATCTTCTAAGCGCTTGTAAAGAACTCTCAGTTGACATAAATAAAAACAACTCTAAATGCGCCATTCTAAATACGCCGCAAGTGAATGTACGAATCCAGGATTTTGTTTTTTCTCAAAATAACTAGACCAGGAATATCAATTCCACAGATTTCCAAAACAAAACCTTCTCGTATTTTATTATCGGAAAGATGGACAGTTAGAACGCCTAAATTTTTTATGAACGTCTTTTTCACTCAGTAGATATATAAATAACAGATGGAACTGTTTTCCGAACATTAAGAATCCAAAAGTCTTCTCATAGAATGTTAAAAAATAATTGCCTTCCAGCATGGGCATTTTTCTCATGATAATGAAGCACTAATTGCTTGACAAGTTCGTATTTTGATGCAGGAACAGCAGGCATTAATAAAATCTTCCGCATCTTGACGAAAAGTAAGTTTTGTTTTCAGTCTGATGATACTATTCTTGTCTTTGAATGCTCCTAAAGTATTTAGCTTACTTTTTCATGCATTCACAAAAATATCTTCTTATATTATTTTTAGTTTTTCTTTTTCGGCTTCGAAAATCCCCTCAGTATCCAAAAAGTAATGATAGTACCAATCTCTTGTAACCACGGAGCATGTTGTCACTCAACATTTCGTTACAATTGATAGTACGCCTCTTTAGTAACCTCATTAAGTAACCTCATCAAAACTAAAATCACTAACTAGCCAGTTTTCCCGTGGTAAATACAGCCAACTAAGACCTAGCCTCCATTTTGATCACAGTAAAGTTTTAGCTGAACAGCCTCTAATAGACAAGTCTGTTGAATTCATAAAACCGAATACATGCCTCCAAATTTCTTATCTGTTAAATGTCTTATTTCTCCTACTCTATTTTGAACAAAAACATGCCACATTTGTTCTCGAGTAATCCATGCTAAGACTGTGGAGGTGTTCGTCCAAAAGCAAACTTCTTCACACTTCTGGAAAAATTGCGAGAGATAGTATAAGACAATATTAGCTGTAAACGATTCAAGTCTTGCGATGGTTATTTCTTGATTTCCTGTTGAGGCACTATACTCTTAGCTTGTATAAGAAGAATTTTAATAGCATTAGAAGTCTTTGTTCTGACGATTGCAGTCACTGCATAAGCCTGCTTGTTGGCATGGCAGAAAAAATGGATCGAAGTATTTTCATTATTATCTATGAAACGAAAATATCTGGGGAAGTGGATTTCTTCAAGATAAACAATATCTCTAATCTCTTTTAAAAATTTTACTTTTCATTTTGAGATCTACTTCTTCATTCCAAGTTATCTTCATCTTCCAAGTTTCTTAAAGTAGTAATTTAAGTATGAGGCTAACTGGGCAGTTTACTCCAAAAGGATTGAATGATCTGTGAGCGGTGGATAAAATGGTTCTCTTGGTTACCTTCTGAAAGTATAAATCTTTTGAAGATCCTGCATTTATGTGCAGAGTATTGAACTTCCTATTCCATATCAAACCCAATACTTTTACTTCGGTAGGACTTTCAGTCTTAGGATTGGTGTGTTCTTACCTTTTGAGATCAAATTTTCTTTCTCTCATTATCGCAGATGACACTGTAAATGATGACATTAAGCTCTTCTTTGCTGTTAATACTACTGACACAGTTATCGACATAAAATCTGTTCGTAAGCTTCTGAGCGATATTTTCAAAATATGATGATTCACCTATTTGAATTTATTTCATCTAAAGCATATCTTAAGTGACAGAAAAGGACTACACAATACGCCAAAACTTAGTGGAAAGTGCATGCATTCTTTTAATTGTCCTTCAGTTTCAGTCCATAAAACTTCAAATAATTCTTATCTTCGGTGCTGTTCTCTTTTACGACAGCTCTATGTTGAAGATAAAGCCCTTCTCGTGGCTTTTCATTTTATTAACCTTCTCCGTTATTCCAACGTTAAGCCATTCCTGAAAAGCATTTTCATTATCTACATAAAAGGGCTCTGACTTAGGTGTTTTAATGGTAGTATTCGATCTCATCAATGCCAACTCATAATAATCTTGAAGTGGGAATGATTTTCCAGCCATGGCAAAATTTACTCCAAAAAGTTCCCTATCAACATACGCTGTAATTATAAAATGTTATCTAGGAGTTTCTCGAACTCAGTTTGATTTTTTAACTGATGGATCAGTAATACCAAGTGCGTCTAAACTCCACAAATCTGTTATTGAGTTTATCTTGGATGGTTGTTACTAATAAAGATGACCTCTTTCCTCTTGAGGTATCAGTCATTCGTCCCATAACAGACCATCCAAATCTCGTTTCAGTGGCTACAAGACCACAAATTAATTTTTGAAACCCACCTTTCAGAGGTTTTCTTGCTACATCTGCTACAATTAAAACTGCAGTGGGACCTTATTGCCATCTATTATATTTATGTTAACTGCTGCTAATTCTTTCAAACAAAGCTTATTAGAAACTGGTCCTACAGATTCAGAAATAATTTGATGGCTAAGAACTTTTAAATTGCAGTTATTATCTCCTCGAATGCTAGACAAATATAAAGTAAATACTTCATGTTTACATATACCTGTATTTCCCCCTCCAAACAAGTAATGTTGTAGATATTCATAACTCTTGAGTTTATAACTCATTTCTAGTGATGTATCTCTCGGTAAATACGATCTCTATGAAGCGGTATCAATAACAGCTCTAGCATCACCCTTTTTCCCTATTGCTTCTAATAATCACTTTGAAAGTCTGTAACATCTTATTCGGAGTTGCTGATATGTTCGAAAGTGTTTGATCCACACTGAAGTTGTCATTCAATTTTTGTTTTCTTCATCTAAGGTCTTTTTTAAAGTTGCATAACGATACTTTCAGGATATTTCTACATAAAAATATGATAATTTTTCCACAAAATAAACACTTAGCTGTAGTATTACATTTACGTGCTGGATGGCTTTAACACAAAAAACAACATTTAGATATTTTTTACGAGTGACTCCCTATTTTCTAAAGACATTTCCCTCTATCTGAAACACTCTCCAAAAAAGTGAACATTTGAGCATTGTGTATACTTCTGGTGTCGACGTCAATAGATCTGTTACACTTGGAAAACATTATTAAAATTCCCAAATTTAATTTGGTCCTTAACTTCTTTCTGTTCACGTGGTGATTTATTAGTAATTTTTAAATCAGGTTTCTATTTAGAATTAAAACTCTGTGAAGGTAGTTGAATTCCTTCTTCTGCCTCTGCTTAACCTTGTAAAAAATCTAATATGCACTCTAAATCATTCTTCTCTATTACCTTATTCGCATTCAATCTCCTTTGCGCTGATATCTCTTTCCACACGTTGCTTGGATCTATAGCGTTCCCATGCAATCAAAATATCATCTGGTAAAGAAGTTTTTCTAGCGGAAATAACATGCCTATGTTTTTCCCTAGTAAGTCCTAGCAGCTCAAGTGAACAACAGAGTTTGCTCTTTAACTTATCAAATAATTTTCTTAAGAAAGAAATCCCGAAGAAGACTTAGATGTAAGTATATAGTGTGTGTACGACAAGGAATCTCTTAATATACTGGGGAGCCAAAAGTCTCCTCGAGACGTTTGGTGGTAAGGGAAGAGACGTGTGAGACCCTCGGATCCATCCTCCAAAGAGCCATCATAGGAACGGAATTTCTCCTTTCTCATAGATGTAATTTGGTTATCCCTCATGGTGCCTCCTGGTTAACGCTGTTGGTGATATGATAATTAAATGAGTGATGGGTATTGGCCATTGAATGCACTAAGTTGCATGTAGCCAGCCATTTGGGACAGCAACAAAAACTTTTAGTTATATTTCGTTCTTGATATAATTAGTTTTATTAATTTCGCGAATGTGCTAGACGAACGTGCTTACCAGTTGCACTGCGAAGACAAGCGGTAAGGTGTAAAAATCCTTTACATTCTCCTCCACTTAAATAGAGACTGGGAACGAGGAAATCTAATCACCAAGTGACTACAATTTATAGTCCATCACATTTAGTTCGGACGCCACTGTACAGAACTTCAGGCTTTTTTTTATTTTGGAGTAAGAGATGTGAAAAATGTATGCAGTACCCTCACCTACCTCCCTTCTTACCGTCCAGATGGGGTAGTGGTTCGTGATGCTAACTG
Source organism: Stegodyphus mimosarum (assembly GCA_000611955.2). Taxonomy (NCBI): domain Eukaryota; kingdom Metazoa; phylum Arthropoda; class Arachnida; order Araneae; family Eresidae; genus Stegodyphus; species Stegodyphus mimosarum. The sequence goes on from KK119861.1 coordinate 334,856, forward strand.
CCATACCGAAAGCGCCGTGTTCGAATCCCTAAGAAGGCATGGATGTTTGTAACCGAATAGTACTCAGGCTGTTCGCACATTTTTTATAATAAAAAATTGGTATAAAAAATATTAAATACGCTTTAAAAATTGCTTTGCTATGAAAAAATTGGCCTGCTTGGAAAATTTTTTTAACATCAACTATATTTATTAAAGTGTAAATTCTTGTCTGCTACTTGACAATTTTGTTTTCACGCAAAATGGTGCTTCTGAAAAAGCAGTGGACGGAAGGCTATGCTT
>KK119861.1:335216-376445 GCA_000611955.2 Stegodyphus mimosarum
TCTTTCCGAAGAAAATTATTCGCATCTAGTTATTAAAAACTGCTCTGAAAGCGAAGAGTTTTAGGTATCTAAAACAACGATAAATAATATTATCAATAAGAAAGAAAAAAAAGCGTCAAACTTTGGCTTCAAGGAGAAAAATAAATTACTTAAATTACACATCCAAGGAAAAAACGAAATGTTTCGAATGTTGCAATAGAAAGAACTTTAATGTTAAAAAAAAGCTGCGAAGTCAAAGGGCATTTACATAATCATTAAAATGCTCAGTATCAAATGCAAAGTGATTAGTGCAGATTTGAATTTTGAAAGGGCGGAAAAACGTAGCGTGCATCGTCTTTCTCCACGCAGAACGCGCAAAATTCTCTATAAGAAGCAATTATTCGAATAAAAATGGGAAAATGTTGTCACGATAGGTAGATCTTGTCTATATTTAAATGACCGCAATACAAAAATTAAACAGAGTGCTGAAAACTGTTAAGGTCAATTCTATATATTATAAGGAACATATTTTATGCCCAGTTTTCAAATATAAAATACCTTCTCTTTACCCACAGTGCTATCCATCAGTAGAACTACATTAAGACAAAGCAAGCAGCTGCACGTCAAAATCCACGGTTCATTTCCTGAAAAAAAAATGGAACAAGAAACGTGTATCATGGTCATGCCTTTCGCTCATATCCCTGCTAAATCTCTTGATATGTCATCCACGGATTTTTGCGCTTCTGGACTTTTAAAAAGTGAACTGTCTAAACGTCGACCTACAACCGTCCTTGGACTTCGGAAAATTGTTCAAGAGAAATGGGATAAAAAATCTCTTTCGATGCTACAGGCTTTATTGCCTTGGAAATCACGGTGTAAAAAGTAGTGAAGAATAAGGGGCATCAAATGGAACATTTAAAACACAAGCATTATAAGTAAACTAATTCTGTAAATACAATGAAAATCATCTAAAAAATGTGCGAACAACCTCTGTAGCTGTGCTGCAAAGTAGCACTCCAAATACGCGCAGAGCCAAAAGTCCTCTCGAAAGGCTGTGGTAGGGAAACAGGAGTGGGAGACACTCGGACCCTTCTCCCACAGGGGTACTCTCCATTAAAACTGGGGGCGGAATTGAGCTAAATCGCAGTGCCATGTGTAATGTCGCCAAGCTGTTGCCAACGACAGGCAAGGACAGAAGCTTAACAGTTAGTTTCAATAATAATCTATCACCTGTAGTACTACGAATTCGCTGACCTAGGTTCTACCTGTACCTGTATCTTGCAGTTGCTAGCCTGACGTGCTTTCTCATTATACCATGAAGATAAGAGGTAAGGAGGAAGAGAAACCTTACAAATATATTCTAAAACTTATTAAAGTGAGGAAAAGGAGAACTGGAACTAGAGATGGTAGATTCTCAAAATGGTTATTGTTTTAAAAACCCTGTGTATCAAACAGGAATTCAAATTCCTAGCGAAATTTTTATAACTGTTCTGAAGCAAAAGCATCATTCTGTATTCAAAAATGCCTTTCTATGTTTCAGTTTATTCTGGCAGCTTTAGGGCCAAGAAAGATGTATAAAGCGTTTCATACCTTCCAGGTAAAGAAATAAACCAAATAACTTAAAATCTCAGGGCATGGCAATTTTGCTCAAATATATTTTTCATTAAAAAGATTATATTTTAAGAATCATCTAAGAATTTAATACTGAATGTTATTTTATTTAAGATTAAATTATTTATCACCACAAAGTTTTACATTCCCTTTTTAACTGCATTCTAAGTCTCTGCTAAGCCAATTTGCGTGGAAAAGTGCTATCAATTACTAAATGCATTCCCGAGTATGTCCGCGAATTTTGCACTTCAAAGAAGCTTTATTTTTTTTAAATTAATGTAAGCATAATAAATATTGTACTCAGCAATATTTTCTTTAACATGTAAAAGTTACATTTTCTTTTCACCGAATCCTTCTACTCACAATTTAGAAGCATTTTCATAGAATTTTTCACTTTACTTTAAGAAACTTTGTAAGAATATTGTAGTGTCCTTAGCGTTTTCTTTTTTTTCCTAAGTAGGGAACACGAAAGATGAACAATGCCTCACCCCGGGACTCGAAACTGTACCTCTCGAATACGCACCGATGTGTTACCGTTATACCAGGAAGGCATGTAAAAGAAGAGAGAAAATGCCTTACATACTCCCCCTTTTAAAGCGAAATTGGAAATTAGGGGACCCAGTCTCCAAATCCTGGTGGTGAAGAATCATCATCTACCAGCTTTTAGTTCAGGCGCCACAGTAGAGTCATTAGGATTTTTCTGAAGCAGAAGAACTGAAAAATGAACAGTACCCCCACCGGGACTCGAACCCGGACCTCTCAAATGTGCGTCGAGTATGCTTGCAGTTACAGCAAGGAGGCACGCTGAAAGGAGGGAGAAAATACCTTATATACTCCCCCTTTAAAAGGATGACTGCGGACTAGGGGACCCAATCGCCAAATTCTGGTGGTGAAGGATCATCATCATCATCCACCACCTTTTTAATTCGGGCACCAGTGTAGAGTCTTTAGGTCATTTTGATGCTGAAGACATGAAAAATGAATAATGCTCTTGGCGGGATTCGAACCTGGACCTCTCGAATCCGTGCCGAGTGTGCTACCTAGGAAGGCATGCAAAAAGGAAAGAGAAAATATCTTATATTAACACCCATTTAAATTGCGACTGGGGATTAATAGACCCAGTCGCCAAATCCTGGTGGTGAAGAATCATCATCCACCACCTTTTAGTTCGGGCGCCACTATAGAGTCATCCTAGAAGGAGGGAGAAAGTACTTTATAACATGACTATGATCGATTCTTAAGGAAGTAAAACTTGTGACTATCTTTTTTCGAGTCCGACGTACCAATGGATTTTTAAGTATGATTTGCTTTAATCTTATAGCTGAATTCACGAAAGAAAAAAAAAATAAATAAAAGTTAAACACATACACTCCAAAATACTCTTTTCAATTACAGTAAGAAAAAAACCTTCCAGAACCACTTTCTAAAATCTCTTTGAAGACGAGCAAGGAAGAGAATTATAAAAAAAAGAAATAAAAAAAATTGTTTCCAGTAATACCCTGGATAAAAGCGAATATTTCCTGTGACATAAAACCGGAGAACAGAGCTGATTTTAAAGATCCTGCTGCTCATGAAAATCCTTGGAAAGCCTAGGATGAGGATTATAGGTTTTTATAGTTCCCTAGCGGCAGAAGAATTCCCCCGGGAATAAAGATAAATGGGGTGGGTTAGAGGAAGTTCGAAACATGCAATCGAATTGGTACCTGTGAGGCTTTAAAATGGCATACTCCGACATGAACACTTAAGTGTGAATGGACACCTTTATATTTATCCTTCTTAGAATTCTCCAGTGTTTTACATGAGAGAGCTAAAGAAACATAAATCAAGATTAAAATGTAGTTTATTCGACCGGTTTTATGATTGAAAATGCTGAAACACTGCTGTTTTATAGTAGCCACTGCTCATAATTTTGTAACTTGGTTTAAAGAGAGATATGAATAAACTACATACATCATCGAATTTAAGTAACTCACATTGCATAAAAAAGATCAAACGCCAGTTTTATAGTTTATCGAATATTTTTAAGGCGATGGTATATTCAAAATTTATGAATACATCAGGAAGGGTACCAATTTATAAATGTGCCTTATAATGTAGTGAACTGGATTAAATAAATAGGATTTCTGAAAGAAATAACACATTTCCTAGTAAATCCCTCCCTCCTTTTAGAGTCAGGCTCTGAAAATTTTAAAAATATTCATATAAATTTTCTTTTCCTCAACGTGTTTAGAGAACGTGTCGCTAGATTCTATGACGTTCCTAAATTTTACAATGGATTCGTCTCCTAGTGACCATTTTCATCTTACTAAGACAATCCCTCGCAAGTTACTTGCGAAAGTCGCAACGAACCTCACCTTTCCAACTATTGAACCTTATGCCACCCTAATACAAAAATCGACCAATCACAGAGAAGCAAATAAAAACTGACATTTAATTTATGATTTTACTGAGTCCGCTGTACATCCACATACTCTAATTGAAGCTTTGTCACTGAAACAGTTAAGTGATAAAAAAATTGTTTTTGCATTGAAACAAATCTTTGATTAGAGGCTAATAGCAGTGAAAAAAGGTTAAATGCATAGCTTGTGTCGTTTAGTTTTAGTGTTCCTCCAAAGATGGAGTTGGTAGCAACTCACAACCTTTTGCCTTTCAAAGGAAGGTAGGTTTCGGTATTTCCCTGCATAAACATGCAAATAACTCTCCTTTTGTTTCCTTCTCACATGTCATTACCAGATCTTGTGGTCCTTGCTGGTCATTGCTTAACTCAGACGCTTTCATTTTGTAGCAATGTTTCAAACATTCGCTTTATTTGTACTCCAGAAAATGCTGAGCTGCGAAAAAGAAGGAAACTTCGCCAGGCAAGAACATGACATTATTTAATCCAAGATTTTGTGTAAAATATTATATTGAAATGCATTCAGAAGATCTCGAGTTCAAATATTTTTCACTCAAGTTTCAGTTGCACTTAATAACCTACATTTCTCCTGTTTCAGACTATCCCGCAAGTATAAATACCAGTGTTGTTCTCTTCTTTCTCAATAGTTCAGAAGACAGCGATCGGAGTTCACGAAGCTGTTAGCAGAAGCTCAAGGTCACGAAGCTGTTAAGAGAGGTTTTTAACGAGTCGTATGAATCTGATTCCAGTGGACAGACGTCGTTAAAGTAAATGTAAAGGTGGAGAAATAAGAACAAGCAGTAAACGACAAACCTCGGCTACCTATAATATACTATCATCAAAAGGAAACGCACAAGTTTGAAACAGTATATTTAGAGCAATTTTCGGAATTTCAGGTAAAAAGAATCGAGGGGAAGTAATTTGGATCTCTCAGATTCAAGTACTCAGAAAATGACGTATAGCTTATCAAAAGTCACATCCAGTCATTCCCAAGAAACGAAAGTCATTATGGCAGAACAAAGTCTTCAAAGGAATACTTGAGTCGCTATTTAAACATTCACCGATTGTATATTGCTTTCAGACAACAGTATTCTGCTTCATCTATTAATGGTAAGTTTTATAGACAAGTTTTCAAAGAAGAATTCCCAACGTTGAGTTTCAAAAGGCCTAGATCTCATGCATGTCATACTTGTGACTTGCACACTGCAAAAATAAAATCCTCCTTAGGACAAATTTCCGTTGATCACAAAAGACCTGTTAAACGAGAGCTTCATCAAAGAAAAGCCGAATAAGCATTGAAACTTCTGAGTAAATACTTGATAGTCGGTAGCCGTCCGCTACCCATTCCACCTTGTCTATCGATATGCAGCAGGTGTTTTTCACTCCAACATTGACACATAGCAATACAAGACAGCTGTCCAACTACAACTTTTGCATACAGGAAAGAAGTTTGACGTGCATGTGGCATGAAGCGTACTTGCAAGGAGCAATGGAGCTGGATTGTGTATGTACAAGTAATTGACCTTTCAGATGATGAATCCAAATCAAAACCTGAAGCTATAGTGCGACAACTGCTCTGGACAAAAGAACCGGATGATCTCGATGCCGCTGATTTTTCTGGTGTCTAATAGATTTTATGACGTATGACGTCATTTATTTCACATTTGTTGTGTCGCGAAATTTGTTTTTAATCATTTAAGTAATCAATTATTTAAGTATTTTATTTGTTTCACTTACCCTTTAGCTTTGTGAATGTTACTTTGCTTATAACTTTGGAAGAAAGGGAAGGTTGTAAATTGGATCTTGAAAGGGCAGTTTTTGTTGTTTCTCCTTAGATTTTTTTCGCTTGTTAGCAAGGGGGTCGAATTTTTAGTCTCAAATTTTCGCAGGTGTTGGAGGAGACATTTCTACACATTTCTCTTCTCCGGTCACATCTACATTCCATGTGTCGTGATTTTTGAACTACAGAAAAACGAAAGAAAAATCTGTAGGTGCAAATAAATATAAGAAATGGTAAGGATGAGTGAAAAATCTTTTCAACATTATTGGAATGAAGGGCGAAAATTTCTTGGATATTGTTGCCGGATTCGGCCAGAGTTTGAGAATAAGACCCCTTAAATTTCATACAAATTCTGGATACGAATTTCTCAACCGCAGCTATCCATAACAAAGGCAAGAAAATCCTTCAATTAAATGGAACAATGGTGGAAATTGGCAATTTCCAAGAGAGGAAAATACACCACATTTAAAAAATGAAAGACTCTCAGAACCATAAAGTACCTACTATTAATGAGCAAAAAAAATGATATCCTTCAGATGCTTGAATTTTTGGAGCCGAAGTACCATGATTTCTATAAGAAGATCAGTAAATAATGTTTTCACATTCTGTGAGTTTGTTATGAAAACAAAGCAATTGTAGACTTAATAGTTCGGTTTTAGCAGCTATTTTTATGACTCCCATTCGTTTTTTCCGTCTCTTGTAAAATTTTGTTTTTGTCACTTAACTCCTTTTCAGTGACAGCCCTTCAGTTACTTATGAACGATTTGAGGCTTAAGGAGTAGCACAGATAACAAGTGAAATTTAAGTAACAGAAAAGTAAAAATGAATTCATCTTTTTAGATACTGTCATGTTAATATTTTCATATGTTCTTATTGGAAGATAGGTTTCTTTAAAAAAGTACTATCATGATAGTTACCTGCATTTTATCCCTGAGTGCTTTCTATTTTTGTAATCACGTTCTTCGGAAATTAAATTGCCCGTTTAAATTTCTCGATTGATTTTCGGTAGGTAAAATTAGTACAAGTGAAGGGGGAATACGCGATGAAATACGGCATGTGAGACAATGGCATTTAAATTTAGTTTAACTAACTAGTTTAAATTTTAATTTACATCTTTCCTTTACGCCTCAATTCGTCACGCCCTCATTCATTTCAGAGCTTTATGCAGATCTAGCTGGAAAGCGGTTTGGTTTAATTTAAGAAAAAGAATCTGTTAGCGTATGGATCTGGTATAATGTGTTATGGAGCACCGTTGGGTCGTAAAGAACTCCCGTCGCGTTTGCCTGTTTTTAGCGAAAGTCGCTACTCCCAGAGAATTAGAACGACCAGACATAGCCTTAAACTAATAGCCTTAAACTAAAATCTAATTCAAATTGAGACTTGATCTACATTTTAATTTGTCCAACCAGAGCGCTGTAGCCTTGATAAGAAATTGCTTCGATTTATGTTCAAAAGAGATTTAAGGTCCAACTTTGCTTTTCAGTTAAGTCTAATGTCTGGTACTTTTGTTCTGACTAGTAATTTTCTTTTATGTCGAGTAGCTGAAGGCAAGGGAAGGCACAAGCAAGTCCCGAACCCAAAGCAAGGGAGGTCTCCTATGTCCGTTTCCGTTTGTTTATCTTAGGATACCACATACAGAAAGGCTCACATTTGTTTTCGGACACTTAGTTTATTTTAAAACACTAGTTTCGTGTATTTTTCAATTTTATTTGAAAATATTAGTTACTATTAGTGAAATACCTTTTTTTCACATGTACTATTGATTATCTTTTTTTAAAAAGCCTGCTTGTTTTTTTTAAAAAAATATTCAGAATGATTTTGGCAAATAAAATAATTTATTCCGAAAGACCTGAAAATCAGCTCACCTTGTGGAGACATTAGGTTATTTGGAAGCAGGAGGCCTTAGAAAATGAGCTACGCCTTCGCCGGTAATCGAACCACGGACCTCGCGGTTACGCGTCGAGCGTGCTGACCACTACACCACGAAGGCATGCCAAGAAAGCGGGAGAAATATCTTATAATCTAAGTATACGGACACTTTGAAGAAACAGTTTATATTTAATAAAACCACGAAAATAACGGAGCGTTCAATATCTTATCGGGCATTCTTTAGCTAAAATTGCACTTTTCATGCGCTTTGGATTCAACTAATTTTTCCATTAAGAATATTCAATTTTGTTCCACTCCTCCTTACGAATTACGTTTATTAGAGCATTCAAAGTAGTAACATTTTTCTTTATTCTTTATTCTCTTCTCCTCACCTTTGCAGAAGATAACGGACTGCATGAGGATGTTATTGACAACAATGATAAACACGAGAAAATTGCATAACTTCATGTTTCTTCATGTTTTAAGTCTGACAAATCCAGTGGATTTGATGTGCACACCTTAGACTTCGGATAGCCCCAGAACAAGAAATCCATCAGAATGAGGTCGGGGTTTCGCTGTGGCCACGAAACTGCAAAGTTACTGGAGATAACAAAACTTGTGATTCCAATAGACGTTTTTTCCCTGTAATCTCTTGTGCTGTCATTAGTCCTTTACGATGGTTTTCTTTGCAGCTACTTTACGTCTGCAATTTTGCGTATCGTTTTTTGTATCATAAGTGTATCGTTCCACGCCGTTTATGTTTTTCTCAATGCTCTGATCCATTTGGGTAGGAAAAAAGTGGATGTTGTTGCCGTTCGAAAACTTCGAAGTTTTTTCACTGTAACGAAAACTCTGAAAGCTTTATTGTTTTAAAATCATCACAATCTCTACCGCATGTCTTCAAATAACAATATCTGAAATTTCATTTCGATTGGTTTAGAGCGGCGGTTCTCAACCTTTTGACTAACGCCTACCATCTAAGTAAAAAATTCAAAAACTGTAGTACCACTACTACATTTTTTGCAATGAGTATTTTTCAGTTTCTCAATAGAAATATTAAAAAAATATATATTTTGCCATTTGCACAAACTATTGGCTACTTATATTTAATATGCGCACATAAAAAATATTAGATTAAAAATTAGTTACCCTTTTAATTATCAAAATTTAAGTTATACTACTAAAATTTAGTGTGAAATTTGGGCCTGTTTGAGAGAGATCAATGTCTTTATGTCTGGTCTTATTTCATTTAGTTTTAACCGTAAATTAGAATCCACTTTTAATTTTGTTCTGTATTTATTTTTTAAATATAACATGGAAGAAAATCCTTGTTCATACAAATATGTTGTGCAAGAAGGCAATAAAAATTTAATAGCTTTACTTTCTGTCAAAAATTAACAAGTGTATTATTTTTGAAATCTTCAGTTAGAGTTCGATCACAGGAAATGTCTATCAATTGTTCTTTTTCTTCACAAGATTTTTGAATTTAATAGTTAAAAATACTTCGTTTCTTTGAGTACCACCTATTTTTCTCTTGCGTACCACCAATGGTACGCTTACCACCGATTGGGAATCGCTGGTAGCGGATAGGTCATTAGGGTCCTTGTATCGGGGAAGTTTTTTATGACCCCCTGCACGTTATTTGCATTGTAGGAAAAGCAGTGGCTCTAGAACCGCCACATTTTGAACACATGTAGTCTTCCACTCGAACATGTGCTCCTCGAAACCCGAATTTTGAATTTCAAATTTCCTTTTTGTTCATTTTATGTTCTGTGCAAACTTAATGAAGTTTCAATCAGCAAACCCAGGTATTTAAAAGCAATGCGTTGCTTAAGATGTTTATGAAAAATACGAAGCGTAAGATATTTATAATAAAAAAAACTTAACAATTTAAAAGAAATGTGTTGTCACTTAGCGAATCATAAGATATTTATCCTTCCAAATTTCGTATAAAATTACTATAAAAGACTATTAATGAAATTCAACAATAATTAGAAATAACGATCATAAAACTGTCATATATGATTTGCAATACGCCTGTTTCCTCTGCATATTCATGCATGCTTCCCTTATCGGCTATGGCGTACTTCTTTCAAATCGCTTTCTTTAATTTCATTCTATTACGCTGAAGGATTTTATGATTCATAGTATTAAAAACTCTTTCCTAAGACTTTTGAAATGATGAAATAACCTTAATTCTGAAAGCGAGTTTTTAGAGGAAATTTATTAGATATTTCGGCATCTGAAAAGGCTATGCTTTCAACGTAAAATCGATCAATTAACGATGAAACTCTCCCGCGGTTTACTCTGCAAGCAGCGTAAAAATGAAAAGAAGTTTTACGGTAAACACACACAGAGATGCAATATAAATCCCTCTCATACTCATTTAGCGACTAGCTCCTAGAGATAACGATAAATCTACAGAACACTTTTTTTTCTGGCGTTTTCATTAAGTGAAGTGCTGTTTACAATCTTTGCCAGAAAGGTATGAAGAATTCTTTTTTAATGAAGGATAATGATATCAAGATTGCATTCGTAAATGGCGCTTAGAAAATTTTATCATTTCTTGAGGTATTTCATTAATGGGATTGAGTTGTGCTTGTATTTTTTTCACGCTAATTATCTATACTAAGTTCCGAAATGATGAAAAAATGGACATGTAATTCAGCGTAAAACGCAGGAATTCACTTGTGTAACATATAAAAGCACATTTATAAATTTCCGGTAGTCAATAACGGAGAAATGGCTACCCAGCTAGATTCTAATTAGAAGATAAAATTTGATTAGTTATCGAATATGGGTATTTTCATTTATTTAGCAACCGAAACACAGCTGCATTAATTTCTACCCCAATAGATAAATTTAAAATTATTCGCATCATATGTAATTTAGTATCTAGCAAATGGCTAGCTAAATAAACGTTTCCGTAGTTTTTCCCACGTGCAATGTAAAGCTAACCCATATTTTCTCAGAAAATGATCTACGAAACCCCTCCCCGCAGGCAGGTGAACTAAGCATAGTTATGTTAAGTTATTTGAATACGGTTAAGTACCCAAAGGCTGTCTGCCTAAGTGGAGGAAACCCTTCGTAGAGGACTTTCTAATTGAAGCTTCTCATATCCATGTCACGCACAAAAGCGCCCATACAGACAACCCGCTGGCCGGGGTTAGAACTCGGGTCAAAATTTGTTTAATTAATTAATTTCATTTGTGTCTACAGGCCGGGTTTAATTTTGATTGTATTCCTTACAAGTCTAGAGTTTTAGTTCAATGCCAGGACAGTAAATTATCTGCAATACAAGAAAGCTAAACTAAAAGTAAACTAGGTTTAACCTTACATTACAAACAAGGTAACCTTTCATTACAAACATCTGGCGAGGTTTTAATCTTCTTGTCGTATGTTTGCTACAGTATCTATTTTATTATAGTCTTTAGCAATAGCACTGCATCGTTTGAGGTCATGTAGGTTGTAGAGACATTGGGTTATTTCGGAAACAGAAGTGATGAAAAATGAGCAACGCCTTCCCCGGGACTCGAACCAAGGACCTCTGGAATACGAGCCCAGCGTGCTGACCACTACACCACGAAGGCATGCGAAAAAGGCGGGAGAAATACCTTATATACTTCCCCTTTTAAAGGACGACTGGTGGTTAGGGGCCCCAATCGCCAAATCCCGGTGTTGGAGAACCATCATTCACCACCTTTTTTTAGGTCGGGCGCCACTTGTAGAGTCATTAGGTTATTTAGAAAGCAGAAGAGATGAAAAATGAGCAATATCCTCGCCGGGACTCGAACCTCTCGAATTCGCGTCGAGCGGGCTGATCTCTACAACACGAAGGCATGCGAAGAAGGTGGGAGAAATACCTTATAAGGTTTTGCGTTGTGGCACGTACAGCGAGTCTTAAAGAAACGTTCACACAGTGATTTACAACTCACAGCTGGCACAAACAGAACTTTTCATTTCTAGGCAGTTAGACTTAACTACGTCACAGAAATTAAAATATGGATTTTCCTAAATTTTCTAACTCCTCAACTTTACGCCAAGATGGCATGTGAGCCTACCAGTCACAGTGAAGCATGCAGTCTGAAGACCTGCAGCCACAATCGCGCATGCGTCATTTACCTATTTTCAATTGGCTACGGCTTACACCCCATTCGATAGATGTGAAAGTAGCTAACTAGTATTTTTACGGCTTGCAAATACGAGAATTGTGACTAAACCCTCGTGTGAACGTTCCATTAAGTAGCATTCACATTAGGACTTTGGGAGGCACAAGTGGCGTAAACTGAACTTCGTTGCTAAGCAACCAGACCTTGCTATACCATAGGAACTGATACAAGTATTTTGTCTAAATGTTCTTCAACTTTATGCTAACCTGCTATAAGAACTGACTAATCAAAGCGAAGGAAATATGGATCGGTATTCGTTCGAAGATTTCACTGAATCCTCTGCATATTCATGCATGCTTACCTTATCGGCTATGGCTTAAACCTTAACCTTTGGACGTGCAGATGCTCCCGTTTACACTAGAGGAGCCCAAAAAACGTGCGTGATGACTGCCCTAAAAGGGAAAAAATGCACTCGCTCTTTTTGAGATCAAAAATTGAGTATCTGTGCATTCATTTCCTAAAGTAAATAAACAGGCAAGGTGATAACGTTACAACATGAATCACTCTCCAGTGTGAACCTGGACTTGTGTGTGAAGAGAACAGACGCCCATTGTTGACTAGTCCAGGAGACGTGTTCTCTTGCCCAACATAAAGGGCATCTCTGTGTCCTCGGGTCAAGAGGACACAAGCAACTGGTCGTCTTGCATACAGATCTGTATTGTTCAGACGTCTGCACACTGTAGTAGCTGAGATTCTTGTTCCTGTTGCCACTAAATGATCTGCCATGAGCTGAGGCACCGTGATGTTGCTCTTCCTTCGGGGAGAAAGAGATAAATAACAGTCTCCCGCATTGTAACTCTAGGTTAGTCTGCTTGAAACATATCTTCTCGGATTCCAACTGATTCCACAGTCGGTGGACCACACTACGAGAGACATTGAGACGTCTAGCAGCCTCAGCTTGTGACATCCCTGTTTCCATCAATCCGATCACCCGCCATCTCAACGAATCGTACAAACGACTTCTCTTGGACGTTGATAGGTTTCCCTAGATATTGTCCACAAAACTGTAATAACAACTGAAGATGAACACCCGTGAACAAAAATTATAATTTTTGCACTTTTTCTCCAACTCCTATACAAGTATTCATTTCTATAAAGTAAATGTGGTAGCTATTGTTTTTGCATATATTTTCTTAAACTTCGTTACTGTCGTGCATATGAACTGTGAATTTAAACGTTACTGACATTTTTGTAATGGTGAGCTTTGAAAATCATGCTGTTTCTTAACTTTTTGAGGGCGGTGTATTTTATTTTAGAATTTCTTAGTTCGTTTAACTGAGGCACTGACTTAATTGGAGCAAAACGGATTGGTCCCAACTAGTTCCAAATAAACTATTGGGTTAGTTTCGTTTATTTGATTACGGAAAAGCACAGGAAGGCTATCACCTAAGGAGTGGGATGCCTTCGCGCAGAATTTTCTGAGAGGAACTGCTTCGTATCCAAGTTACACATGGACAAAGGCACGAGAAAGCTCAAGTAGTGGTTCATTTGCCTAGAATCGAACCCAGATTTACGTACCAGTGTTCAGCACTTTATCTCTCGGCCGCTGGTGGGCCCCAGTTACGCAGAATAAACAGTATAAGATGCAGGTTTTCTGTGTTGATGTGTATATTATATTAAATATGTTTGATACACTAGTAGATAGTTTCAACTGTTGCCAGACATTTTTAATAAGTCTCATTTCTTGCATTTTGGCCGATTCTGTGTTCACTTAAGGCTATCGTGGGAGCAATAAGTGACAAAGAGCCGTCTCTGTTCCTAACAAAGAAAAACTGTGTCCCTTCGAAATGAGCCAATCATTCTTGCTAAAGCGCAATTACTATAAATCATATCAGAATGTTTCAGAAGTCTTTCAGAGAGCTCTGTTTACCATCATCTTGGTTAAGTTGTTATTGTGGATGATGGGCAATAACTTTCACTGACTTTAGATATGACCTTCCGAAGATAAAAATGGAAAAAATTGCGGAAGAAGTATTTCTCATCATCGTGATAGGATATTGCAGGAAAATAATTTAATATATTTTATTATCATAAATGTTCACCCAGAAAAGTCTCAAAGATAACAATTATACATTTTAAGTACACCTAAATGCCCCATTCGTCATATAGCGTCTTCCGTTTCATGATTTCCATAATACCTTTCTTCTTTAATTTAACGATGTTATATAAAAGTCGTTATATTGTATATAACATCGTCATATATAACATAACGATGTTATATGAATTCAAACCTTTAGCCTAATCACGTACAAAAAATAAAAATAAATAAATAAAATATTTATTATAAAAAAGCTTTTGTTTAAAACTTTTGAGCTAATCAGTAAACTAAAATGAGAAAACTAATTTGGTACATCATTCCTTGGGAACAAGAGATTACATGATTCTCTACAGTTCTCTTCAATACAAAATTCATTTATAGTTGCAAATAATAAAGAGGTGGGGCGCCCATGATAAATTTATAGCTTATATTATTGATAGTGCAGTTCCATTAATAGAATTTTTATTCAGGCACCCCACACTTTTGTTATTCGTGATATAGAACTGTATATGTATTTTTGAAGGAAATTCTTTGATTTCGTGTTCTAAGGAAAATTTATGATAATTGATCTTCCTTTAGTTCCCAAGAAAACGTTTGAATAATTTGTTTCTCCTTTTAGTCGGTAATTTTGTTATGAATTTTAAACGAAAGTTTATTTTATAAAAACGTTTTTTGTATTTTTATCTTTTTAGCATAGTAGACATTTCGTCAATCAGAGTCTTCAGCTGTAAAAAACCTTTTTAATAAAAATTTAATAATAATATAATAGATCATCAACCTTTTTAATAATAATATAATAAATCATCATTCTTTTACTTCCAAAAATTCTTTTACGTCAAATGGTCGAAACAAATTAAGCTATTTTGAAAAATACGCCGAAAAATCAGAATTAAAGTTGCTATTTTCATATAAAATTCATTTAGACGATTTTTTTCCGCCCGTTCCCACTGTGAAAACATTAAAGTTCTGAGAGTTTTAGTTTGTTCATGAAACGAAATCCTTTCAACTTTAAATTTTAAAAAAATCTAAAGTAAATTTTGAAAAATGTCACGTTACACCAATGTGTTGTGATCCGCAAAGAACGTGTGTGCAAAAGTAGAGCTCGATGCTTATCAGGAAGTATTTCAAACATCGATGAAAAACCTTTGATCTTACCTACAAACAGCATGAGTAAGCTTATAAAAGTTTATAATATCGCTTAAGTTGCATAAGCGTATCGCATGATCAATCAATTAAGTCTCAAATTTGTCGTCTTTAATGGGACAGTCTCGAGTAAACGTGGCAATCAGACTAGCGACTGAATGGTTAATAACACGGAACACTGGCAGTTTTTCCAGCTTCATTTCAGATATCTAAGTAGGCTCATCGCACGGTTTTTCAGATTTTTTCCCATGTGTAACCTAAATACAAGCCCGTTTCCTTTTAAAATGTCATCTATAAAAATATTTTTTTCTTTGATTGAGAGCATGTTCTTGTATTATTAAAATAATCATATTAAAAGTTCAGAATCGAAAACGTAAAGTGTTAAGCTGAATTTAGGTATTTCATTAAACAGTCTGTTGTTAATACATTTGAATTTATGTTTTTTTTAATTTCGAGAAACCGCTATGAAGGATCACCAAAAATATCAGTTTAGTTCTTGGTAAAGACTGAGCTTTGATTTATAATCTAGAGATATCTACACAAGATTTGAAACGGTTAACTCAAATATTGCAATGAATGCAAACATTTATTTAATAATCTTAATTTCGATTATAATTAAAATGTAGATAAAACAGATAAATTATGTCTGGTAGTTTATTGGAAATCAAATAAAGCAAACAAAATTGTCAGAATCATTACAGACAGCATCTTGTAACTGAACGAAGCAAATGAGAATTATTCACTACGTTTTCTATAAACATTGCCATTCACTTAAACAGTAATTTAGAACTAAACTACAAAGTCTAGTAATATAAGTACCAGACCTATTTAAAGTATACAAAAGTTGTCAGGACTGAGTGTTCGGTGCATATTCTTGGCGAACATATTCGTGAAATCCTTTAAGTCCTGATCGTGAACAGGGAGCTGAATGCAGCTATGTTCTGTGGTAGAAAACTGTGGTTAAGTGGTAGAAGAACTGCCCTTAAGAAGGATTTAAAACCCTCTTTTATTAAACCTCAATTATATACAGCCACTTCCCAACTCGGGAGGGATGCAGAAAATAATGACCGCACTTGGGTCTAAACTGAACAATCAAATAATTTAAACTAAAATTAAATAGAAATTAAATCGTCTTTGCTCACAAAGCTATGAAGGCGAGGTTGTCCTCTACGCTAAATGGTAATGATTTAACTATGCTAATGATTTAACTAATACTAACGCACTTAGAATTACTTCAATAAGTAATAGCGTAACAGCGCTAAGGCTTAGAATTTAAATACTAGCTAGTCAGGCGAACTTCGAATAGAGTGACCGTGGTCTGAGACAAAAAGCTCTCTCACCCTGAAAGGTTTCTACCTACCGTTTAAATAGAAACTTGGCTCCACTTCAAATTAGCATAAAGCTGAAACGCGCGCTTATTCTAATGGGAAGTTAAAATAAGAACAGATAGAAAAAGGCAAATTAAAATAAAACTTTGTTAGTTTAAACTAAAACCTTACAAAGTCGCTAAATAAGTCTAGTACTATTTGAATATTAAATCTATAGGCCAAAATAGGAGTATTAAGCAAATGAGTACTAAACACAAATGTACTATACGAATATGCTATGTACATACATGAGTACTAGACATGTGTACTGGACATGAGCACTACATATACATTAGTACTATCATATGTGTATCTAGTACACACAAATATATAATACATGAATATTAGACTTCTGTTTGCACACAGACATAAGCACGAGACTTAAAATGTATATAATAATATAAGAAACAAGTATTACTCATATGTTATTATTATGTAATGTACACACTAGCATTATTCATGCGTTAGTATTACTCATGTGTATTACTATTACACGTATGTACTAATGTTTTTCATATATTGTTATAATCATTACCATTATTACATTATTAGTATTACTTGTGTGTCATGTGTATTAATATTACCCATCTGTCATGTGTAATAGTATTACTCATATATATGTATTATATGCACAAAATAATTGGTTTGGTTTATGTGATTATAGCAAGGAATATCAGTCATCTTTCATGGAGACTTTCTAAGCGAAACGTATCCACGTTACTCATGCGATAAACTATGAAATCTCCCATGAAGCCAACCCGTTTTATGCGGTTTGAACCCGTGTCAAACTACCAGTGTTTCGCGACTTTACCGCTGGTTGGCTGGTTAGTCTATACTCATGAGTACAAATCACAAATATATATGAGCACTAAATATAAATTTTAATCCGAGACCTATTTAGGTTACACAAACTTCACTAAACAGGTCGTGTGTATTAGGCCTAACCGGACTATACATGGTAACACTACTCTCAGAATAATTTAGCATCAGGTGGATTGCTCCCAGTTTTAATCGTCAATTAGCTTTCTCTCAGTGCAAAAACTGAAATAGTTAAAAAATTAATTAGATCATCGTCCTTCATGTTAAAGGCAACAAGTTTTCGATAGTAGAGAAGAATTTAATCAAACTTCAAAAGCGTTAATATAAATAACGACCGCAATCAAATACATTTTGCAACTGAAATCATTAAAAAAGATAGATAGTTCGTGACTGCAAATACACATGCATGTACTGCAGATGACAGTGGTTCAAATGAACAATTCATGTTAATAGCATACATTTTTACTTCCTTGTATGAAGTTAGGTAAGTATTGTAACCGTGAAAAATTTCGAGTATCATATTTCAACGAAAATATGCATTTTGACGGCTATCGAATGCAATTTAACGATGTTTTTGAGTGACATCTGTTTCTGCATCTTCAGGATCTTTTTGCCGAGTGGGACCAAAAATAAACTTTCAGTTTTGTGCACTGAAAAATCTGCTTTCTTGTCCGCCGACCGAATTGCTTGCTTTTGCTTAGGAACTCTAATTTTAATTGTAAAAATTGTTTTTTAGCTGTTTTAACTGTATCTGGTGTTTCATGTTTTCCCCTTTTTTTGCAATTTTTAACGAAGACATTTTGAGTTTTATGTATTTTTGCCTTGCCTCGAAGTGAGAACTGAATTCATTGAATGAGAAATATATCTCCAATGAATTTCGAAGAAATAAGTTTAAATGAAATACAGCAAAAATTCTGTGTAATTTGATAGGCCGTACAAGGAAGTCATGGAGTGTCCACATCAGGTATTTTCTTGCAAATACGCATGATTAAAGTTTTTTTTTCTTTCTTCGTACTTAGCGTGCTTTCTCATTCGATCATGCATTGCATTATGAAATCCTGTTACACCCTTCATGTATTGTTCCACCAAGCATTGTGTTAAGAAAATTACTACTTTTGCCATTTAACCTTTTAAACTTCTAATCATCGATTTTTTTGCTATTTAAAATCCAACAGAAGAGGTAAATTACTCTTAAACAAATATATTGTTACGTGCGTACGGGTTCGTTATATATTGAATGCACAAGTCGTTAAAAAGTTAACAAAAATTTATTCTTTCCACAAGAAATGAATTAAATGCTGAAATGTTTCCTTGGAGATATTCGTACAATATCACAATATCTCAAACGTTAAACAGAACTCAATTCAAAACAGAGAACGTTAATCCAATCTCACAGCGAATTCGTTATAATCAATAACAGCAATAAGTAAACAACTACAGTTCACTTAACAGCAACAACTGAGCTGAGATGTTTTCCTCCAGCTTTTATAAGCTTTTCAATCATTCACGAGAATAGTCTGGTATTTTTTTTTAAGTAGAACAATCTCGATTTTTCTAGATTTTTCTGGATGGCAACAGTAATTACGAGATATTTATTTATTAAGCATTAAATGCACGCGCTCTTTTATTTTTATTGTTATTTTTTTTTTGACGTAGCTTTCTCTTCAAAAATCGTCTGCGTTGCTAAGGCAACATGAAGCAAATCTAATTACAATTCTAAATAAATAGCCAAATAAATTTGAAATTCGTAACAATATTTATGAGGCAAAGTTCAGTTAATTTATGTGCGATAAAGTTAAACAGACTAATTATTTTTTTAATATATTTTAAGTCTTGTTTTTGAGTTCAAATATTTGTTTCTTACAATAAGGTATAGAAAGAATTTATAATTAAATTCTCCTTAAAAAAATTAGACAGTTGAAATTTCTCCGCAGCTTTACATATTTTTCACAAAAGGGGAGAGAAATATTACCCTCCCCTTCCGGAACAAAAAGAACAATTTTTTCTAGTATAAGTGTAAAGCCGTCAAACGTCAAAGAAGGGTAATATCTGGTGAAGAAAAAATCATTTATAGGAGCAAAAAAAGTTTGAATAATGATTTATAAAAACTTCTACATTCTGGTGACAGAGCTACTGCTATAATCTTGTTATTTCTTTTCCATTATTTCTTTTTCAGTTTATGACATTTAACAACAGTCACTTCCTGCAATCTTACTCACGTTATAATTATGAAGCACCAATCATGTCACACCCTTCGAGTGTTCAAATTTTCGAAAAGTTTAAAAACTATAATCGATTTTCTTTGTTTTGTTTTGTTTTGTTTAGCCAGTGTTATAAGAAAAATATGTCAAATAAGGGGCAATTAAGTGCATCATGCCAAGTGGAAAAGAAAATTATATACAGAATGACTGAAAGCACCATACAGGTGACAGTACGATTTTGCTCGCCCCCCCCCATAATTTTGATGAAGAGCACCCCTGGGGAATGGATCCAAGTGTCTCCCACCCTTTTTCCCTACCAATAATTTCTCGAGAAAGTTTTCGCCTCGCCGCATATTTTCAGTGTCCCATGCCGCACATACACCATATACTTACAAACATTCATGCCTTCCCCGGAACCTGGGCCCTTCGGTACGGGATTCAGCCTCGTACGAAGTACCAAAATTCGAATGAATGAACGAAACTTTTTATATCATCAACAGTGTTGCAACACATAAAAAAACGAAGTAGTATTGTAGAGACATTAGGTTATTTTGAAGTAGAAATCATGAAAAGTGAGGGATCCGAACCTCTTAAATACGCGCCGAGTGTGCTGACCATTACACCGCGAAGACGTGTTAAGAAGGCGGGAGAAATACTTAATAGTATATTTTTTTAACTAAATATTGTCTTTGCGATAAGTGGACTTACACCACATTCAGAGTAATTATATTTGTAATTTTATTAACTACGTAAATTTATATTGAGAAAATGATGAAAATTTTGAAGGATTTTTTAGGAACTGCTCATAGATAAAAAGCTCATAGCAGATTGCATCCATTGTCATCATTAACTAACTTTTTGTCAAAAATGGACTTACACCACTTTCAAAGAAAACAGCTCGAATATAGCTATGAAAATGATTACGAAGTATGGAAGAAAATGTACTGCCTTATTAAGCTGATCAATTTTTGCCTTTCTCAGTGTTATTAAGTGAAACTTTTTACGAAAGAAGTAACAAAATAAGCTTATTCCAATTTCTGGTCGAGTAACCGAACTCAGAATTTTAGAACTTTTGATCAAATTGTAAGGATTTAGTTTAAACTAACAAAGTTTTATTTTAATTTGCCTTTTTCTATCTGTTCTTATTTCAACTTCCCGTTAGAATAAGCGCGCGTTTCAGCTTTATGCTAATTTGAAGTGGAGCCAAGCTTCTATTTAAACGGTAGGTAGGAACCTCTCAGTGTGAGAGAGCTTTTAGTCTCAGACCACTGCTACTCTGTTCGACGATCGCCTGACTAGCTAGTATTTAAATTCTAAGCCGTAGCGCTGTTACGCTGTTACTTATTGAAGTAATTCTAGGTGCGTTAGTATTAGTGAAATCTTGCTACGCACCATTTAGCATAGAGGCCAACCTCGCGTTTATAGCTCTGTGAGCAACGACTACTTAAGTTCTATTTAATTTTAGTTTAAATTACCTGATTGTTCAGTTTAAGACCCAAGTGCGGTCGTTATTTTCTGTATCCCTCCCGAGTTGGGAAGTGGCTGTATATAATTGTGGTTTAATAAAAGAGGATTTTAAATCCTTCTTAAGTGCAGTTCTTCTACCACTTAACCACAGTCTTCTACCACAGAACATAGCTGCATTCAGCTCCCTGTTCAAGATCAGGACTTAAAGTATTTCACGAATATGTTCGCCACGAATATGCACCGAACACTCAGTCCTGACAAAATAACAGGAACCCCCTTGTTAGAGGATCTAACGGAATAACAAAACTTCCAACATTGCGAAACAGCAAGATCAAAGGTCTCAAATCACACAGTTATCTGAGAGAAATGCATTATAACTGAATAAAAACTCAGAATTATCCATATAAAAACGTTTCGTTCGTTACGGAAATACATTGTATTGCTTATACCGTTAGTCCTCAAATACTTATTTGCATATGATGAAGCGTACAAATGTGCATCCTCGTACATTTTAAGAAAAGGATTTTTATTCACTTTAATCAAAAGCATTAGATGCTTTTTCCTGTTCATTTTTTATTATCATTTCGAAAAAACCTTTTTTCGTGTATTTATTGATTTTTAACATCTCTAAAAAGCCCTCTTCGAGATATTTATTATTTCGAGTTATTTTAATAGATTTCTTGTTCTGGCAAAGTACTACCATAAGAAATATTCGTTGCAGGCTAGTTCTAGAGTGTGTAAACCTACATACAGATTCTTCATTTGTGTGTATGAAAAGTATCATCTGAATACATGTCAAAAGACATTGTATTCAGATGATACTGACATGTATGTATAAAAAAGAAATGTATGTATGGCAAACGTATGACAATTATGCGCAGCTACGCTTTAAATAAGTAAATCTTCTTAAGTACCAGAAGTATAATTAGTCTCGAAACTCACTTTTGAGTTTGTATCAATTCTTTCTCCGAATTACTTTTCGTGTTTTTGACAATAAACATTAATTATCGCCATGTATTATTTTAAAAAATTTAAAAATAAAAATATGAAAGCTTTCAGACATTATATTACGCCCAAAAAGGCGATTTTTACGTTTCGTGCTTTACCTTTATTCATTAAATACCATGTTCTTCACTCTTAAACCACATAAAATTCAATTCAACAGCAATACCCCAAACTATTTAAAAACAGCATATCTTTAAAATTTTTAATACACAGTCTCGCGCGCTGGAGATAAAAATGTTTTTTTCAGTACAGTTTTGCCATTGCTCTCTTTGAAATCGTTGAGTTTGTTAATTAGAACTTCGTTAAAGTTTTACAAAATATGAAATAAATAATAAAATAAACTCGAAATTCAAAAGTCGGGCTTCTAGGTGCCCATATACGGGTGGAGGATTACGCCCATACACGGGTGGAGTCAGTCAGAATTTTTCTTTTTGATTTAGAAACGCCAAAATATAAATGTTTGCATCATTTAAAGTATTTTTGCAGTATTAGCCTTCCACTAACTGTTGCGAAAATTGTGCCGGGGAAGGACTCTTAGAACACGATGTGTTATTGGCTTTCCAGATTCAAAGCTACTGTGACTCAAAAAAGTATTGGGCAGAAGAAACTTTCAAACATTTACTGATCAAAAAATTCCGAAATCCTTCCAAGCCAAAATGATTTTCACTACTTTCTATTTCTAAATACAATGCTAAATCTTTATGAGGAATAATATTAAATAGCACAATGATTAAATGAGTCATTTTAAATATCTTTCTTAAAATACTTAAATTGTGCGTAATTATACGTAAATTAAGTAAATTAATAATTAAGGTAAAAAAGGTACTTTGGCATTGTGGAGCAAATGTCAAAAAGAGCCGTTTCTAGCCGACTTTTCTTGTAAAATATATGAAAGAAGGTTTTAAAACTAGTAAAAGATATACTTTAAGCCTTAAGAGCTACTTTGTTTAGATGAGTGGAAGAAATTGATATTTCTTCTGATGCGAGCAAACTTATAATTTTTATTGGTGTCGTGAAAAATCTGAGAAGGAAATAGATGAACTACTGAATTTAAAATAAAATCTGCTGTTCAGTTTAATTTTGTATTACTATAAAATAAATTTGCTTGAAAACAAACCACGAACAAGTCAACTGAGAAGATTTACTGAAGGCGAAGAAAAGTGGATCATTAGAAATATGATTCCTAACTCTAAAACCAGTGAAGTGAGGTTGATTTTAAATGTCTAACAAATATTTAGCACAACTAGTAATTCAGAAACTGTTAGAAACATCTTGGGAAAATATAAATTTTATGGCCGAATAGTTAGAAAAGTCAATTTTTCAATAAAGCGAATCGAAGGGCATGATTAAAGTTCCCTATGACCTGTACTAAAAAAACTTTCAGCATTTTTGTAATTTTCATTGGCAGATGAAAGTAAATTTAATATTTTGAAGTAATCAAAAGCCAATGGTGCAGCAAAAGTCAATAATAAGCTTCAAATCAATAATCTAACTCCTTCAGTAAAACATAGTGGAGGTAGCAGCCATATGCTCTATATACGTGCTCTGCATTTGGACTTTTAAAACAAGATGTATATAAGCGGCATCCCAAAACACTGGATGGACTCTGGAAGATTGTGAACGAGAAGTGGAATAAAATCAACCTTGACACTTTAAGAAAAGGACTTCTATCTTGGAAATCAAGATGTAATATGATACTTTAATAAAAGAACTATCGGATTGAATATATTAGAAAATAAAATTCTAAGGTTTGTTTATACATAAATCTTTGCAAATTCGTTATAAAAATACGTGAACACCCTCTATATTCTTAATGAAAACTTGGAATGTAAAATACATTCGAGTTCTATCAGGATAAAGATCCTGAACATGAAACCTTAAATGTTTTCTTCTAGTTAAAGTGTAACTGTTCTGAGATGGTCATAACTTCTCGTATTCTCCGGATTTAAATCCTATGGAACATGTAGAAAGTGGAGAAAAAAATACGGAAACACGATACTTCTTCAGAAGCACTGCTGTAAACAATTCCTACATAAGATTCGAAGAAATGGGACATTCTCACATGAAACAATTACTTGAATCCATTTCAAAGTGCATGTTCTATTTTTGTTAGAAAAAAATATCAACTGTTACATTATTTTCATATCTTTATTAAATATAAACTGTTCATTTATAGTGTGCGAATACTTTTCCATTTTTAGAACTATTTGAATGAATTATTTTTTATGAAAAATGTTTTTAATAACTTATAAGGTACCTTCTCTCTCCTTTCCACATGCCTTCCTGGTGTAATTGGAAGCATACTCGACGGGTATTCTAAAGGTCCAGTGTTCGAGTCCCGGAGAGGACTTTGCACATTTTTCACGTCTTCAGCATAAAAAAATATTCATGACTATATGTGGCGCTCGACCTAAAAGTTGGTGGACATAATTCGGCGGACACTGTTGGATATGGGGTGTACCTCTGATTGCCAAGAGTCATTCATTCGTCACCATCACGATTTGGCGATTGGGTCCCCATATTCCCAGTCGCCCTTTGAAAGAGGAAGTATATACTCACTAGCCAAAACGTTATGACCATCCCCACACTTTTCAAAGAACTCGTCTGTATGACGTTGAGAACACATGATTAAGTAGGAATGGTATTTAACTGCTGCTTAAGAAAGTAAAGAATCATTCTTGTTCTTACTTTTGCGAGTGATAGGAAAGGCTGCTGATAAAGCGAATTTGATAGAGAGCAGACGTAGTGGCCCAAAGATTCGGATCGAGTATCTCCGTAACTGCATGACTGGTGAGTTGTTCATTATCTGCCATTG
This sequence comes from Stegodyphus mimosarum, assembly GCA_000611955.2. Lineage (NCBI taxonomy): Eukaryota > Metazoa > Arthropoda > Arachnida > Araneae > Eresidae > Stegodyphus > Stegodyphus mimosarum. The sequence goes on from KK119861.1 coordinate 359,875, forward strand.
CTAGTTTTTATGCAAAGTGGATAAATGACAGTGAAACCAGCAGTAGACTTCAAGGTGTTGGATGTCCACGTGTAATCAAAGAAAATGGACGTCGGAGACTTGTACCACTTCGTGCAGCAAAATCGGCACCAGACAGTGGCTTAATTGACAGCCTACATTGTAGGTTCAAGTGCAAGGTGTTTCGAAATACACAATTCAGCGGACACTGTTGGATATGGGGTGTACCTCTGATTACCAAGAGTCATTGCCAACTACGTCTACAGTGGGCCTTGGAATATTGAAGCTGACTATGGATAAGCGGAAGACAGTTGTCTGGTCGGATGAAGAACGGTTTGTCAAGACAGTTGTCTGAACGGTTTCTCATTCATCATGTCAATGGGCGTATCAGGGTACGCCGTCTTCCAGGTGAACACTCGCTCCCCTCTGAGTCTCCTAATCCCAAATCGCCCTTTAAAAGGTAAAAGGCCCTATATATATATATATATATATATATATATATGGTATTTTTTCCTCCTCGAGGTATAATTAGAAGCATAATCGACGCGCATTCGAGAGTTCTAGGGTTCGAGTCTCGGCGAGGCCACTGCATATTTTTCACCTCTTCAGCATCAAAAAGTCCTAACGACTCTAGAATCTTCTTCCAAAATAAACAGGTTTTAAAACAGACGTTCAATAGTAAAAGTAAATGAAATAATAAAGTTATAAAGTATTTCTCCCGACCTATTCGCATGCCTTCGTGGTGTAGTGGTTATCACGCTCCGCGCGTATTCGAGAGGTCCGTGGTTCGAGTCCCAGCGAGGGCATTGCTCACTTTTTATATCTCCTGCTTTTAAAAAATACCTAATGTCTCTACAAAGTTTGCGAATATTTAATCATAAAATTTGCAAATAAGCTTGAAAAACAGACCGAAAACAATTGTGAGCCACTGTATATCTACGACTAATGGATGCAAAACTAAAGGATAAAAAAACACTTGAGCTTTCATTGTCACTGTATTTTAAAATATATTTATTAAATTAATTCCACGACTTTCTCGGCAATAGTAGTTTTACTGCCCATACTAAAATTTCCCTAATTTCATCATTTCCATTTTTCATATTCGGATCAATGAGCAATTGCAGAATACCCGGATAAGTACTGTATTTTTCTTCTTTGTGCGATGTTTCACCTATATAACAATCCCTAGATATCATTCGCTGTAAAATTCAGAAAAACCATCTCATAGAATTAATGTGTACCTTACAACTTTCTCAAAGCTGCAATGTCGAAGTAGCCATTAGCCAATGAGGAAAGCTCATTCTAACATCCTCAGCTTTCTTTTTCCTCACAAAAACATAAAATAAGATAAAAATACGTATATGATAGTAATTTAATAGTCAAATATTCTGCATTGAGTTCCAAAGGTATACGTGAAACATAACAGATATTCGAATATTTCGAATCACTGCGTTCAAATAGTGGAAAGGAAAATAAAGGGGAAAGTTCAAAATACCTTTGGTAAAATTTTATACATTTATCTTCACTAAACATATGAAAGTGTTACTCTGAAGCAAAAGTGCAAATTTCAGTCGCGAAAATATGCATTTTTAATTTTAATGGTGTCTCAACTGAATAATATATGCATCAGAAATGTAGCTGTATCCACAAGTTTCAACTTCAGCAGAAGCTAGGACATGATAAGTTCTTGGCAGTGAACATTGCGGAAACTTTGATATATCAGATGCATCGCATTTCTGATAGAATTCAACTATTAACTCTGTCAGAAAACCGTTCTTTAGTTTTTAATGCCTATTCTGAAAGTAAAAAGTTCGTGTAAATAACTCATTACGACATAATTTCATTATTCATTGTACATCCATTAAAACAACTTCGAAAAAATACATATTGAGCACGTTGGTTACATTCTTGTAAAAATAATTTTTTTCTATAATTATGTAGCATCGTTTTCCAATTCGAATATCTACGATTATTTTCTAAGATTTCGCAAGTATTGAGTCAATCCACGAGCTGCGGATTTTTCTCTTTCTTCAAAATTTTCATTACTAGCCACTTGAGTAGCCAGCTAGTTATTTAATAGTTATTATTATATATATATATAATGTGATGTTTTAATGCGTAGTTACAAAGATGGATGCATACACAACTTCCAGACGTAGCCGTTAAGAAACAAAATTTTTTTCGATGAGGATTCACATCAGATCATTTTGGAAAACAAAGTATTTATCTAATCATAGTTAAATATGATAATTTTTATGTACATGGGGTAAAAGAATAGGACATTAATCTTAGACAAGCAAGCATAGCAGCGCATAGACCTTGCAGGACAGGAGAAATTCAAAAAAAGAAGAAGTGACGTAATTGCTTGCGACGCAGTATTTATACTACTTAGGTGCATATGTACAGCTAAGCTGCTATTGGTCAATTTTAGGTTTTAGCTCTCTTTACCAAGCAGCGCTATATAACATGGAAAGATTTGAGTTCGGGAGAAAAGAGGAAATTAATGGGAGAATATAAAATTTAGAATAATCAATTTTGAGTTCGCAAACCATTTCTTAATGTAGCCATCGTACTCTATTATATTTATATATATTCATAATGAAAGTAATTAAAAGTAAATTAATTTGGAGATGTAATATGGAGAGTTTTCTTTATATATATATATATATATATATATATATATACTTTTAATTAGCAAGTAAGAATGTAGAAGCTATGGTACATTCGAAACCTCTAAAATCCTATTTGTAAAAGCACAGTAGTGCCAAAAAATTACATATCAAATAGAATCAAAATGCATGGCTTGGGTCGCTATGAAAGAAAATTGAGTCATATATTACAAATCTAGAAGAAATTTATAATTATACTATTAACTGTAATGAGAAATGGATCTAAATTAACTATTTTTAATCTCTTAGTTTGTTAACTAATAATAATAAATAAGAATAAATTTGAAAGAAAAATTAAATATCTTATACTTTTCTGAATGACAAATCAGTTTAGAATTTTGCTTTCCCATCTTTTATTCAGCCACTGCGGTTCTTATTAAAATGATCTCATTTATAAAAAGATTAAGATTGCTAAGTATATATCGATAATACTAGATTATAATGCGTTCTTGCAGAAAGCTTAAAATTTTCTTCCATTCTTTTAAAAAATTTAGCGAATATTCTCTAAAGCAATTGTAAAACAATTCTTATTGAATATTCTCCAAAGCAATTGTAAGAATGTAATCAAGACTAAAAAATGATATTATAAAAGTAAGCAAAATGTCTGCTTGAAAAATCACTGCAACTAGTTCTTTAAAAAGCTATTTCTAAGATCGATTTTTTTTCTCTGTTGCATGGAAGAAAAGATTTGCTGGAAGCTGCTCATCCGTCTGATATTCCGAAGAATTGCAATTGGATTAAAATTTCATTTCTCTTATTCGTATTAATTCTTTTTTTCCTAGTTTCCAATTTTGTTCATTTGTACAATAGGTAGATAACAATAAAAAAAATCATAATAGTATTTATTTTTCTCAGTTTTGATTGTAAAAAACCGCTAGACGATAAACAATGGAAAAGACAAATTGTAAAATTATTTTTTAATTTTACTAGCCATTTGCGCAGCCAGCCAAATAAGACAGCTATTATAAAAGAAGAAAAAAAAGAATGATGAGTCTTTCTTGAGTCCTCTTAGGTAATTTCTTTGAATCAGCTACTGTAATTTCGAAAAAAATATTTAATGATTTTAATAACAAACCCAAATATTGCTTTTCTGGTTACTCTAATTTAATCAATTATTCTAGCCCCACAATTGTAGATTTTAAATACAATAGAACGTTTTCAAATAAATGAGCTGTTGTGAATATTGCAACTTATTGTGTAATTTTTTTAATATAACAATTACTTTTGATTATGCTCCGAAAAGAACCGCTGTACCCACAATTTCATTTGCAGATGCATATATAAGCGAGAATATATAGCCAAAAATTTATGTTTTGCATTTTATTGCATTTAATTAAAACCATGTAATTGCAAAAAAGATTTTTTATTTAAATGCATTTTTATACAGTTTATAATTTGCGGGACAGTAATGAAGAAGAAAAATTGGCACATCTGTGCATAAGAAAATTATTCCTTTTAATCAACAATGATTTAAGTGTGATGCCATTTTCTTTCAGCGTCTTCTGATCTATCCGATGGCGTAAATTTACGTTTAGTTTATTTTAATTTTTTTATTTAAAATTTTGATCTCATCATCACTTAAACAACTTTACTAACAATGAAATATTATTAAAACTTTTATTTAAAAATCCTTCATTAATAACTAATAGCTAAATACTTCTGAAAATAATTTTGAGAAATTGCCGGAAAAACGAACTTTACAAATACTGAAAATATTTCATTATATCTTATCATTATATCTTATCTCGTTCATTATATATATCATTATATCTTATCTCGTTCATTATATATATCATTGTATCTTATCTCGTTCATTTGCGCTTTTGCAGCTGAGGCTGGTGGTTCGGTAAAACCATCGAAACTAGTCCTGTGAAAATTTGAAATATAAGCTGATTTTTGTTGTTTGACTTCTAAATTAACACATGGAATAGTTTCACTCTCCAAATAACTCCGAACCACTAGAGCTCTGTGCGGGCAGGAGTTATCGTCCGTAATTATCGTGTTGCTACGCATTCTAGCAATAAACGGACGTACAAGAGGGTGCAGAATTTCATCTCGATATCGAACGGCTGTGATGGAACAACCAGAAATCACGTAGAGGTCTGTGCGGCCTTTCGTTGCTATCCTAATCCATACATGTAAGCGTCCTCCTCTATAATCGGGCTGTGGCATGCGATTGGGACAAAAGAACACAAACCACAGGTTGTCGAGCATACAATCCATCTTCATGCAGTCGACGCAACGCAGTTTGACGGGATATGGGCCGTCCGACAGCATCATAGAGATGCGACACCAGCTGTCATGATGTTAGTGATCTGCGGCGCGTCTTGCACATAGCAACAGGAAGCTTTCGTCGCCATTGTGGTAATCTTCCGAGGTTTTCTACAGTAGTTTTGATACTTTGATAACGATTCCACAGCTTGCTGATGAAACTGAGATGCCCATTCAACTCTCTTGCAACAACGAATTGTCTTGCACCAGCTTGTAACTCCCGAAAGCCCTCCAACGCATTTCTTCGTGCAAAATGACGTCTTTGGCTCCCGCTTTCCGCTTTGGCTATCTCGGATTACACGAAACTATCCCGCTCGCGAATTGACGCACAAGTCCGGCATGCTCCTTTTTTAAGGCATTTGTAGTGTGATTGAGTTTTATGCTAATTTTGGTTGCCTATTTTTATTTGGCGATGCAACCTTATATGTAAATCGTATGTTTTAATTTCCCTTTTTACATTCTTATTTTTTACAGTTTGTTGCTTATTTTTTTTAGCACGAGTGTATATCAGCACAATTGAGAAAGTGTTTCATTCGTTTTAATAATTTCGTTCGTTTCAGAATAAAAAAGAATACAATAGAAAAAAATCTTAGAGCTTTCAGATTGCTCCCAGAAGGGCGGGTTTTTTTTTCCATTTAACACACAATCGTTTCGATAGCATTTAGCATTTGGGCTAACGATTCTTTGGGCTAAAAATATTTAAAAATAGCATGTCTTTAGGATTTTTTTTTAGATTCGCGTGCTGGAGATAAAAATGTTTAATTCCCCCTAATGTTTATTTTTTTAATGTTTAATTTCTTTAATGTTTAATTTTCTTTAATGTTTAATGTTTAATTTCATATCCCCCTAATGTTTAATTTCTTTAATGAAAAATTTGTTAAAGATTTACTGAATATAAAATAGATAATAAAACAAATTCGAAATTTAAAATTCGGGCTTTCAGATGCCCACCCTCGGGTTAAGGGCTACGTTATTCAATATTTTATGGCTCTAGGTACCGCTGTTTTTTTTTCACAGTACGAGAATCATAAACATACATACATTCATGCAGATTCTTCAGTATTTAATTTCTTTAGATTTTATACAAGCTCTAATAATTAGTGGCAAGTGATTCAACACTTTTAATGATTCAACGCAAAATGCCGTGTAGAGACTACCAGCGCTTCTGGGCTAACGCCTCTTTGAGCTAAAAATAGAAAAGAATAAAATGCAATAGAATAAAACAGAATGTACAACAAAACAAAATAGAACATGGAACAGAACAGAATAAAGCACAGAGCAGTAAAAATATAACAGTATATAAAACAAAAAAGAATAGAACAGAACAAATCTAACAGTATAAATCAGAATATTACAATAGAATAGGATATAGAACAGAACAGAATAAAATAATACAATACAGAATTATTCAAAATTTTATTACTCTAGGTACCGTGTTCAAAGTTTTCTCTGTTCTCTAGGTACGTTGTTGTCAAACTTTTCCATGGCTCTTGGTACCGTTGTTCAAAATTAACTGGAGGGACAGCGGACCAGAATTTAATAAATATATAGAGAATATAGAACACAACAGAATAAATAAAATGGAATATAGAATAGAACAGAAAATAATACATAAGAATAGGATGGAATACTAACGTCAGCTCTCTTTTAATAGACTGATACGTTATATTATAATAAAATTCTTAGCTTCCATTAAATTGTGCGAGGATCACATTAGTGAGCCACTGCTTTGTGACATAGGTGGATGACTGCAATTTTTCTTGCACTCATCTAGTTTAATAGCTGAATATTCATGCAGCGCTTTTCCAGTTTCTTTGGAACTCAACAGATCAATGGCTAAATGTTAACTGAAGGGAGAAAATGTCACATTAAAATGCATCATTCATTATTCATTTCCAAAGGGTGGGAATTCTTTACGGTTTGGGGGTAATACTTATAATTAGAGATGCAAGATAATTTCGAAACAGAGCCATCTTACCGTAAAAATTCTTTTCGGTGAAGCATATTGACGTTATAATATACGCTAGATACCTAGTCTTGGAGGTATACGATTTTTTCACAGTTGCATGAGCATACAGCGGCTTAAACTGATTTCTGTAAATAATGCGAGAACTTTCTATGATTTTTTCCCTTTTAGCAATAACGTTCGCCCCATCAGTTTCTTGTGTACGTAATGTCATCGAGGAATTTTTATCACAAACTGAAATTTTTTTTTTAATTTTAAAAGAAAAAAATTTTAAACGTTTAACATTTTTAAAATTTGTCCCATGAACAAGTTGTTCTTTTGCAGTTTGAATAATAATCTTGCTTTCATCTCGAATGATTAAAATGTAAGTTGTCTTCGAATGTCTGTACAAGGTAAACATAGATTTACCCAAAGATTACAAAATTTTTTGCAGAATTTCGGCGACCTTAAGAAAGCACTCGCACAAAAGGAAACACCCCGTTTACATCTGAAAGGGATTGGAATGTCATTATTGCCACATTCCTAAGGAAAAAAAACCGTTAACGGAGTTCACACATGTGAGAAACAAGTATTAATCCTAGCCAATCATGAAGTTTTGCATGAGTAAATGTGCAGCCAACTCAGCCGAATCTCAGATTGAATATCAGTTTGTGTTTCCTTCGCTGTGATTGGTCGGTTTTCATACCAGTTTAGAGAAACACTGAACAGTTAGAACCTTTAAATAAAATTCTTGCAGCAACTTCTGTGATGTAACAAGGTCTGGTTGCCTAGGAACGAAGTTCGGTTTATGCTCACTGGGGTTCGCAAACTCCTCTTCTGAACGCTCTATAAGAGCAATGATGAAACTGCCTAGCTTCCACATCTCCGAAATAAAATTTATTAAGTTCTGGATAATGTTTATAAAGTAGTGTATACGGTATCTACCTATTTTAACAGTGAGACCAGTTTTAACAGCGAATTACAATAGAGAGACGATGAATGTTTGTACTAACTTTGACTGGGAAATAACAGTTACAGACAGGCATTTAATGCAGTATATAATGTGAACAATACAGACATCAATGAGTCTTGAAATTAATATCCTTTGTGTGTCCTCCTTCTTCCTTGACTATTCGAGGTGATACAGACGTGCTTTCATGGTACCTTTCAACGCATTTCGTGAAACTACATGTATTTCACGTCATACGGTAATCTTCAGTTCATTAGTCATCTGCAAACAGTGTGCAAACATATTTCCGTCAATTAAACATAGAGGAAGTAGTCCAAGTTCCCATATTTGTGAAACGAGATCGCCATATCCAATTGCCAAAACTAAAAACAAACGATTTGGAATTGTTAATAGGAGTAAGCCGAATTTGTGACTATTTGACATCCCTTATTCTGAACTATCTTTTGACACCGCAATTTCCAAGATAATAATGCCTTTTGAAGTGTCAGAAGAGATATTCTATCCCATTCCTCTCGAACAGCTTTCCAGAGTCCTGTTAGGGTTTGGGGACAACGTTTGGACAATGCAGTTTTTAAAAGTCCGAAAGCACAAAAATCCATAGGTGACACATCGGGAGATTTAGTAGAGATATTAGTGAAGGGTATGGCCTTCATACCAGCTTTTTGTTCTATTTCTTTTAGGAAATTTACAGTGGATTTTGATGTGTGACTGCTAGCTTTGTCCTGATGGAATCTCACAGATGGATGGCACTGTGGGTAAAGCGATGGTATTTCATTCAGAAAAATTGGCGATAGAATATGTTCCTGATAGTGTTTGAAGTTAATCTTGACGTTTTTTTGCACTCTCTTTATTTTTAACTTGCCATTATAAGAAAAACTAGTAACAATCATGAATTCCATAGAAAAACTTTCTTTCGATTCTTTGAACCATGTACTTAAATTTTTTCTCCTCTTTTATGATAATAAATGGCTCTTTTTTTGTTACAATCATTTAAATACACCCATGCTTCATCTATTGTGACAATTGTTTTCCATTTTTCTTTGGATAAGTGTTTCTCATATAGAATTCTACAGCGTGTCCTGTGTTGAGCGATATGCTTTGGAAGAAGACGATGCACATTGCATTTTTTCGCTTTCTTAAGATTTAAATCAACGTTTATCATTTTGTTTACAGTGGACACCGAGCATTTTAATGATTTTGCATTTGTCCTTTGACTAGGGGGATTTTTTTTTAACATTAAACAACGTACCTTTGCAATAGTCGAAGATGTTCGTTTTTTCCTTGGATACTTGTTTGGAATTTTTGTCCCACTTGAGGCTCCAATTTGACGTTTTTTTTTTCCTTTCTTGTTGATGATATTACCTATCGACGCTTTAGATATCACAAAACTATGATTCTCACATCGTTTTTGGATAACGGAGTATGCATATTTCTCTTCGGAAAGAGCGTAAATGTAACCTTCGAACCACTGCTTTGTTAAATTCGCCATTTTGAATAAAAACAAAACTTTCAAGCCACAGACGATAATTTTGACATTTAAAAACATAGTACTTCTTTTGCAGTAAACGATTTTTTATTACCGCTTACCAAAATCATCTAAAAAATGTGCGAACAGCCTCTGTATAACATGTATATCCCTATATATATGGACTTCCATCGAGAATTATATTTCTTTATTTAAAAGCAATATTTAATGATTTAATTAATCAAATTAACTAATTTTCAAAGATAAACAAAAACGATCTATGTAATTATCACCAACAAGCCCGATTTGATGAATTTGTTTCTGAGCTGTAGTTTACAATAATGGGTTTGTTCTCTCTTCAGTGAGAATCTAGGTTAAATTTAACATCTGGTTGTAAGCCCGTTTACATCTGAAAGGGATAGGAAATGGAAACACCCTCACCGGCGTGATGATTATATTTTCATTCCACCGCGGTGGCGGTGCATATAACGATGATATCGAGCGGGGAATAATGAATCAATAGACGTACTTCTGGGGCATACACATTCGATAACGTTATCTGTGTCTTCCCACATGCACTGAAATGAAATCTTACAACCTTCGTAAGACTTCTGGAGATGCATGTGGATATAAAGCTATTACCATCGTCAAAGTTCTCATTGAGTAATTTTACGTATTTTCGAGCATCATAGCTCAACTTGCGTGCTGTACACATAAATTTAATGACTTTAGCAGTTTTAAAAATCAATAAAATATGTACAGTAAAGCATTATCTTTTTACTAGTAAAAGTGGAAGACAGGCTAATAAAATAGCAGTATATGATCTCAATCGTTGGAAATTTCAGAGTCTGAAAATATACATCCGCTTCGTTTGGATTCGAACTGGGTCGGGTCTTAACGTTTTATGAAGGAGCATCATAAGTTAAATCTTTGCATTCCTAACTGGTACAGTCAATTATCGATTGAGCAAGTTGCGAATTAACTGGTTTTTGTCTAAAAAGAGGTTAAGTTTATTTATTGCAGAACGATGGAAAAATTACTATCACAAATTATTAGTATACAGCAAAAATTCCTCGAGAACTAGAAAAAGAGGTGTGGGATAACAGTAGTAATAGATGACGTCATAGCATTTTATTTTTATTTAATTATGAAGAATTCATAATTATTTAATTATGAATTCTTCATAATCCATCGATATAAAGATCTCTCACTTGGGGATTTATTAAGGTAAATCTTACTCACGAGGCCTATTGTGAACCAACTTCAAGTTACAGGGAATTACTGCAATAAGCAGTAGTAACCGTGAATAAAAGCATCTGCATCAACATATCAAGGTATCAAAGATGCATAATTTAAATGAATATAATCTGAAATAGATCAACTATTAAATCATTCATTGAAAAAAATTGCTCTATTGCAAAAATAAATTAAATATTAAACCATTAATCTGTTTCCCATTGACTTCTAACAAAATACAAGAATAATATAAACCAAAACACCATTTTTCTGTTTTGAAGCAGGTTCTTCTTGTTTCAAATGTTGATTTAATTTACGTAACCAAATGAACATACTATTCATACGAACCTGCTTCAAAACAGCTAAATTTTTATAGTATTTTCCTGTTAATTATGATGCAAGTTATTCCTTTTTCATGTGCTTTTTTTAACTTCTGAGGGATTGCCGCCCAGACCGCATAGTGGGTAGGGAAGCCGACTGCGGTATCAAAGGGCCCGGATTCGAATCTCGGAGAAAGTGTGTTTGTAATTGTCCGTCTCTCCATAGGAAGCAAAGGTAGCCTACCGATTAGGTGCCTCCATAATAAAGTGACTACCATTTCTGGCTTTAGTTTGATTAAACCTGAACGTACTGTTACTGTATTGTCTGTGTACTTATTGTATTTGCTACTGTATTGTCTGTGTACTTATTGTATTTTCTACTGTATCGTTTGCTACTGTCTGCTACTATATTTGGGTCTCGCTAGTCGCTCACTTAGCGCTTAACCTTTAAGTTTTAGCTGAGCATGAACAACATTGTCAAATCAAGGTCACCAGTGTTCAAGTGGAAAGTCGCTAAACACCGATAGTTCTATCCAGGCTTCGAATCCCGGCGAACGGGCTGGCTCTTCTTAAGAAGACATGCATACTTTACCATAATCATATAAGCAAAACTTACTCTATATTTTATTCATGGTGTTTCAAAGAAGCTACAGTCAGTCACTATGCCATTTTTATTTGCCTCATTTTTCTGTGTTTCCTTCTGGAATTTCTCATTTTAAATATTCAAAATTGTTCTTTCAGCGTGTTTTTCAAGTCTTTGCAGGTGTTCTGGTATAAATAATGTACTTCCTAACGCAGCATGCGGGCAACAACTTTAGAAGAAGTAGCAACTCAGGGCGAAGAATTTCAGTTTTCTAAAATGTTCTCGTTAAATCATTCTACTACTTTTGATTCTTTTCTCCGACTCCCAGATCTTTTATTATTTTCTTTTTCCACGTTTTTTCTCTACTCCAACGACATATTTTTTTGTTCTGCTTCAGTGACTTTTCTTCTTTACTTTGGCTTGCTCTTCCAGTATTTTTAACACCTTTTCCTAAAATTCTTTCTTTAAATTTCATTTTCAAATATAGAATGTTTAACGCTGCTGCTAGTATTTCCTAGCTATCTGGAATAGTTATTATGCATATAATAATGCATAATAACTATTCCAGATAGATATTATACTGAACCATTTTCGTCTGTCATGCAAAACGAGATTTATATTTCTATTTAATAAGAATTCTTTTTTCATTCGCTGGTGTAATTTTCATAGCATTGTTTAGTTATATGATTGCATTATTTACCTCTTTTTTCTAATAATTCTTTAGGTGAAGATAGTTAAAATCTTGGACAGCTCAGGGCTTAACACCCATGCTGATGAAATTCCAAATGTAATTTTTGGTTGTCCCAAAATGTAACTACTAATAACTTACTATTAATCAGAAGCTTTAATGACAACATAAAGAGTGGCGTAGGAATAATTTAATATTTGCTGGAAGCCTTACCGTTAGCATAAATAGTTGACTAGAACTGGCAAGCCTTGCAGATAACATAAATAGTCAACAAGGACAAAAATTACTAATAACTTCCTATTAGCGCAAAGCAAACAATACAAACAGCACGCGAGGACAAAAATTATTAAGATTTATCATTGGCAAGAAGCCTTACCGATAACATAAACAATCGAATAGGACGAAAACTGATAATAACTTCTTATTGGCCAAAAGCCGTATCTATAACATAAACATTCGAAACATGAACAATCGAACAGGACAAAACCTGCAAATAACTTACGATTAGCAGAAAGCCTTATCCATAACATAAACAGTCGATTACAACAAAAATTGCTAATACCTTATCATTTCAAGGAGCCTTATCGATAGCATAAGCAATCGATTAGGACAAAAATTGCTAATAATTTATTATTGGCCGGAAGCCTTCTCCTTAACTTAAACAGTCGATTATGAAAAAAGTGCTAATAACTTACTATTGCCCGGAAGCCTTATTCCTAACATAAAGAGTCTGTTGGGAAAAAAATTGCCAACAACTTACTATCAGCGCGGAAGCTTCATCCATAATATAAGCAGTCGATTAGGAAAAAATTGCTAATAATTTACTATCGGCGCGGAAGCTCTATCCATAACATAAACAATCGATTAGGACAAAAATTGTTAATAACTTAGTATTGGCAGGAAACCTTATCGATGACATAAACAGTTGATTAACAAGATTTTTTTCTGTTGATATCGTATTTTTGTAATAAAGTAAATCAAAGAAAAGGAAATGTTATAAAGAAAACTATAAGGAAGAGGAAATGCTTCAAGGATATTACAGTATCGTACTTTGTTGTCCAGAACAATCATCTGCTTGTGTCCACAAACAGACAGACATATATTTTATATGACTTAAAAAAGGAAACATTTTGTTCGGTATTCATCTGTAATTTAATTGAAATTTTTTATCCCTACTAAAACAGTCAGGCGAGTTTCCGCTCCTTCTGTATGAATAATGATCGAGTCCGGAAGAGATTTAAACAAGTTTTTTTATTTAAAACCTTAAACTAAACAAATGCACGACTTGTGAGTCTCCGCAGCTTGAGGAATAAATTTTAATTAAGTAGATGCTACAGTGCAAACAGCCTAACAAGCTCTCGCTCAGATTTAGGAAGTGTGCGATCGAAGTCGGCTAGCAAAACGGCTAATGTTGGATAACTAAGCAGCAGAGCTACGCGAAAGAATCAGGATACAGTCGTTGTCGCTGCCAAAAGCTGTTTGTCTAAGCTTTCTAATTTGTCTTAAATACTTGCATCCGATTTACATCCTGGTGAGAGGTTACGGAAAGAAAAAATGACAGTACAGTTCCATAAATCCAAATAAGAAAAAAAAATCATCCAAAGAAAATTTCTTATACAATATGCCATAAAACTTTGTGAGCAAATTAACATAACTGTCCTAATAGAATCAACTCAGTCTAATCATCTAATTTTAAGGTTACGTACTAAGTGCTAAAATTAATGAAGAAATTTTTCAGAGAAGAAATTCTTGAAAACTCGTAACCGGAGTGCATTTAATATTTCTCCTGATTAACTAACATATAGAATTTCGCAAAATTTTGAAAAGCAATCGGAAAGACTTTTACTGTTATTCATTATTCAAACGCACTACATATAAATTCGTTAGGCAGAAAAGAATTCAATAACGCTACAAAACTTAAGCATTAATTGATGACTTCTCTCTGTTTGATTTTTTGTTTGTCTAACGTAAATGCCGACAGTCAGTCCCTAATGCTGCAGATCCTTTACTTCCCCAAACTTGCCCGGAAATATTCTTGTGCCCTACAAAGTTACACATCTGAAAATGACAGTCTTTTCATCAGCACTGTTGCCATTCAGTTGACAGTTGGATAACTCGTATTACAAAATATTCTAAAAGCACTTAGCTACAAAACAGCATTTTAACTTCTCGTTTTTGATTCCTTTAATTTATGTGTCGAACTTTTGCACAAATGCTATCGCTTTATTTTTGAAAGCTTTGCTTTATTTCTGTGAAGATTTTACGAAATGGTTATGACCTTGCTTTTAATCAAACTCCATTTAGTCTACGTGAACGGAAAGGAATTAAACCCTTTTTTTCCTTTAATTTCTCATTTCCATCCTCTCTTTTAAGTTATAGTGAAGAATATTTTTTTTTCTTTTTTTAACATCTCAGTCTAAGGAAAACCTAACAAATTCAAACATTTGGGTAAAAAGTACTTTTTTTTCAGTTTAATAATTTCATTTAGTTCCGAAAGCAATAGTAGTGAATAGTAGTAATTGAAAGTGATACGAAGAAATGCTGGCTTTTTCGATCTTTTGAATGAAACGTTGATTTCATGTAGTCTTGTTTAATTAGAGGAAAAACAAGCTTTTTTTCTAAATGGAACAGTTCTTTTACTTTTTTTAAATAAAAAAAATTATTATTCTTAATTTCAGAAAAGATAGAATTAGAGTTGATAATTGGTAAAACTTTCACATTAATATGAGATAAATCACGGGGGGGAGGGAGCAGGAACTGATTAGTCTATTGACAGATTTCAAAGTTTGTTAATTATCTCTAGAATTCTGCTTCTTTAAATGATGTTAAATTTAATGTTATATTAATCATTTGTCATGGATTTTGTTTTTCTAATTTTAAACCTTTTTGGGATAAGTTAGAATTTTAAGCTTGATTTAAGTTTTAAAGCAAATGGCACCATTTGTATTTTTAAACATGCCCATACCCGTTTATTTCCTAAATAGCCACATATTGTCTGACATATAAATGCATTTCTTCGATTATCTGAAATTAATGCGATTGGTATGGTATGGTTCCAGATGACAGTTTCCATAGTTAAAAAATAACTATTTCGATATAAACATTTACTTAGTTTTTACAAGACTTAGTGTTATTTGCTTTGAATGAATATAAATTTATTTTTAAACTATTAAACATGAATCTATTCTTTCCTCAATAGAAAAAGGGCAATAAAAGATTTTGAAACTACATTAAATTGAATTTTTCTGTTAAACAAATACAGATACTAAATATCTAGCGGCTCGCATTTGTTTTCCGACAATTGCATTTTTTAAATTCAATTGCTTCGATCTTGAATATTGAAACGCAGAATTAAATTTTTTTCTAATATATTATTTTCTCTATTTTAGGCCGTGCTTGTTGTAAAATTTCTGAGCTGATCAGTTTTCGTGCGCTGTTGTAAAAAAATTCCATATAGATTTTTGGCCTACTCTTAACAAAAACACCCGCATCTAGCTCCCATGCATTCTTTTACTAATGAATTTATTCCTTACATATTGATAGATCATATATCCAGAATTTTGTTACATCCATTATATTGTTATGCAAAAATTGATTTAAAATTTTTTAATTAAATCCTCTTCCCCATGCTTTCCACATAAAGAAATTTAAAAGAAATCAAAATGTCTAGTTTCTGGAATAACTAATAAATCCTATATTTTTACTTCCTTGTACAAAGTAAAGAAAGTATTTTAATCGCGGAAAATTTTGAACATCCTTATTTCAAAGAAAATATTCATTTTCACATCGCTCGAATGCATCTGAACGATGTTTCTGCGTGACATCTGTACGTGCGAACAGATTAAAAGACTTTTTCTTCCGAAACACATTGTAAAATGGATTCGGAAGAGATTTTTTTCATGGCGTCGGCATGTACGTACCTATTTATCAGGTATATCTCAAAAACAAGTAGCCGTTGAACGTTGAAATTTTGTACATGAGACTGCCATAACATCTAGTTGTCCACCTCTGTTTTCCGTTGCAAGCGGCCACACCAAAAGTATGTAAGTATATATGTATAAAATATTTTCACTCTGTTATCCGACTCAGTGAGTCCAATTTTTTATTCTTATATTTTGATAAACTGTGAATTTTTTTATTTAAAAAATATTGAATTATGTTGTTCTTATGTTCCGGTTAAGGTTTTTATGATTTCAGTTAATCTACATGCAATAGTTGTAGAATTATCAGCAATTTAAACGTTTAAGTGCTGCTAAGCCTAACGAGGCGGCTATTTGTTTAAATTTAAAACTTTTAGTATAGTAATGAATTAAGTCGGCAGGTGCGCCAACTTCAGTATCTCTTTTCTCATTGTAACCAAAATTGACTTTCAGTTTTGTGCACCGAAAATTTTGTCTTCCTGCCTGGTGGCCGAATTGCTTTTTTTT
>KK119861.1:378266-401836 GCA_000611955.2 Stegodyphus mimosarum
TATATATATATATATATATATATATATATATATATATATATACGTGAGAGTTAGAGTCATATTAGAAGGTCTGAAAACCTCCCGGAGCGACTTTAAAATTCTTTCAAAAGTTTTTGCCTGAAATAAATTATTTTAAGCATCCAGTTCTCAAAAATATTAACTGAAATAAAGAGAAATAGAATGCAGAATCTGAAAAATAATCAATCTAAAGAATTCTTTTACAAACGCTCCCCTTTGAAACATTAGTGGGTTTTCTTTTAGGTAATTAATTTGTTATTGAATATAGAATAAGCTGAACTAAACGAGGAAAATGAACAAATTATAAATGGTAAGAGAAATGCAACCAGAAATATAATTCTTAGCTCACCCTCCTTTTCCCTGGAGTTTTTAATCTTAAGATTAATCAACTTAACTAGGAAGCTGACATTTTTAGAAATCGCACATTTTGGCAGATATAGCAGAAGTCATTTCTCCCCTTCCTTTTGAAATCAAATGTTTTGCTTGTGGTTGTTAAAATATTTTCTTAGCCACTGGTTTCAATTTCGGATGTTTTCCAAGTTTTAATTTTTCATCATGTAAAAATAATCCTTAAAAACAAATTGCTGCAGATTTTACTGAGTTTATCAAAGTTAAATTTTGCTTTTTTTACGGTGGTTGAATGGATAAAATTGCTGAATACTCGTAATTCGATACAAGCTCAAATTCTAGCAAACGGGCTGGCACGTATAATGTAAGAACCAATTTCTCCTAGAAAGTCTTCCGCTTAGACAGATAGCCTTTGTGCTTTACCTTAATCAGTTAAGCTAACTTAAACGTAACCATTTGTTCATAAGAGAAAAAAAAAGGAAAATAATAATAAAAAAAATCTGAAAAGTTTCAAATTTTAAATTACGTCCAAAGGGGCGTTTTTCAAACATTTTGCGTGTTACCTTTATTTATTAAATACCATGTTCTTCGCACTTAAACCATAAAATTCAATTCAAGGGAAATATCGCAAAATAATTTTAAATTCAGTATATCTTTAGAATTTCCGATACACAATCTCACGCGCTGGAGATAAAAATGTTTTTTCTGTACAACGCTGCCATTGCTCTCTTTGAAATCCTTGAGTCTGTTACTCAAAAATTCGTTAATGTTTTACAAAATATGGAATCGATAATAAAGCAAATTCCAGTTTCAAATTTGAGCTTCCAGATGCCCATATTCGCAGTAGGATTACGTCATTCAAAATTCGATGTCTGTAGGTAATGTTGTTTTATCACAATGCGAGAAACATGCATACATTTATGCAGATTCTTCATTATTTAATTTCTTTAAATATAATAGAGGACGATAATATTTCGTGGCAACAATTTAAAAGTGAAACGGACATTCAGGAAAAAATCGCAAAACGAAAACAATAGTCCTTCAGGGACAAAGCCCCTTTGGACTAATAATGTCAAGAAAAGGAAAATAATAAGAAGAATAAGAATGACATTTTATGGGTAATCTAAAGTATTATTTATTTCCTTCATATTACGATTTTTTACTGTGAAGATTTTTAATTAAAGCATGTTATTTTCAAAAGAAATTTTGTTTTTTCGTTAAATCTGTATCGAAATGTTTTCGAACAAAAATGAATTGTATAAGTGCTTCGGGTTTACTTGTACAACTCCACATTTTTGCCAGATGTTTATATCCCTACCCATATCTAAATTGATGTTCTGATATAAAAAATTCATGGCACCACCTTTCTAGATTAACCATATTGTTGTAACGCCATCAACGGGAAAAAAATTGAGACATATGATAGACGGAACAAGCATGATCCGGGCTTTATGATGGATGGTGGCAAAATTTTAATTCCATTGAGATCGTCAGATCCTTTCTTCTTCTTCTCCCTTTTTTTTTCCCAAGTTGTCCTATAGAAGTGCGTGATCTCGCATTGCCATCTTAAAAAGAGTTCTTCCTCTATTGATCAAAATGAAACATGTTTTTCTCGCAAAGAAGAATATATTTTCACCGATTTTTTATGTCATAGTTCTAGTTGACGGTAGACCATTTGGCATGTTTCTAAGATGAATCAGTACCTGAAATTCCACTAAATATTCAACATAAATCTTTATTTTATGAATCGTTCTTAGTTTGCAGGAGCTGCTGCCGATTGTCCTGAGTTCAGTAATTGCTTTGGAATGTATGGATTTCGTTTGTAAACATATCGCCAAATCACAATAAATTTGAAAAACAGTAAGTTCCATACAGACGTCAGCAGCCCACTCTGTACATATATTAATTTGCTTAATGTCTCTTTTGTTTTGTTTTGATCCAGAACTCATTTAATCCAGAACAGATTAATCAGGAATTCATTTAATGAATTTCACAATCTGTAATGTATTTGTTCATCTTTACATCTGTAAAGAGTCTATACCATATCCTCAATATATCTGCATGCCTAACATGTACCATAATAGAGAAATATGTTCCTCGTTTAGCGTGGCCAATTCCCGGAGGACATAGCACTTAGCTCTAAATGTAAACAATTCCCGGAGGACACAGTACTCATCTCTTTATTTGTATTTATTTATTTTTAATTCCATTGAAGGGATCCAACGGGCTAAAAAGCACCTTATTCAGTGGGCCAACTGTTCCGTCGATGGTGGAAAGAAAGTAAGTTCCAGAAGCGTTTTCTCAAAGTAATTCCTCAATTTGCTTATTTTGGTGTTCAAGAAGATGCTAGCGAGGGTTTCACAAGCGTTATACAAGCGTAAGTTACATATATAATACCTCTAAATTATTCTAGTTTCCTTAAGGTTTTCGAATGGTCGAGTTTTCTCCTAGTCGGTATTTTAAGCCATTCTATTGAGCAACTGATAACGGAATTCATTTCAAAACAAAAATCACATCTTTTAAAACGATTAAACCAGCTGTAGTTAATGTTATCAGATTTTATTTTGTTTCCTTTCAGTTTACGAATTTCGAGAGCACCTTCGGTGACTTTGTCGCTTAAAAAGCTGATCTATTTTAATACTCGTATTTAGCATTCTAAAACCTTAAAAAGTGTTATACCGTATCAAAGATTATAAATTGACTCAAATGTTTTATTTTAATGGATTCAGAGTCTTGATATCGGATTTTAACTGAATGGAATAATTAAGATCTGAAAGAACTTTGTTACAATGAAAACAAATACATTATTTATATGTTTTGGTTAATATGCCACTCTAACTAACATATGCGGATTGTGCAAATTAGTTTAAAAGCTTTCAGCAGTATAAAACTCGATCATTACAAGCAATGTTTTTTAAAACGGTGTTTTCATTTCAAGTCTTGCAATCTTTTTCCCGTTCTTTCATCATGTCAGACAGTTTTAGCATACGTATGCTCTGTTTCTTCTTCTCGAAATATTGAATTTTTCTGGACGTATTCATTTGGATCAAATGTGATTTTGCGAAAGACGATAATATCACATTAGAGGAATACCTTGGCATGTTATTATAAATTTCAAAGCAGCTAAAATGTCTTTATAATAACCCAAGATGTTTAATTACAGAAAGTAAGGGGCCTAATCAAAAACCGTCATGGTTGAAGCAGGGTCCAACGCATTGTTCACCAAATTTTTGTAGTTATTTTAATTTTATGTACTTACAGTTCTATTTCTTTTAACACAATTCAAACGGGTAGGAAAATTTATATTTCTGACTTTCACCAAATTTTGATCAGAACAAAAGACCAGATAGTGATTTCTATAGCAAATTCTTTTCAACTGAACCACAGTTGGAGCAACTGCTCCGTCAATGGCACTAAGTTGAATAATGTGGAACTTCATATTATTCCATTATGCTGTAGATGTTTCAAAGATTGAAGATGGATTTAGTATATTCAGGGCTCTGCGATGAGAATCCGAAATTTTTAGCTCTTGATGAACAATGCTGATGGTACTTCGTTTCTAGAAAAATTTCCTGGTCACTTGCGTTATCAAGGCAATGTATTTGAAACACGGGTTTCAGAACGCTGTGGTCAGTATGATTTTATCTGCGTAGCGGGTTTCTAAGCTCTTGCCATATTAGGATTTTTTTAATGCAGGAGACATGAAAAGTGAGCAAAGTCCTCGCCGGATTCGAACCACGGACCTCTAGAATACGCTTCGAGTGTGCTGACTACTACACCACGAAGGCATGCGAAGAAGGCCGGAGAAATACCTTAAATACTTCCCCTTTTCTAAAGGGCAACTGGGCATTAGGGGACCCAATCGCCAAATCCCGGTGTTGGAGAACCATCATCCACCAATTTGTTTCGTTCAGACGCCACTGTAGAAACATTAGGATTTTCTTGGAAGCAGCAGAAATAAAAAATGAGCAACGCCTTCGTCGGGACTCGAACCACGGACCTCTCGAATACGCGTCGAGCGTGCTGACCACTACACCACGAAGGCATGGGAAGAAGGTGGGAGGAATAACTTATATACTCCCCCTTTTTTAAAGGGCAACTGGGGATTAGGAGATCCATTTGCCAAATCCCTGTGGTGGAGATTCATCATCCCCCATCTTATTTAGCTCGGGCGCCACTGTAGAGACATTAGGATTTTTTTTAATGCAGGAGACATGAAAAGTGAGCAATACCCTCGCTGGGACTCGAACCACAGACTTCTCGAATACGCGTCGAGAGTGCTGACCACTTTACCACGAAGGCATGGGAAGAAGGCGAGAAAAATACCTTATAGTTGTTTCAATATGTTTCGAATTCACAACAATGGTATTCTTAAGAGTCTGAGGCAATTAAAGAAAAGACAGAAATTTTTTGGTATGTTTTGTTCCAAAGGCTTTATTATAATTTAACGCTGAAACTTATCATATTCTTAAGTTTTCCTTACATTACATTTTGAGAACGTGTGAATCTATATGCTTTGCTCTTTACTACTAATTTATGAAATGCTTTCACATTGATCAGCTAGATAAACTTATTTCAACAGCTGTTGAGATACTTTTTTTTCACATCTGTAGTTGAAATGCGGAAGTAACATTTGTAATTAAAAACATTGTTGCGATTTATGAGGTCGTTGATATCTCTTCAAGCGCTCACTCTAGATAAGCATAAAAAATTAGCATCTGTTATAAAAATTCATGATACACAGTACGTCTGGAAAGAGCTCAAGCCGAACGCGCATATGAAGAAATTCCTCCTTAGCGCAAGAGAAATATCGTCAGTCATCAAAATTACTCACAATGTGTACTCTAAATCGCATTGCAACTGACATTGTTTGGACCTCTAAATAACTACTGATATACTACTCCTTGTTCTAGCCCTCAGAGTCATATTTACTGCAGTGTAGCACAAGTTTCTGGAAGCTTTGGGAAGAATCGATCGGGGACTTCAAAAATGTGATTTCCTGAATCTTCCAGAAAGTCTCCAAGATGGCGAGAAATCGCTAAATGTCTCCGAAGTAAAAGCGTATTAGCCTATATCGCGTGTTCTATTTGAGCTATGTTCAAAGTTTAAAAGTGTTGAATTCAGAACTGAAAGATCTATCATTCTAGAAAAATCAACTCTTACGCAGAAAACATATGTTTGATGAAACACAATAAAATCCTAAACTTATCCCCCTTAAGAGAAGCAAAAAAATTAGTAAATAAGCAAGACAATACACAATATTACAACAACACCAAAAAGCAATAGTACACATCAAAAAGGATTTAAATATTTACACATAATTTATAACGATATATAAATACATAAAAGTACATAATTTAATTCCAGAATACTTTTGAAGAAAATTCCTTTTTCATCAATGAAATGTTATTACGTTTAAAAATTTTAATCAAATAAATACGAGCAGACCAAAAATTATTCGAAAACTCCTTTTCTTTTAACGAACTCTTGAAATAATTGCGAAAAAAAATCAAAGAACTACTTTATATATATTTGAATCCATGCGATTTATTTCTTTCTGAGTAAAAAATACGAAATATTAAAGAAAACGACAGAGAATAAAACGTTCTTTCACGGTTGAAACTCTTAACGCTGGTATTGATCGATCAACCTTATGTTAACATAAAAACAATCGAGATTTATAAACGGAAGA
Source organism: Stegodyphus mimosarum (assembly GCA_000611955.2). NCBI lineage: Eukaryota > Metazoa > Arthropoda > Arachnida > Araneae > Eresidae > Stegodyphus > Stegodyphus mimosarum. The sequence goes on from KK119861.1 coordinate 384,325, forward strand.
TATTGAAAACAGATGAAACTTTTCTCACGTTTAAGTAGTTTTTCTCGGTGAGTTTCGTTCATTTTTTTCTTATTCACTGAAACTTTCTCCGATACCCTTTAAAAATCTAGCAAGATCACATTGAACTGAGAAGAAAGATTCGTAAATATATATATATTAAACGATGAGATTGCGTCTATACGAAATGATTGATGATTGTATAGTTAACTGGCAATAAAAATATTAAGATTTGATAATTTGTTGGGATTTTTTTTTTCGAGGATTTAATGGTCCGTGAAGATACGATGAACAAATTAATTAAAACATAAGAGGACATTATTGAAAATATCTTTTTACTTCGTCCCTTTGTGAAGAAATTTAATTATCTTACTTTTTTTTTAATTAAAACAATATTTTCTAGGGAAATATCAATATTTTGCATTCGCCTGCCAAAACTTCTCACAGAACAAAAAAAACAAAAGTAATTTATTTTCACTCCAAATATTTTAGAATTTGTTTGTCGATTTGCAAGTTGAACTTTTTGGATAGAAATGTAGATTTTTACAGTAGCAACACAAAGCTTAGAAGGTCTTTCTCCCGCCTTCGTCGCATGCCTTCGTGGTGTAGTGGTCAGCACGCTGGGCGCGTATTCCAGAGATCCATGGTTCGAGTCACGGCGAAGGCAATGCTCACTTCTCATGTCTCCTGCTTCAAAAATACCTGATGTCTCTACAAGTGGGCCCCAACTAAAAAGGTTGTGGATAATGATTCTCCACCACCAGGATTTGGCGATTCGGCCTCCTAATCCCCAGTCTCGTATTGTCTCTGGGCGAGTATATAAGGTATTTCTGCCGCCTTCTTCGCATGCCTTCGTGGAGTAGTGGTCAGCACGCTGGGCGCGCATTCAGGAGGTCCGTGGTTCGAGTCACGGGGAAGGCGTTGCTTATTTTTGATCACTCTTGCTTCCGAAATAACGTAAGGGCTCTACAAGCTTTTGAATCGCTAACTTTTTAATCAAAAATTCTTTAAATTCATATAAAGTATGAAATAAAAAAATTAAATTAAAAATTTGGACTTCCAAGTGCGCATGTGTGTGTTCAAAGTTTATAGCTCTAGATGCCGCCCCGTTTTCATAGTGCGGAGAGCAAATATACATTCATACACACATGTATAGAGTCGCAGAAAAGACTTTCCTGATACACGAACCTCTAGCAGCCTATCCGCTCGACCAATCGAAATAAAGTTCCAGTTATTGTATCTAAAGGTATGCGTCGAGATAGTGATGATTTAAAACAATACGGCTCTCACGGTTACGGTTACAGGCCTCTGAAACATTGATCAACGCACTGAAAAACCATAAACCACATTTGAGCGATACATGTATAATAAAAACTCCCGGCGTAAAACATTTTCAAATAAGATAATTGTAAAGGACCAATGACAATCCAAGAGAGGAGAGAGAAAAAACTTTACCTCTTGGCAGACAGTAACACATTGCATGCGGGAAATTGCTGACAACAATGACGAATTAACGTCGCAGGAGAATTAGTATAATATCATGTTTTATGGAATCATTGAATTTTTACACATCTAGCGCATGTGATACTTGTACCTTAGATTTCAGACAACCCTAGAATCAAAAGTCCATCGGAGTGAGGTCATAGGATCGCGGTGGCTGCAAAACTGCTAAGTTACCGGAGATGACTGTATCTCCAAAGTGCTGTAGCAACACTTCTCGAACACATATGTGAAGAACTGAAAGATGCCACAAAACATGAAGTTATACAAATTCCTTCTACGATGTTGCTTTCATCATTGTTGTCAACAATTTCCGTACGCAATGCGTAATCGTCTGCGAAGGTGAGCACATTCGAAACTCATAATTCTAGGTTTTTCCGTCTTCTCTCTTGTGTTGTCATTAACCCTTTACATTGCTCTTCTTACAAATGTTTTACGACGGCAATTTCCGCCGTACATATATCGTCATTTATGATTTTAGGATGCGCTGGTCAATTTGCATATGAAAAAGCGGGTATTGCATTCGAAAATTTCCAAATGTTTTCACTGTATTCGTAACCGAGAGAGCTCTACCACATCAAATTCATTACAATTCTGAGTGCATGCCTTCAAATAACAGTATCTGAAATTTCATTTCTATTGGTTGAACGGATAAGCTGCTAGAGCTCATATATCAGGGAAGTTTTTTAAGACCACCCTGTAGTTTCTGCATTATTTAATAGCAGAGATTTGAATTTTTAATTCCTGTGTTGTCATTGGCATCTTTGATAGTTTTCAGAACATTCTTATTGAATTCAAATACATGAACATCTTCGGAACTTTTGAATAAAATATTACTATTTTGCATAATAAATCTTAAAACGGTTTACTTAAGGTAATACATAAATATGCATAAAACAAATAAAATAAATAAAAAAAGTAAAACAGGAAGAAAAAAAATCTGAAAGCTTTCAGCTTTTACATTACGCCCGAAGAGACATTTTTTAACGTTTTGTGGGTTACCTTTATTTATTAAATGGCATGCTCTTTGCACTTAAACCATAAAATTCAGTTCAATAGCAATATCGCAAAGTAATTTTAACATGAGCATATCTTTACAATTTCCAATACACAGTCTCATGCGCTGGAGACAAAAAAAAAATTTTTTTCTTATAGTGCTGCTATTGCTTCCTTTGAAATCGTTGAGTTTGTTCATCAAAAATTCGTTAAACTTTTACAAAACATGAAATAGATAATAAAACAAATTCCAAATTTGAGCTTCCACATGCTCATATTCGGGTAGAAACATACGATATTCAAAATTGGATGGCTCTAGGTACCGTTGTTTTATCACAATGCCACAAACATACATACATTTATGCATATTCTTCATTATTTAATTTCTTTCAATATAATACAGGGCTCTAATATTTGGTGGCAGCAATCTGAAAAGTGAACCGACATTTATACAAAACTAACGAAAAATGCCAAAACAAAATTAACAGTTCTTCAGGGCAAATTTCCCCTTTGGACTAAATATATGTGTAGGTTATCCCTGAAAACACTTTTCGAAAAGTTTATAAGTATTGTTCAAGTGTCAGATTTATTTAAATGAATTAGTGAACTTTTCTGAACATAATTTAGACTCAGCTTAGTTGCAGATTGTACCGAAAAACAAGAAGTTTTAGATTAAAAAAAATACTGTCAGATTTTAAATCAAATTCAATTAACACTATGGAGAATTAAAAAAATGCCACTCTTAAAAAACTACAAATTTTTACAAAACTTGGTAAGAATAAAAAATCGCCCCATTATCTCTGTAATTGAATAATGAAGATTCAGTATGCCTACTCTGCATAAAAAAATAATAATAATAATAATAATAAATAAATAAATGAAATTAATGGGACAATTCTATATCTCCGTCCTAATGAGCCGATTGACGAAATTTAATTTGCATTTTTCTAAGGCGGACTCATTTTTGTCTCTAAGGCCGGACGTAGAACTCTGGTTTTCAATTGAATTTCTGTTCCTTGGAGATGGTATATGGAAAGTTTTCTAATTATTTATTATTGGTTTATAACTTTGCAGCTTTAGCGCAAGTTATAGGATTTCTAATTTATTTTAAATACTTTTATTTAGAATATTTATATACATGCATTTTATTTATATACAACTTTGTTCTGACATAGAAAAAATGACAAAAAATCGGACTTTTTCTGATATAACATACTATTTTGTTTTTTCATATTTCAATCCTATAACTCAAATTATGCCTAAATATTAAATTTTGTAAAACTAGGTGAGAAACTTACAGGAAAATTTAAAAATTTATCTTTGAGCACTTTTTTTCAGTTTGCGCCAAGAATAATTACTTAGAGAGATTCTTAATTTATGGTAATCTATTTTTCTTTCGATTTCATTGTGGAAAAGCAGAAAAAACGTCCTTCTTTCTTTCAGATAACTTTAACAAAGTGCTTATCCTCACAGGCGGTCGAGCGGTAAAGTCGCTGAACACTGGTAGTTCGGTCCGAGGTTAAAATTTCGCGAACGGTCTGGCTGCATGGGCGTTTTCTTGAGTTCCTCTATATGGAACGTGTATACGAGCCAGTTTTCATTAAAAAGTCCTCCACGAAGGCATCCCTCTCCTTAGGCAGAGATTTCTTTGGGTACCATAAACAAATATGCCAAAACAAACCGGCAAACGGCTTAAACTACATTTAACGTTATTGTTGCTTATAACAAATATGCTAAATTTCAGTACCAGCCAATATATAAATTCGCGTATACATTGAGAAATTTTGAAAAAAAAAACTCTGCTTTTTTTTATATGTGCCTGGAAACACATTTACTTTAAGGTGATGGTAAAAATTTTATACTTCAAAATATTTTTCCAAAATTTATAAAAATTAGTAAATAAATTTAAAAAATAAATCAAAAAATTCTTCGAATTTTATTTGGATTGAAACTAAATTTCGAAATGTGAAAGAAGGAAGCAAGTAAGTTCAATGAAACAAAAAAAGAGATCAATAAATATATGCCAAGTTCAATTAAAAATTGAGGAGCTAAAATTTTGAGAACTTATTTTTTAAAAACTACTCCGGAGATATTAACAAAACTTGGCATTTTGGCATAATTTGGATTGTAAAATCGAAATATGGAATAAAAATGGTTATGGAAAAAAACGATACATCATTTAGGAAAAAGTCCGATTTTTTGGCTAAAATACCTATGTTTGAACAATATTACATATAAATCTAATATTGTCCTAAGTTGCGTTGTCTAATCCTAAGTTGCGTTTTCGAGACGTTAAAAGCACAAGCTAAATTTCATCAATCCGGCCCAGTAGAATAAGAAATAGGACTGTCCATCTTTTTAGTCCAAGGACGCAGTTTCCCCTGAAGGACTATTAATTTTCTTTTGCCATTTTGCTTTCGTTTACTATAAATGTCGGTTCATTTTCAGATTGTTGCCACCAAATATTATCGCCCTGTATTACATTTAAAGAAATTAAATAAGGAAGAATCTGCATAAATGTATGTATGTTTCTCGCATTGTGATAAAACAACGGTACCTAGAGCCATCCAATTTTGAATAACGTACGTCTCCAGCCGAATATGGGCATCTAGAAGCCCAAATTTGGAATTTGTTTTATTATCTATTTCATGTTTTGTAAAACTTTAATGAGTTTTTGATAAACAAACTCAAGAATTTCAAAGCGAGCAATGGCAACACCGTTCGAAAAAAAAATCTTGTCTCCAGCGAGCGAGACTGTGTAGCGGAAATTCTAAAGATATGCTCATTTTAAAATTATTTTGCGATATTGCTATTGAACTGAATTTTATGGTTAAGTACGAAGAATATGATGTTTAAGAAATAAAAGTTACCCACAAAACGTTAAAAAAAACTCTTCTTTGGGCGTAATGTAAAATCTGAAAGTTTTCAGATTTTTTTTTTCTTTACGTATTAATTTTTTTTTCAGATTATACATATATATACATAATATAAATTCTATAGATAACTTGGGATTAGATAAAAACTGCTTGAATACATGAGATAACATATTTGAGAAGAAATTAGCAGACGTGGCGTAGATACAACACATAACTTCATTCCTTGATAAGTAATTCTTAAGACACATATTCATCTTTACACTTCATGACTATGGATACGATAAACACCACACGAATTCATATAACTGATCACATCTCGAGACAGTGGATGACATAGAGTGCAGAATGATGACACGTGCAAGCGGAGCAAGAGGAACGCAGGAAAGAGACTGTGCATTTCAGCAAAGGGATATTTATAGAGTTGCTTAGTTTGTTTAAATTTTGAACATTGATTGGACAAAAGCTGCCCATATTGCAGGATTAATAAGATGACATAATGCGAATTAGGTTCCAGAAGACGAACTTTAGATTCATATATTAGCAGTTTTTAATACACGAAGAAGACGTATCCAAATTGAAATGAGGAATTTAAAGTACCATTGTCAAAGTTAGCAGTTTTCTTCCATATTTTATATCTATTATATATGGTGCTTCATCGTAGTGTAGAAAACTGCGCCACGTAGAGACACCAGATTTTTTAATATACGGGATGAGCACAAAGCGCTTCACGATTTCGAAAGGGTATAATTTTAGTACCGAAAGGACGATCTAGCCCAAATTTTCCTCATAGTCACATAAACTTATAAACGTTTTGCTGGTATTGATTTGAATCACAAAGACTCGATGTACCCGCCACCTGTTACCCGGCACTGATGCGTTCTTGAAGATCATTCATACTTGCTAGTAGTGGAGGCACATACACTTGGTCCTTCACAAACACTCACAGGAAAAAATCACAAACTGCTAGGTCCGGTGATCATAGAGGCCACTTGCAAACAACTTAATCATTAAGTCCAGAGCTGCCTATCCATCAGTTCAGGACGATCTCGTTTAGAAACCTGCATACAGCATGATGCCAGTGGGGCGGCGCTTCATCTTGTTGTAGAATATAGCCATCTCTCTCTGCGCTAAGTTGCGGAATCAACAGTCACGTAGCAGTGTTAAGTAAATTTCACCAGTAATTGTTTTTTCTTGATAGAAGAACGGACCGACGTTTCCACCTTTCCGCTTAAATATAAGGTCGCATCATCGCTGAAAATTGTCTTCGTCAGATGGGTTTCATCGCGCTCCAATAAAGTTTGGATGGTCTGGCAAAACTAAGGTCGTTTTACCTTGTCTTGTGGGTACAATTTCTGAACCACCTGCAACCGGTACGGGTGAGACTTCAAACGCTTGCGTAAGATCTTACTTATTGTTGTTTGTGTAACACTCTGCAAGCTTTACGCGTTGACTTCTTTTAACTGCGTACAAAGGCTTCTCGCACGCGCTCCACAATTTCCTCCGAGAAGGAATGACGGCCAGAACGTCCGTTTCTTCCATAAGTCTAACTAATTGTTTTATGCCTCTTCAAAATGGATTTGCGAGTAATCAAAGTTTCATTTGAATTCACGCTGCACTCTTCCAACACCGCTCGCTTTTGCAAATTGTAATGGATCAGGTTCGTTGCTGCGGGGTGATCTCTCGATATCACTGCCCTCTATCAGTCGAAGTCATGTCTAGCGATTCTGTAAAGAAAACAAATGAAAAAAATAATTCATTTAGTTGAAACGTGAATATCACATTAATCAACATATTCAAGTAACTATGTTAATTTGAAACACCGTGACTTCCTGTACATAATCCTCCACCTCATGGTGTGATTCCGAAATCCGAATATTGAAATTCTAGTTTATGTCTTATTTACTTCCGATTTTATATGAATTTAGAATTTTTTATTAAAATATTTACTGATTTAAATTTAATTTGTTCATACAACTGGAAATAAATCATTATCTCTTGCTCGCCAGTGTACTGCTGTTCGGTAAAGCGAAAGATCTTTCCAATTTAATCAGCAAATTTGGCTATTTAAAAATAATGTGTTGCCACTGCCAGAAACAAAATACTTTTATCTTCCACGTAGCAGTCTGCTGCTATTCGGCAAAGTGTAAAATATTTAATCTTCAAATTTTAATAAGCTTCTTACTAATTAGCAGATTAAATGATTTATACTAACAAACTAAACCGATTAGATTAACAAAGTAAACAATTAACGTAGTACTTTTTTTCTGACTGATTTTAATAAAAGCGCATTTAAAAAAAACGCATTTTTTCACGATGAAAATTATAAATCTAATATTCCAATTCATGCTTTAAGACATGAAAAAGCAATCGTAGTCGAAAACAGTGTGTTTACTAAGTGACAGCATTCAATACGCGTGTCTCTTCAATTGCATTTTCTACTCTTTCAAGTACATTTTATGCCAGATATATTTAGTACTTCAATCATATAAAGTATAAACAGGAGTGGTCCATCCAATAATTAATTTATCTTTAACACTCATATTAAAAATATTTTGTCTCAATGTCTGTCTGTCCTTGTTTAGATCATATCAAATAAACTTTTCTAAGGCATTTAATAAAAGTATCTCCATTAATTTTCCTCTTTCATAAAAATAACACGTACATTAATTATAAATATGGCTTTATGCTTATTTTTACGACAATTTCGGTAAAATATATGGAGCATGCTGTATTTCATTCATGGACCCGAAGACGATTATTTACTTTCTGGCTAAATTGTAGGTTTAAATAGAGTGGTATAGCAGATTATATTATCTTTTTCTTTTTTCTCTTTCTTTCTTTCTTCAATTTATTCTGAATAAAGAGCATTAAAAAGAAAGCAAATTAAAGGGACTAAAATTGGCCCTCGGTAATTGTTTCATCCTAAGCAATTTAGGGAATATTTTTCTGTTTCATATTCCCACTCTTCTTCCGTAACCATAAAAAACGAGCATTTGCAGATTAAGAATGAAAATATATGTATTATTTAAGCAGAAAGTTGTTAGTGTCTGTGTATGAAAGTAAATATGTTATTTTCCAGTTATATTTGCATTTCAGATTGAATTTTTAAACAAAGCTTATCATCTTTTCGCACAAATATAATGTTTCATGACTTTTTCTACTCACATTTTAAAATTCAAAAATAATTTCTTTATTTTCCTGTTACGTTTATTGTAAATAAAAAGCAGAAGTGTTTCTTGTAATCTTGTGAGAGCTAAGTATATTATATATAAATAAGTATTATTTTGAATAGCTTTTTTAATTGAATTGCTTTACAACTTTCGGTACTTTTCTATTAGTAGAGAGCCAGTCGCCAAATGTGCGCCAAAGCGCCCAGTGTGATAGCCTTTCAAATTCCGCATCGTGCACAGTTTCAGCATTGCACACATATAACATTATATATATGTTATATAATACATAACTGTTATTACAAATTCATTTTTTCCCAATGATACATATGATGTTTAATAATGATTTTTCGTATAGTTAAGGCTGCCACCATCTAGTTAGATATGCGCCAACGTTTATGTTTGGCGCTAAGTGGCGCCCATCAGCAGAAACGTACCAAATTTTTAATGGATCCTAGTATTCTCTCACTGCTCACAGCTCCATGAAAAATTGTTAGCGTAGTGCAAACATTGTTGCGAATTGGCGAAAACCGTTTGTTTGTCTGCCTATACAGCTCGTAAGTACTTTTGTGTTCATATTTTAAAAAAAAATTAGATATCTCTAAGGCTGATATTTACATTTTTACAATTGGTGGATAGTGTTTAACAACGGACACCAAAATAGCTTCAAAACAGCTTTTTTTTTCTAGTCCAAAGGGGCAGTTTGCCCTGAAAGACTATTAATTTCGTTTTGGCATTTTGCGTTCGTTCACTATAAATGTCGGTCCATTTTTCAAATCGTTGCCACCAAATATTAGAGCCCTGCATTATATTTAAAGAAATTAAATAATGAAGAATCTGCATAAATGTATGCATGTTTCTCGCACTGTGATAAAACAACAGTACTAGAGCCATCCAATTTTGAATAACGTACGCTTCCACCCGAATAAGGGCATCTGGAAGTCCAAATTTGGAATTTGAAATTTGTTTTATTATCAATTTCATATTTTGTAAAACTTTAACGAATTTTTTATTAGCAAACTCAACGATTTCAAAACAAGCCATGATAGCACTGTACGAGTGGGAACATTTTTATCTCCAACGTGCGAGACTGTGTATCGGAAATTCTAAAATTCTAACTTTGAAATTATTTTGCGATGTTGCTTTTGAACTGAATTTTATGGTTTAAGGGCGAAGAACATGATATTTGATAAATAAAGGCAACACACAAAACGTTAAAAAATTGTCTCCTTGGGCATAATGTAAAATCTGAAAAACTTCAGATTTTTCCCCCTTCTGATATCTGGGATTTTCCGCTATTTAAATTCAACGAGATAAGTCGGGCTTATTTACTCAAAAATACACCAAGTTCACATATAAGTTCTACCGAATGATGAAATCTGATCCATACATCTGAATCTATACATCTAATTCTATTTTTACACGATTTTGTTGCACAGGTAGGATCGAGAGAAGACAGAGCTGGTGCAACCGGTGCAGTAGCACAGAAACACAAAATTTTAATAAACTATAAAATTAATTACTAAATATAATATTTATAATTAATTATTTTTTATTTAATAATTATTATTATGTTAATCATTTATTTAAGAATCGTTTATTAAATACCTAGTAATAAATAATTAGTGAACTAATTAAAAAAGTATTTGTTAATTCTGGTTACGAAATTAGAATATTCTTGTAACCTTTTCAAAACCTATCAGCCATGACAAATCGCCTAAGACTGTACTCGTAAGAGAAGGAGTCGTTTAAATTTGCATTATCGTTTTAAATTCTTAAATTTTTTTAAATGAAGAAAAAGGAGAGTATAATGAATATTTGTTTGATTTTAATTTGGATTAGTATACATATTTTCAAATATAGTTTCAATTTTTCAAAAGATGACAATCTGGAAAGTATAATGAATATTTGTTTAATTTTTAATCTGGATTAGTATTTATAGTTCCAGTTAAACGTTTTCAAAAGATGACAACCTTGAGAGTACAATGAATATTTGTTTTATTTTAATTTGGATTAGTATTTACATTTTCAATTAAACATTTTCAAAAGATGACAACCTGTTGGCTTTGGCATACCTTTTGGCATAAGTGAGTCCTGAACTTTGGCATAAGTTCAGGACTAACCAGAGTTATCATATCTGGTCTGGTTAGTCCTGAAAATGGAAGTTCAGTTTAAGATAAGTTTACATCACAAAAGTTACAAGGCGGTTTTAAAGGGTTTATTTTATTTATTCATTTATTTTTAACTTTTATATCACTGCTAATTTAGCAACCGATTTAGTTCTTATTTGAATCTTTAGTAATTTCACCTTATATTTTCCATTTCTAAAAACAAAACAAAAAGTATAAAGAAAATGCATAAACTGCTTGGAAATATCCATGTCTTATATGTTAAGCTTTACTACCTTAATAACGTGTACTTAATAGAAAGTGGTTGTTAACTAGCATAAAATATTTAGCTTTTGGGGGGTAAAAGTGCTTGGAAATATTTTTATAAATACTGACAGCGCAAGAATATCTACGTGTTAGTTCATGCGATTCACTTATCTGAAGAATATTAATTAAGTGCATATTAGCATGATTTCTTACTACTCAAGGAATTAATTCATTTCTCAACTGAAAACAGACGGAGCAGAGGAAAATTCCTTTGCAAACACAAAGAAATCCGCAGCATTTTTACGACCAGTGGGTATAATACTGTATCATCTCTTTGCTTTAGGAATGGAGTATATCGACATAACAACACGCGATCCGTTGGAGCATAGAAATCTTATACTGAATCGATCCGCGGCAAATAAAGGAATATCCGTGGTGGCGCCATCTACCGAAAAGGTATAAACTTAAAAAACGAGTTACGCGGGAAAGTTGTTTGGAACCGTTGATTTTCTTAGATTTTTTGCCTTTCGATCAATCAGAACCCCAAATGAAAAATTTATTGATTCATATCGCAAGAAACTTTGTTCTTGTGACTAAAATAAATAATTCGGATTAATTTTCATATCTGCTACAATATTTCTGAGTAATTAATTGTTTCATTAAAGGCAGAGCTCAGTTTTTAGGATTGGAAATGTCGGAGCACTTTTGAAAGGCCCTCAGGAAAGCCAAACAAAAGTAACTAAATAAAAACAATAAATAATGAGTAGTAAAATTGCATAAAGTATAAAGAAATAAGCAAAAAGTAATAAATGAATAAAATAAATGAAAAAATTATACATATATATGGTTTCAGTGTATTTTTAAATTAATACGATAAATTGAAACTTTTGCGTAATGAGTAAACACTTAAATTAACAAAAACTTTGCTTTGTACCAACACACAAAAGTGTTAACACAACTAACCGTTACATCTTTATAGTTTTCTACTCTCCTCGCTGCAAATTTCAAAAAGACATTTTTAAAAAATAACGCAATCTACAGTCTTGCACTTTATTGACAAACGATTAGTTAAATGTTTTATCTATATATAAGTTCACTAATAATTTAGAGAAAGTCTTTATCACGTTTACTTTCTCAACCGTGATCATCTCTGATATCCTGTTTCTGAGTAAGTAACTGATTTAGTAAAAGCAAAACTCAGAGTCTATATCTTTAGAATTTCCGATAGACAGTCTAAAAGGCTGGAGATAAAAATATTTTATTCCGTACAGTGTGTTGCCACTGCTCGCTTTGAAATTATTTGGTGTATTAAGCAAAAAATTGGTTAAAATTTTAAAAATATGAAATAGATAATAGAACAAATTCGAAATTCAAGATTCGAGTTTCTAGGTGCCCATATTCGTATCCAGGACTATGTTATTCAAAACCAGATGATTCTAGATACCGTTGTTCTTTCACAATGCGAGAAACATGCATGCATTCATGCAGATTCTTTGTTATTTAACTTCTTTAAATATCTAGTACAGGGAGATAATATTTCATGGCAAAAATTCGAAAAGTGATGCAGTTAGTGATTCGTAAGTTACAGTAGTGATTCACTAAAAGTTAGTGATTCGACGCAAATGCCGTTTCGAAACTAATAGCCCTTCTGGGATAACGCACGTTTGGCTAATAATTAGCAATAAAGTAACAATTAATAACAAACACAAACTTTCAGTTACAAAAATGTTTTAAATGACGCAAAGGTTTGTGTTTTCGCATTTTATAATTTTAAAAAACTAATTTTGTATAAAACACTGTTAGCTTCTTCTGCATTTAAATTTATGACTCATAAGACATTTTTAAAAGAGAAAGAAACATTCATTAAAAAACAAATCGTAGTCGTAAATTAATAGACCTACACGTAACTTAAACGTATAAATCATAAGAGACGTTCTTATTTCATCCCATGAAAGTCAAAATAGAACAAGATCCAGAACTAGCTGTTGTCCAGTAGATATGTTATCTAATATCAATAAATAATTTACAATAATGCACAATAATGCTTACAATATGAAATGTAACTTTTTACACATTCCTCCGGCCCCTCTACTTATATTTAAGAACATTTTGTACTCGTTATAATAATTTAAACACAAAAAGCTTGAGTCCCGTACAAAGAAGAAAAAAAAATTGATCGAGATATTTATTTTGAAAATTTGAGACATCTTACGTTATTTTGAATTTGCAATGAGGAGTCAGTTAATAAATAAATTAAACGATCAGAGATTGAATTTCCCCCCCTTTAATTCCACCTTAAAGATATTCTTTTATAACTTACTAGTGCCTTTATTTATAATTTTAATACATTTGTTATGCCGAAAGAATCTTCATACAAATATTTAAGTCTACATTATTAATATTCTCATTAAGTTTTATTATCTTTTCTGGCAATCGTAAAAATAAAAGTGAAAATAACACTTTCATTTTCATTTAATGCAAATATACACGTTAGCAGGGTTTCATGTACTAAAACCAACCAGCGTTTTTTGGAACACGAATTCTTTAAGATTCTGGGAATAAGATCTCCATTCCGGAAAAAATAAATTATGTTGACCAATATTTTTCACAATAATCTGCATAAAAATACTTGTCATATAATCTCTTAACATCATAAACTTTTTTCTAAACGATATTTTACCGTTAATTGCATATAAATTCAAACATTTCACTCTTCAAGTTGTGTACGGTTTCTAAATATGATTCCCTAATTTTATATCAAATAACTGGGTTAAATCTGTCGTACGAGAGTCAAACTTTTGTGTTCTGTTTTTTATGACGGTTTTCCTAAATAGGTATAGGGCAAAGTTTTCCTAAATAGGTACCGAAAAAAAGTGTAAAATGTTGGATTTCGTAGTTTGTAAAATTGAGATTTCTTAAATTTAAAATTGTGAAAACATAAATATTTGCATCATTAATTTTTTTTTTAATTGGAAGCATATATCTACAACCAGTGGTTGTGAAAATAAAGCTGAGGTAAAAACTTTTGCATATAAGGTGCATCCATATTTGTAAAAAAAAAAAGTATTTTTGAAAACCTATTTTTTCTAATATATTTATTTCTTACGATTACGAGCAATCACGTATGAGATTTATTCATAATTCCCTAAAAATTTGTTAAAGTTCATGACAAGTAAACTATAAAACCGATATAAAGTGAGAAATAAAGTGCTTTGCCTAAGCATCATCCCCTTCAAAACAGTCACCTTTTAAAATAATGTTGTGTATGCTTACTTGTTTGACAATAATATCAGCCTAAGACCACGAAATTTCTCCTGGCAAGGAGCGCAAGATACGCCTGCCGTTGGTAACAACTTTGAGCAGCTTACAGGTGACAGCGCGATTTAGCTTAGTTCCGCCCCTAATTTTAATGGAGAGCGCCCCGGGGACGACGGTTCCGAGGGTTTCCTACCCCTCTGCCCTTCTATCAAACCACAAGAGAGAACTTTCGGCTCGCCGCATATTTAAAATGCCGCCATACCGCACCGACACTACACATTCACAAACATCCGTGCCTTCTCCTGGATTCGAAATCCAGCCCTTCGGCTCGGCAGTCAGCGACGCTAACCACTGTGCCAGTTGGACGGCTTTAGAATAATGCACATGTCCAGTGTTTCTGCCATCCTGAAATATAGTCTGGAATTCATTTTGCATAAGCAATTCCGGAACATTTTGCGTCTTGGCAACGGTGTGAAAACAGTAACCTCTCAGTTGCATCTTCACCTCGGCTAAAAGAAAGGAAATCGGCAGAAGGTAATTCTTCTGAGTAGAATACTTATGGAAATGATAAAATTGCTACGAATTTTTTACTTAGATAGGTAATTTTAGTAGAATTATAAGTAAAATTGTTGTATTTCCTTTGCAACATGAAAAATCTAAAGAGAAGCTGTGCTGAAAAGTAAGAATACAGGGGCAAGTGCATTTAACATTGAGTAAATGGGTATCTCTAATTCGGCGAGCTATCGCCAAGCTGGCAAAAGTTTTGGCGACATTTTAGTCTGGTCCCTGTATCACCGTAATAGGTAGTGTACTTGAATAAATGTAATTGATCACTGTATTAGCTGTAACTGTATTTCCCACCCGAGGGCTAACTCAGAAGAATTCCTAGGAAGTACTGGCTATGATCTGTATTTAGGCAGTCTCAAGCACGGGATTATACAATCACTCTTCACAGCACATAACCTCTGTTCATTCGGAAATGGTCCAGGCTTGGCAAGGACAATACTGTACTGTCTTCCCTGCCCCTTGGCTGTGGGGTCGTTACATCGTATGATATTGTGGCTGTCTTTGGGGTTTGGTCTCATTCGGTCCCCTGAAGGGAACTAGCATTAGTATGGACCACCCTCTTGAATATATTTGTTACTTCTGGAGTGGTGTCCGGGGAGAACATGTGTCTTTGTTCAGCACTCGCCATAGCGTTCTTAGGTCCCGTGCTTTGTAAAAGCCCAAAGGGGACCACGAAGGCTGCGCCCCCTTGGACGGTCTCTGAAGTACGGATGCAACTCCCTATAAGGTAATGTTAACAGATCCAGGTCAGGTGTTCGTCTCTTGTGTTCTGTAACTGTAATTCGACCTTCGTATTGCTTTTCAGTAATTTCGAGAAGCAGACCATACTAGAAATATTCGGCGACCGGTTGAAAACTATATAAGGCAGAAGAAACAGCATCGGCTCTCAGTTATTTAGTTGTTGTTGTTATTGTTGCGAGTTGTTAATTCAGCGTGAAATCGGATTAGCTTTCCCTTTAGATGTGCTTTGCATTGCGTTGTGCCTAACGTTCTTAGTAGTTTGAATTGTAACTATTGATTGGACTGTGTGATACTCTGAATAGTCCTGGGAAAATTCCAGTCGTTTTCCAGAAAAAGAATTCCAGAAAATTCCAGAAAAAGTCGTTTACGTTACTCTTTTTTTTTTTTTTTTTGATAAAAACTAAATTTCATTAATATATAATCAGATATGTGTGCATTCAATCTATGACGAACTCGTACGCACATAACAATATGTTGCGGCTGGCGAGAAACGAACGAACGAGGAGTGCACTGTGATAGGATGTGTTGAAGTTATGAAGAATCCAACTGCGTTTGCAAGTTCAAGATGACCCATACAGCACAACAGTAATGCCTGCAATGTCGTTTATCGTTCTCCTACGTTCCATATGCAAAAGTTCCGAATTCGTTCGAGGATCATGCTCGTGAAAAGTCTTCCAAATCGCTTTTGCTTTCAAGAAACGTTCTTTCACGTTCGAATCGCCTATGAAGCTGAAAACATTACATTCATTGCAGAAGCATGTTCAGTGCCTCTATGGCCAATATACCCAGTTTAACACAGAAGTACACATAGGCGTGTTGTTTCGAACACCTTCTAGATAGCTATGTTGGCAATCGTGATAGTAAAAATACCATTTTAACTCGAGATGCGTAAAAAGCTATGTTTCTTGGCACAAAATTGAAGGTCACTGTAGCTGCTAGTGCTGCCATTTGTTAGCACGCTATAGAGCTAATTTGAGAATTATTTTAATCAACCTGTGTATACTAATACAGAGGCATGAATTTAAAATTCCCATCTTCGGAGCAATTGAAGTTTAAAAATTTAAATTTAAAGCAATCCGTTTGTATATAAACCTTAAAACAGGTATTTTCATCATATCGAAAATGGCTTAAATAACTTCGATGTAGCAATTCTTTTCAGAGCTTCTACGTTTTACAAAGCCTTTCTTTTAAAGAAGTTTGATATGATAAGAATACGAAGAAAATTTTTTAAATAAAAGTTACTTTTCCTAATCTCATTTCTGACTTTTTCCCCCTCGAAGGAGGGGCAAAATCACTGTATATTTTCTACCATTTGACGTAACAGAATTATTTGACGTAAATGAATAACTACTCGTTATTGAAAAATTATATTTAATTGAATAATTCACTAATAACGAGTCATTTAGACTGGAAAAGATTAAAAATAAAACAAAAATATCTGATGTGGACACCACATGACTTCCTTGCACGGCCTATTAAATTATACACATTTTTTGCTGCATTTCATTTAAACTTATTTCCTCGAATTTCATTAGAGATATATTTCTCATTCAAATAATTCAGGTCTTCCTTCGCGGCAAGGCAAAAACACATAAGAACTCAAAGCGTCTTCATTAAAAATTGTAAAATAAGGAAAAATATAAAACACCAAATACAGTTAAAGACAGTTTAAAAAAATAGAGTTTCTACTCAAAAACAAGCAAATCGGGCAGCCGGCAAGAGGACAGATTTGAAAGTTTACTTTTAGTCTTACTCGGCAAAAAGATGCTGAATTTGGTGCAGGAACTGACTCAATTCACTATTCTACTAAGAGTTTCAAAAGTAAACAAATGGCAACTTCGTTAGGCTTAACTTTTAAAATGTTAATAATTCTACAGCTATTGCACGCAGATTAACTAAAGGCATAAAAACCTTGATCGGAACATAAGAACAAAGCATAATTCAATCTCTTTTAAAGCAAAAAAAATGCACAATTTACCAACATATAAGAAGCCGAGCCGGATAACAGAGTGAGTATATGTACACAGATATTGAA
>KK119861.1:401867-414697 GCA_000611955.2 Stegodyphus mimosarum
GTAAATGACGAGCAGGAATTTTAACGTCGTAGAAGTGTTGATCTATAACGACTAGGAAATTGGAGGCGAAGGCAGATTAAATCTTCATTTTTTATTTCCGCTTGTTGTGGCCACAATCAACTTGGCACATGAAATGTGCCTATTCCAAAATAACTCACATTTTAGATTAATTTTCAGTAAGAAAGAAGAAAGCAGCAGACAGCAGTCCAAATAGACCGAAGCGTAAAGAGCAAGTGCGTTACGTTCAGGGTGAAATCGCAATTCTGACTGAGTTAGTTTTGGTTTACAATGCATTTTGATTGGACAGTTAATACTTCTGTAAAATTATTATTGGTTACTTGACTTTTAGTTCCATTTACATCATCAGAATTATGTAAGAGTCATATGACAGGGATTGATCTAGAAATGACGCAGTGCAGAGAGAGAGGTTACTATTTTTAGAATTGAGAAGGGAAATTTACGTTGGTAATTTAAGCTTAGACATATTCTTTATTTTTCTTACATATATATATGTAATTTTGCTGCAGTTGATTTCAACCAAAAAGGGAGGTGCACAACTATACGTTTTAGCAGTCGCATATGCAAAATTTCAACGTTTTACGACTACTTGTTTTTGAGTTATGCAAGATACATACATATGTACAGACGTCACGAAAACATCTCGTCTGAATGAATTTTACAATCCGTTTTGGGGAAAAAAATCCTTTATTCTGTCCGCACGTACAGAAGTCACGCAAAAACATTGTTCAAATGGATTCCAGAGAGGTCAAAGCGGATATTTTCGTTGAAATATGGTACCCGAAATTTTTCGCGCTTACAATACTTCCTTTACTTCGTACAATGAAGTTAAAAACTTTAATTAAAAAACTTTCATTTAAAATGCATGAAATAATTAATGAACTAAAAGGATAAAAATTATTTATCATATAGTTCAGCGGGAATAAAAGAATAAATAATTTTCTTCATAAAATTCCTCTGCTATCTTGTATCATCTATCTAATAAAAACCTAACTGCCCAAGTAACGAAATATATTAATTGATTATTGCATTGCCAAAAGTATAAGCTATTAACATTATCAACTTATTAACAGCATTCTATGAAAATTCTTTCGGAATATCAGTTGTAGAAAACTATAAGTTCAAAAATAATTCACAGTAGTAAATCACGAAAAAATATCAATGAATGGCAATTAAAGAAAAATAATCAACTTCGAATTATTCTAATTTTTTTATTAACCGACCTCACCAAAACAAGTTAAAAATGACGTCAAAAATCCCAAATTTTGCAATTAAATATCTTGATCAGTTTGCTGTACGGAAATTAAGCAAATGTTTCATTTTTATAATGAATATAAAATGTTACTAATTATAACCTTAGGGATTGGAGAACCGTATAAAGAGTTAAATTGCGTAATTTTTATAAAACTGAGTACTTGAAATTTGAAAATGCTCAAACATGAATGTTTTTGTCATTTAAAACATTTTTGTGACTGGAAATGTATCTAGCTTCAACGGTTGCGAAAATAAAAGCCAGTTGGAACTTTTATGGGCACGATGTATGTAATTATTATGTATCTCAGTGATTTTCAAAAAAAAATTTTTTAAAAAGGTGTTTTACTTATGTACTACTTGTCTAACTATTTTTCATTCCTCAACACTTTATATATATATATAACTACAGATAATTAAAGACGTGTTTATGTTTAAGCAAAAGCAGCACTAAAAAAGCTCTATTAATTATCCTGATGAAAATCAATAAAAGGATGGATGCACGTATGGAAATCTTAAACTAAATAATGAAACAGAAATGATGCATTTAAATGAAGAAGAATTCTTTTTAATCTTTCTGCGCGCCCATTTCATTCACTGTTAGACATATCTTCGCGGGGGTGGAAATAGTTATTTAGATAGTTATTTCACGGTCTATTAA
The DNA here is from genome assembly GCA_000611955.2 of Stegodyphus mimosarum. NCBI lineage: Eukaryota > Metazoa > Arthropoda > Arachnida > Araneae > Eresidae > Stegodyphus > Stegodyphus mimosarum. The sequence continues at coordinate 403,798 of KK119861.1, forward strand.
TCTCTTCTCAGATTAAATGATGTTTGATAGTTTATATTCTTTTTAATGAAAGATGCAAAAGGCAAAATCAGCGTTCTAAGAAAAACGTGATAAATTGAAAAGTTATCAAAGAGTGGTTGATAGGAAAATAATCAAGGCAAATCAGGCGAGAGCTCTTTGCTTTGGAACGCATGCATTCGGGAATGATTTTCTGAGGAAAACTGGCTCGCACTGCATTGGGAAAATTACGTGTATCCTAAGTACTTTGACCAGGATTCAAACCCAAGATGAGCTCTCAGTCTTGATTGTTCTTAATGGCCACTGTTAAGCATATCTAAAGAAAGGAACTGATAAACATAATTTTTTCACATGGAAAAAGAAATAGGATGGACAATAATGATGATGTTCAGATGAAAATCTAAATTTTATAATCAAATCTTCTTTATAAGACACGCGCCAAACAATTTTCTAAGAAAGATATATGGACCAACATCACCATTAAATTTAATATATTGTTTTTATCTCTATTCATAATGGTGATCTTGTTTTTAAAGTAATAATGGCAATAAAAAAGTTTTAAAGGGGGGGTCACCCTATTTCGTTTTTTATTAGCTCAAAAGGGCTATTAGTCTCGAACTGGCATTTTGCATCCAATCACTATAAAGGTGTCGTTTCACTTTTCAATTGAGTCTGTTGCCATTCGGCAAAATGTAAGATATTTATCTTTCAAACTGAATCTGTCTCTCGTGGATAAACAAATTAAGCTATTTCAAAGCAACAGATGCAGTTCTTAAGAATATTCGTTTCTTATTTTTAAATCGGATTAAACAATAAAAATGCATTTAATTCATGATCTATCCAATTAAAAATATTCATCATTTTCATAGAATGACGTTATGTATTTTTTTTTTACTATTTATATTATATTTTGTAAAGCTTTAATGAATTTTTTATTAAGAAACTCATCAATTTGAAAGTAAGCGGTGGCAACACTGAACGGAATAAAACATTTTTATCTCCAGCGCACGAGACTGTATATCAGGAATTCTAAAGATATGCTGTTTTTGAACATTTTTTGATTTTATTGCTGAATTGAATTTTATATGGCATAAATGCGAAGAACGTGATATCTGACAAATAAAGCTAACACATAAAACATTAATAATAAAAATACATAAAAAAAGTTTTGTAAGCCATCTTACTAAGAACACTGAACATTAACATGATGAGCTAAGAAAAGAAATTCTAAACATGTACTGCTATGCTGCTTTCAAAATTTTTGTAATTTTGCTGTTGGATCATATATGGCGTAAGTGCTAAGAAAATGGTGCTTAAAGCTAGCAGATATGAGTGCAACAGCAGACTGATAGACTGCGAGCTCAGCGGGAACATAAAAAACGTTAACAAATCATTTTGGGTGGTTGTTAAAATCTGAAATTCCTCCTCCCCCCCGTGTTGATTGGGATTTTTCAATTTCATGACAGAATTCAAACTGTATATATTCAGTAGAAACGGCTTAATATAGAATACAATGCATCATAACGAATGCTTTCATGCAGGACCTTTTTAAGCAAAACTGAATTGTATTCACTTTACACATGGGGAAAACCAATCATATAAGAATTCCGTTCGCCTGAGATTAAGCGCGGATCGAACACCAGTATTCAGAGGTCTTAACCACGGCCGCTCTTTCAAGAAAAATGCGTTTAAGGATTTTACACACATTAGATTTTGAGGAAAACCAGGTTATAACTTCTACTAAACAATTCTTTTACACGCATCTCTTGCTTCTAGTCTCGTGCAAGACATCGAAAAATAATCCACAAAACACAGGAAAACAATAAAAATATAAAGTCGCCGCTTTGGCATGGTATCGAAGCTATTAGCTTCGTAAATCAAGAGTGAAGTGTGGTTTGATTTATTTTAATTATGCATATCACTTGATGATTATTTGCCCAAGAGAATGGATGGCTTTGTGGGGGGCTTTCTCATGAAGCCAGCTCGTTCGTTGGACCGAACTGCCCACGTTCGGCGACTTTACCGCACGGCCCCTTGTAGGCTCAAGATTTACTAAGATTCTTCTAGCTTAAAAACTGACAAATATACAGTTTGTCAACAATCAATTTATTCATGAAACAGAATCGTCTTCCCTGATGTTTGCGGGTTCAAACTTCCCATGACATATTCTTCACCTTTTCTAAAAACAGCTTTATAAGAACAACACAAATAATTTCTTTTAAAACGTTTATCTTACTTGGTTTTTCTAGACACGCATCTTCCCAATGGTAACACTGTTCCAAAAGAATTCTTTCAAAATTGCTTTTTGGTAAGATAATTTTTACTTCCTTGTACGATTATGCCCACTCTGTTATTCGACTTGGTAAGCTCAATTATTTTATTCTTATATGTTGGTAAATTCTGCATTTTTGCTTTAAAAGTGATTGACTTCCTGTTCTTATATTCCGGTTAAGGTTTTTATGCCTTTAGTTAATTTTCATGCAATAGTTGTAGAATTATCAACAATTTAAAAGTTGTTTAACTGGTACTAAGCCAAACAAGTTCACCATTTGTTTACATTTGAAACTCTTAGTAGAATAGTGAATAAAGTCAGTTCCTGCACTAACTTCAGTGTCTTTTTGGCGAGAAGGACCAAAAGTAAACTTTCAAATTTGTGCACCTAAAAATGTATCTTCCAGCCCGTTGGCCAATTTGCTTGCTTTTGCAGAGAAACAGTAATTTTAATTCTAGTTTTTTTATTGTTTTTAACTAGATTTGATGCTTTAGTTTTTTCTGTATTTTACAATTTTTAATGAAGATGCCTTGAGTTTTTACGTATTTTTGCCTTGGCGCGAAGTGAGAACTGAATTAATTGAATGAGAAATATATCTCTGATGAAATTCGAGGAAATACGTTTAAAAGGAATGCAGCAAAAATATGTATAGTTTAATAGGCCGTACAAGGAAGTCGTGTGGTGTCCACATCATATTTTTTGTTTAGTATTTGCACTTCTTTTCATAAATCCACATTCTGTTACGTTACAATATGTCAAGGCACCAATTGTTATGTGCCAAATGTTAAATACAAACTGTTACAATAATTTGCCTACAATAATATCAAAACCAAAATTCATATTTTTGCGTTGTGTTTTACTAACCCGAACAACCCCTAAGACCAAGCAGGAGTACTGGTGTTAAGAACATTCACACAAGTCATCATAAGAAAAACTCTGAATCAATTATATATATATAACCAAGGATATTTATTGCAGCAGTAAAGGAAGACAATCTTTCAACTTAAAATTTTAGATCTGTGGAGTGTTCAAGTGACTACTTAAAATAATGCATTTAGAATTATAATGTATATATTGTTAGTTTCAAATATGCACCGAGATGAATTTATCAAAAATTTACACCGTAAAAATTAATATTAAAATTTCATATGCAGTTATCAAAACTCTGCTGGCCAGCATACAAATACACAGGAATTTAATGAATCACCGAGCATGGTGTCTTTACCAATATAGATAGAGATTACTTAGTTCAAGAAATTTCTTAATTTACTCAGGTAAAAATTACATACATAAATTTAGCAAATCCCTTAGGCAGTTAGAAAAATATTACATACTCATGTAGACCCGTTGGAGAAAAATGATTACATTTAACCCTACATTCAATTACTCAATTAAAAGGTAAAGTAGAATTTAAATTTTTAATCGTTCCTTAATTTGCAAAAGTTAAAGTTAATCCTCAACCAAAAATAGTAACAACTTAAAGTAAAAGGTAAAATTTAGATAAGTTTACAAATTTAATATCCTGTCTTAATCCATTATATATAAATTTTAATTACATTCCAAGTTAAAGTTAAAAGGTCTTAAATAGAGTAAATGCACTGCAATTGCTTAATTAAACACCCTGGATTTAAGATCCAACAAAAACTCTTGACAAATAAGTTAAATAGAATTTAATTAGAAATTAAATATACATATTATTACTCCTTACTTTAATAAATCATAGCTAGAAATTTTCCTTCAATTAATCAAATCTCTTCCAATATTTGTGTGAATTTACTCATCCTTATTATTTAGAATACATGTTCACTGAATTAAAGTTGAATGCCGTACTAAAATTTCTGGTGAAAGGAGGAACAGAACAAAGTTGAACTCACTCGAAAAAAAAAAAACTTTTGAGGCTTAATTAAGCGTTACCCATTGTAACAAAAGGTGTCGGTTATCATTGAAATTTTAAATCTTAATTTACTTTTACAAAACGCTACAACTATGGACAAAAACGAATGCACTTATCTGCTGAAATTCTTTCCCAGACAACCAGTAGGCTGATGTAGTAGTACAAGGCACTCCACCGAACGTAAATCTTGCCAGCTATCGATGTTAATCCGGCCCATCCTAGTAGGATGATGATAGGCGCATGGATGTTTTCGAAGTGAGAGATCCGGAAGAAGCCGAATTCAGCGGGTTTCAAGGAACGTCAAGCTCTGGTGGAAAATGCATTGAGATTCGAAGAAAAACAATCTAGACTCCCCGACTGGATAAAGGATGGCAAGGTGCAGAGGAGTAGTAACATATCAAATCTCCTTAGAAGTACATCTCCTTCTTATTCTTCATCTCTTCCTCAATGGGAGCAAGCAACAAGCCGAAGGCGGCTTTTTCCGGACAAAGCCTTGGACATCTATCCTCTACCGGTCTCCCTGGGTCAACATGGCGGCTCTTCCAAAGGAAGGAAATCGCGAGTCCTTCTTACAGCTGCAATCCGAGGCAAAGAGGCTGAACATGGCCTTGCATGACGATTTCAATCCTCCCGAATCCAGAATTTCCGAAAATCACCAAATTTGGTGAATTAGTATGCAAATCTCGCCAAACACAAAACAGTGCTGCGAAAACTTAGTTTTTCCTTCTTCACACCAAAAAAAATTCCACCCTCGCCACCCCCTTCGCCAAGAAGGAGGGGTGAGGGAAAGAATGCGACAAACCTATCACTCCCCTATCACGCAGTACATGACCTTGACGAGAAAGTGCACAAAACGACGCTTATAGCAGAATAAATTTTTAAACACGAAATTCAACAATTTTAGCAATTAAATGGGCATAATTCTCCAACGGGGCAACGTACAGTCATGAAAGTAGATTCATAAGAAGGGTAAATTTTTTCTCTTTAAGAGGTATAAATTTCAACCATGTGAATAAAAAGGAAGTATTTTTAAATTCAAAATATTACGCAGAAACAACCGATTTCCCATTTGTCTCCTTCTCCCGAACGCGTAACGTAAGAATGAGAACTCTGTTTAACTCGCATACAAGTAATTGATTCAATAACATAAGCAATACAATTCGTGAAGAAAAATTTAGAATAAGCATAAATTAATGCATATAATTTACTCACTCAATAATTAATTAACAAATAACTGCAATTAACTACACATTACTCCATAATTCTAAACTAACCAAAAAATCACTACATAACATCAGGAAAAACTAAGTTTTCGCAGCACTGTTTTGTGTTTGGCGAGATTTGCATACTAATTCACCAAATTTGGTGATTTCCGGAAATTCTGGATTCGGGACGAATGAAATCGTCATGCAAGGCCATGTTCAGCCTCTTTGCCTTGGATTCGCAGCTGAAAGAAGACGCTTCATTTTTCTTCCGCTGGAAGAGCTACTATGTTGACCCAGGGAGACCGGTAAAATTATGCCCATTTAATTGTCCAAGGCTTTGTCCGGAAAAAGCTGCCTTCGGCTTGTTGCTTGCTCCCATTGAGGAAGAGATGAAGAATAAGAAGGAGATGTACTTCTATTGTTTTTCTTCGAATCTCAATGCATTTTCCACCAGAGCTTGACGTTCCTTGAATCCCGCTGAATTCGGCTTCGTCCAGATCTCTCACTTCGAAAACATCCATGCACTTATCATCATCCTACTAGGATGGGCCAGATTAACATCGATAGCTGGCAAGATTTACGTTCGACGGAGTGCCTTTTACTACTACATCAGCCTACTGGTTGTCTGGGAAAGAATTTCAGCAGATAAGTGCCTTCGTTTTTGTCCATAGTTGTAGCGTTTTGTAAAAGTAAATTAAGATTTAAAATTTCAATGATAACCGACACCTTTTGTTACAATGGGTAACGCTTAATTAAGCCTCAAAAGTTTTTTCCTTCGAGTGAGTTCAACCTAGTTTGTTCTGTTCCTCCTTTCACCAGAAATTTTAGTACGGCATTCAACCTTAATTCAGTGAACATGTATTTCTAAATAATAAGGATAAGTAAATTCACACAAATATTGGAAGAGATTTGATTAATTGAAGGAAAATTTCTAGCTATGATTTATTAAAGTAAGGAGTAATAATATGTATATTTAATTTCCAATTAAATTCTATTTAACTTTAGTCAAGGTTTTTCTGCTGGATCTTAAATCCAGGCTGTGTATTTAAGCAATTGTTGCACTAGTAATCTATTTAGGATTTTTAACCTTAAATTGGAATGTAATTAAAATTTATATATAATGGATTAAGACAGGATATTAAATTTGTAAACTTATCTAAATTTTACCTTTTTACTTTAAGTTGTTACTATTTTTGATTGAGAATTAACTTTAACTTTTGCAAATTAAGGAACGATTTAAAAATTTAAATTCTACTTTACCTTTTAATTGAGTAATTGAATGTAGGGTTAAATGTAATCATTTTTCTCCAACGGGTCTACATGAGTATGTAATATTTTTCTAACTGCCTAAGGGATTTGCTAAATTTATGTATGTAATTTTTACCTGAGTAAATTAAGAAATTTCTTGAACTAAGTAATCTCTATCTATATTGGTAAAGACACCATGCTCGGTGATTCATTAAATTCCTGTGTATTTGTATGCTGGCCAGCAGAGTTTTGATAACTGCATATGAAATTTTAATATTAATTTTTACGGTGTAAATTTTTGATAAATTCATCTCGGTGCATATTTGAAACTAACAATATATATATTATAATTCTAAATGCATTATTTTAAGTAGTCACTTGAACACTCCACAGATCTAAAATTTTAAGTTGAAAGATTGTCTTCCTTTACTGCTGCAATAAATATCCTTGGTTATATATATATAATTGATTCAGAGTTTTTCTTATGATGACTTGTGTGAATGTTCTTAACACCAGTACTCCTGCTTGGTCTTAGGGGTTGTTCGGGTTAGTAAAACACAACGCAAAAATATGAATTTTGGTTTTGATATTATTGTAGGCAAATTATTGTAACAGTTTGTATTTAACATTTGGCACATAACAATTGGTGCCTTGACATATTGTAACGTAACAATTCAACGGACAAATTATTCAAAGTAAGATTTTTATCTTTACACCGCTAGATCACAATATAATTTTCCAAATGAAGTTTTTTCAGAATTCTAATGTGATTTGCAGAAGTGTGAAGTTTTTGAAAAATGGCTCGACCTTTTTAGCTACCGCGAATTGCTAACTGTGATTGACTTTTAAATCAAAAATTAAATTTACCACTATTTATAAACCTCGGATTTTAACAGAAGATGAGAACGGATTTATGAATTAAAAAGAAATTTAAATTAATAAAATGTAATCTTCTACAAAATTGGAAAGAACAATTTTCCTCCACTCAGAGGGTTCTCCAGCGGATGAGCGGTAAAACCACAGAACACAGGTAGTTTAGCCCGGGTTCAAATTTCGACGAAAGGGCTGATTGTATGGGAGTCTTCTTGATTTTCTTCGTGCTTAACGAGAACATGAATCAGTTTTCATGAAATTTCTCCATGAACGCATTCCTTCCGTTAGGCATATTGTTATCAAGTGCTTTCCCACAATCTAAATAATCCAAATTTTACATTCAAAGGCAATGAATTTTCCTTTTTTGCTAATTTCCCGTGTTATATAAACTAACAGTTATTGCACCCTTTTAGCTAAATCTCTAATTTTTAAATAATGAAGAATCCATTGTAGAAAAATTGGCAGCACCTGGTCTTCCATCAAACATGTGCGCTTCGAAGCCCGAACTTATTTATTTTATGTTTGGGACCATATTAATGATATTTTGATTAACAAACTCAGCGACTTAAAAGCATAGTGACGTCGGTAATGTGACTCGTGGCACCATCCTGTTGTCTTCCAAATCAAGATCCTCCAAATTTGGCCACAAAAAATTTACCATCATCAATCTGCATATCTCACCATTCAGTATAATAGCCTCTCCTTCCTTGTTTTGAAAAAACGAATTGATCCGTGATGCCACTATGCTGTAAAACCACACAATACCGTGACCTTTTGTGAATGAAAGGGCTTCTCATACATCTCTTGTGGATTGCTATCGCACCTAAAGCGACACTTTTGTTCGTTAACATATCCATTCAAACAGAAATGAGCTTCATCTGAGAAGATAATTTTTTTTTGCCCAAAATTCACTTCCTTGAAGCCTGCATTTAGTCACGAAGAATTTTCAGAGCATATTAAACACAAATAAAATTTAGTGGCGGTGATAAAATTTAGTGATAGTTGTCATTTCTTTTTAAAATCATATTTCTTAATGGAATATCTTTAGTTTCGAAGACTGGGTAGATGAAGCAACCCAGACCTTTGTGTATGTTATGTTCCGAACACCATCATAGAAATCAAAACGTCCAGCAGAAATCATCATTTTACTAAAGGAAAACGCTTGACGTGTACGTATTTTCACTCGGATTCAAACAGCATTTCACACGGAAGGGGGGCACGGGCTTCCGCCTTAAATGTTGGAAATAATAGTTTGATTTTTCCGCAGGAGAAAAAGATGAAGTCATGCCTATGTTAAATCACAGTCGAGATGAGACTCCAGCTCCACCACCAATAAGGAATCGGCGCCAGAGTGCAATCGACAGAGCAGCTCGTCTTGTGGACATCCACCATACTGTTGTCCATGTTTCTACAGAACTGCCCTCAGGTATGTATTTTAAATATCTTTGACACTGAATATCAGAAGTTTAAACCAATCAAAATTATTAAGTGATATTAAGGGTGAGTAATAGATATATTTACGTCACATTCTAAAGATATTCATGCAGAAGATTTCAAAAGATTGCGCAACTATGTAACTCATAAAGGATGGATAAAGGGCCCGTGACCATCACTTTACGGCTAATTTTTCAAAAGATAATTTACTATATAGTCTTTTGAGACGCCTTGTATAATTCAAAGCTTAGGACAATATACTAAGTATTGAGGTTAACAGTTATTTAGGCCCCCAATTTACATTTCGATCTAAAGTTTGGGCAACAACATCCTGAGTGATCTGTTGAGGTTCCTTACCGCAGTGCTTCCCAACCTCCTTTTTTTTTACATATTCTTTAATAAACAATATATTTTGTGCACATATTGATAATATTCCAGAGTAACCAATGAAAATAGCTTTCTAGTGGTGCTACTTGCATCAAATTTTATGTAGTAAATGTAGAGATAACGAAGTTTCATTACAGAAATTTCGAATAAGATGCCTAATGCACCTGAATCTCCTCCCTTTATTAATCAAAATCATGGAAGCAGTAATCCTTAAGAGAAGGAAAGAGCACTTCGATCAAAATAACACATAATTCGGCATCAGTTTGGCTTCAAACAGCGACTATCAACTACTTACCAACTACACCGTGTTGCTGAAATAATTTCTGCGGGTCTTTAAAAGAAAAAAATATATACTGCAGCCTTTTTTCTGTACTAAAACTTCTGAACGCGTCTGGCTGGATCCACTCATATTTAAAATACACAGCCTGAGATTCTTATGCTACATAAACATAATTAAATCCTACCTGACAGGCAGATATTTTGCCGTTCTCATTACTAGCACAAATTCTTTTCGCCGAGCTATCTTAGCCAGCGATCCACAAAAATCTCTCCTCGGAGCCACTTTATTTAACATCTACGTGAACGACATTCCAAAGTCACCAAATACCACACTCTAATATACGCCGACGACACATCAATCCTGGTATATAATGCTTTTCTTAGTTCAGTCATGTAACACTTACAAACTCAGGTACTTGGTTACCAAAATGGAAAATTCGAATCAATATCGAGAAATCGCCTAACAGCGGCCGAGCGGTAAAATAGCTGACCACTGATAGTTCGGTCAGGGGTTCTAATACTGGCGAATGGGCTGGATAAATGGGTGTTTTCGTGACCCCATGTACAAGATAGATCTCAGTCAGAAAGACCTTAGAAAGTCCCCTTAGAAAGTTTCCCTTAGAAAGCCCTCCATGGAGCACATTTTCCTTCGTGGATATCATTGTCTGCATATTCGTACTCAAATTAAATATATATATATCGAGAAATAAGTTTCGGTAATGTTCACCAAGAAGAAACTAAACGATAATCTTAAATATTTCAGAATGCCTCTAGCCTCGACTAGGAAACCTTTGGGTGATCTTCACCAATTCGCTGACATGAACCCAATTCATTACATCAATAAGTTTCGAGCTAAACTCTCCCCCTTATTTGCTCGAAAAAGCGTTCTATTATTGATGACGAGTTACTCATTTATAAATCAACTCACCGTCCCATGCTATGTTATGCCTGCTCTGTCTGGCTATACTCATATAGAACTAATCGAAAAGCCTTGCAAGTTTGCACAGTGTTCAGTGCATCGCTCCACAGCATACAAGGTAATTCCAAATTCATGGTACAACTTTGGAGAGGAGGTATAGAACAAAGATACGAATAATATTCACATAGGAAACCCAAGGTCGAATCCATTTATTTAGTCATAAATACAACTTAAAATAAATTTACAATAAGAAATTTTTAAAAGGAGATTGAGATCACATAATATCTCGTAGGAATTGCTTCATACGAGGAACAGCACTCACAGAGCCTTTTATCACTCATTTAAAAATATCTTGCTTCAAACTACGTCACGAAGCACTAGTAGGTGTGCAT
>KK119861.1:414723-452405 GCA_000611955.2 Stegodyphus mimosarum
ATGGGGGAAGATGTCATTCGCGATTGTCCCCTCCCCTCTCCTCTCTTGTGTTGTTGTTGGTCCTTTCCAATTATCTTTGTAAATGTTTTAAGCCAGCAATTTTCGTCATACGTGTATCCAACGCCATTTATGGTTGTTCAATGCACTGTTCAATTCGCACAGGAAAAAGGTGGGTATTGCCATTCGCAAATTTTGAAATTTTATCTCTGTATCCGTAATCATGAGAGATTTGTTGTTTCAAATCATCACAATCTGAGAGCATTCCTCCAAATAACAAAATCTGAATTTTCTTTTCGACTGCTTGACCGGATAGGCCGCTAGAGGCTCATATATCGCGGAAGTTTTTTTATGCCCACCTGTATGTACGGTAATGATAATGATTATGCACAACTTTTATAGGCGTTGAATTATTTAAAATAAGCTTCTCTATTTTTTTTTTATACTAACGCTTACTACCTGAGAGAAGATGTGAATCTTCTACACAAAATAATAATAATTTTTAAATAAATGTCCTTGTAATAATGTTACTATTATATTAATCGCCGCTCAGACGGTTAGTCGTTAGGGAAACCGACTACGATACCAAAGGGCCTGGGTTCGAATCCCGGCGAAGGCATGGCTGTTACTGTCCGTCCCTTCATAGGAGGCAAGGGTGCCTCCATAATAAAGTGACCACCACTTCTGACCTTAGTAGTGGCCAAGCCGAACTCGGGTGAGGGCCCGCCACTGGAACAAAAAAAAACTATTATATTAATCCTCCACCCTTTTCCTATCAGCTTGCACTTGTAAATTTCATTTGTATCATCTTGTTATATATTTCACTAATAATGACTTTTCGCTCGTTTTTGGATTGTCCCTGTAATTTTGGGACATTTTCTCTATCAAATGTAAGCAATAAAATACAATAATAAGCAGTCAGTTACAGTTACGTATTTTAACGTAACCATCTGTAGTAGAAGCGGGCAGATTTTCGGGCTTCTCCAAATCCTGCAACAATACAGAAAACTCATTCTCAATAAATCACACGCACACTTTTTCAATTTTAATATGCAATATCACCATTTTCGTACGTGTTGTTTTTGTTTATTCCAAGTTTCAGCGATTTTTACAAACATATCATGATTTTTTATCCCTTAAATTCAATTTTAAATTATGCATCTTTGTGATGTACTCGGAGTAGAAGAATTCGCTGCAAAGTTTCTGCAGGAATCTTCGAAATCGATGTGCAAGTTCGTTTAATAACTGACTTTCCAGCGTAATAATTGAGACGTAAAATATATATGTATGTTTTATATATATATATATTACATACATACATAAATATACTTATAAAAGAATTTAATTTTATATTAATTATAAAAGAATAAAATGATTACTTATAAAAGAATAGTACTAAAAACCATTTTATAACAATAATCATAATTTTATAATCTGAAAAGGCAAACATTTCATTAAATATACGAACAGTAGCTAATGATTTTATACACTGCTGACCACTCAAATTGCAATACCAAGAAAGACAAGAGATATCACAACAAAATTTATTTAGTAGATAACATGTTGACTAAGTATCAAATGATTAAATTTATAGATTTCTGTGAAGTGCGATTCCTTCTAGAATCAGTAGCCAGAGTAGCCGCCACTGTTGGAGATCACCGCTGTCACACGCCTTGGCATTGATTCAAAGAGACTTTGGATGTGTTCTTGGGGTACAGCAGACCAAGCAGCTTCCACACGTTGCCAAAGTTGATCTGGTGTAGCAGCTTGGGATGTAATCTGGATCAATCGTTCAGCAACCATGGACCACATATTTTCGATCGGCGAAAGATCCGGAGAGCGAGCCGGTCAGGGAATTCAATCTGGCGACTGACGAAGAACCCTTGGACAATGCGTGCCACGTGTGGTTGCGCATTATCCTGTTGAAATATGGCTGTGGGCAAGCCTTAATTATGGTATGGGATGGTATTCGATATCAGGACAACTGGCTCCAACACCTCGGAGATGTAGCGCTGGCTGTTTAAAGTACCGGCAGTGCGTACTAGAGGAGTGTGATAGTGATATCCAATACCATCCCATACCATAATACCCGGTGCAGGACCAGTGTGGCGGTGCATAACGCAGCTGTTCAGCACCCTCGCTTAACGGTGTCTCCAGACGCGAATCCGACCATCGTGGTGTTGCAGACAAAAGCGTGACTAGTCAGTAAAGACAATTTCATTCCATTCTGCCGTCCACATCCTTCTTTCATCGCCCCATTGGCGGCGGAGACGTCTGTGGTTCTGCGTCAAGGGTAGACGAAGCAATGGACGTCTTGCGGACAGACCACTCTGCTGTAAACGGCGTCGAATGGTACGCACAGACACTGGACGATGCGTTATAGACTGTATGTGCTGTGCTATGGTTCGTGATGTGACTGAGCGATCCGTCACTGCCATGCGCACAATGTTAATGTCATCACGTGAAGTGGTGCACTGAGGTGGATGCGATGGAACACGTCGGTCCGTCGTAACCTCCTGCATCCAACAGTCACATATCCGCATTACAGGTGTTTGGTTTCGTCCAACACGATTATCGATTATCCCTGAAAGATAATCCACACTCTCCGTAGGCCACTATCCTTCCTCTGTCGAACACTCGGATACTTGATCAAACGATGACCGCTGTTTATTACAAGGCATAATTGATCTTTTTCTTTTTTTCTTTTTTTTTAACCACAAGAAAAACACAATTGCCGAACTTGAAATCGCCGAAAACTCCAAGCCTTAAATAGCGCTGAAATTCTAATCATTTGCATAGCTCACCTCCGCTAATGCATGTTGTAAATTTCATGTTATTTGCATGCTTCCTTCAGGGTATTGCATTTACGGTGGCCAGCAGTGTACTTATGTATGCTTGTAGTTGAATTAATTTCTTTTTGAATTTGTAGATGCTATGACGTCGCCAGACAGAACAGGAAATGGTAACCCCGGCAGCGCCCTGCATACAAAATCTGAGGGTCCAACAGTAAATTCTCCAAGCGCCATTAATCAAAAGGTCGACACATAAATTCAAGGTCGTGTAATAACATATCCGGAGATCTGGATCGTATAAGAATGAGCTAGCTTATGATACTTTAATGTTTTTCAGTGAGAAAATGTTTTTATACCTCAGTTCTAAATCGGAAAAAAAGACACACGTTTTGGCTCTTCACCACATCGCTTCTGTGATTTCATTATTCTTATCCCCTCGTTTTTGATCTGTATTAAATTACAAGGCACTCTCAAATACTTGATGTGACATCGGACCATGCAAAAAAACTGTCATTTATGACCTGCTTATAAACTATGAAACTCTGGTAACAATCTTTTGCAATTCGTCTGTGGACCAACAGTAATTGATTTAAATTCTGGATGAGGCATGCAAATACACTTGAGAAATTTATCTAAAATACTAATAATTAAAAGCTAAATACATATCGGATTGAAATTATTTTTCACTAATGACTGGTAGAATTTCATAATCTAAGCATGACGAATCCTTATTACTTCGTACAATTACATAACCTAAAATTATAATTATTAGAATAGTAAGTAAGCAGAGCGCTAAAACTTATATGGAATTCTTTCTTATTTAAATTGCAACTATGTTCTTTATTAATATTGAAAAATAAATAAATAAATAATTTATCTTTTGAAAGTGTATTTTATGAAAAGCAAGATTTTGAAATAAGATACAAAAATTGAAAAGCGAATCTAATCATTTTAAGATAATGTTTAGATATCTATTAATCTGTGGAAAGAAAGAAAATAACGTTTATTTTGAAGTAATAAAAAATTATGACAATTTCAACAATTTTTTTGTAAATACTTTGCATGGCCTCTATATCCTGTTACCACCTTAAATTTTGGAGAAATTACAGATCATTGTTGTCTGTTATGGGTCATGAGAAAAATCATAAATTCATTTGCAGTTTTTTTCTTTGTGTTTACACACTAATATTAAAACATTACGGTTGACAGTCATCACTTCGCGAACACTTTAAAAGATATGAACATTTTAGAAATTTAATTATTTAAATTATTAATATAATGCTGAGTAATATTAGTGCATGGTAATTACAGCACAGGATTTTTTTTTTTTTTTTTTTTTTAAAAGAGGAAATAAAACTAATCGAAGAAGCTATAAAGTGACATCTCATTCAAGATATATTATCTATCTAGTTCTCCCACGCTAGATTAGCTCCCCCACATTCATTAATAATAACAATCCACTAAGTTTTCTTAATGCTTAGGAATGTTTAAATTAAATGTTGTCATTAATTTTGCATTTATTTCATTTAATTGACAATTTGTATCACCTGCTGCAGGGGTCGGCAACCCAGTGCCCGGTAAGCAATTTTAAATAATTTATAATTGCCCGCGGTTTGGATATCTAAATTCCAAATTTTAGATATATGGACAACTAACACTCGTAATTATGATGAAGGATTTTAGTAAAAGTTATTACTTTATCTTCGCCATTTTAACAATTGTATGAATTGAACAATTAAACTTCTGATAAAATTAGAATCTCATCGACATCTAGATATACTACATTACTAGATAATCAATTTTTGACTTCTAGAAACATTTGATTCTATATATGAACTATTTTCTATTATTTAAAGCATTTTCATCCTGATTTATATTTCTTCAAAATGGCCTTCATCCAGTCGTTTTGCTTTTCTAATACTCATTATGATGCCGTTCAAGTTTCATTGTTACAGTAACAATCCACGCCCATTCAATTATGAGTTTAAATGTTTTCAGTCATCTGAGAAGCGCCTGCAGCTGTAAGAGGACTCTACTCGAATTCACTTTAAATAATGATCCACTTCATCTTGAATATTGGCTAAAAAGACTTTACAAAATGGCCGCATATAAAAGAATACCTTCTTTTGAGGGGGGGGGATTGCTATAAAGAGATCGATGGTATTAAGTTAATATTGAAAGATAAAAATAATAATCTTGAATAGGTAAAACTGTGAATTTAATCTCTAATAATAAAGGAATTATCAGGCTTAAATTAAAAACTTAAAAAACAAACTGTCCACACAATCATTCTGTGAGTGAAATATTACCATTTCTTTAGAGAAAGTATTCAATCAACCACTGGTCAGCTCCTCAACGAATGAAATTTTAGAAAAAAAGTTTGCAATCAGAATAAAACTTTCCAAAGAAGAAAACATAAAACAAAATAAAATAGCCTCCTGATAGGAATTAAAAATTATATAAATCAAAAATATTAACAAACTCTATGTTTATATAATAAAACAAATAAACAAAAAGTTGAAAAAAGAAAAATGTAAAAAATCCGAATACAAAGACTGCTTTTTAGATCGTTTAATAGTTTTTAAATATGAACTAATCTTAAAATAACTTTGGGGGGGGGGATAATATTGTTAATAAAATTAAAAACAGAAACATAGTAATGTCATTGGAAAATAATTTTTTGGATCAAATAGTAATGTTATTGGAAAATCATTTTTTGAATCAATCTTAAACAACAGAGTAAAGAAATATAGCAGTTTGCAGCAAAATCTTTCAGAAAGTGTAATAGCCTGAAACAGATAGGATTTGCGATATTTAATTAAAATGCAAGCAATTTCAGTGTACATATTTAGCAAATGCAACCAAGAAATAAAATTTTGGGTATTTAAATTAAAAATTTAAAAGAAAAATCAATCATTGCCTTAGGAGCAATTACAAATTTTATCTAATTTCATCTAATTAATTTCTGAACTTAGGCAGGATATTTTTTTAAGTGTTTTAAAAATATATATATAAATTAGAAATTGAAATTAATTTAGTTTTTCAGTGAAAATTAAATCATTCTTCTCGCTTAAATTAAAGCCTTCTTTATTGTTCATCTGATTATATATTTTACATATTTTTTATTTTCATTACAGAATGCATATTAAATTATGCATTTCATATAATGTGGAAAAACACTAAATTTGAAATATCTATAATGATAATTATATACCAAAGAGAAATATAAAATTTGTAATATGTGCTCTCTAATTACAACACTAAAAGACTTCACAGAATTTTTAGCTAATTGAAATTCATATTTAAATATAATAAAAACAATTCAACTAACATTTAAATGTAATAAAAGAAATTAAACTAATATTTCAATATAATAATTAAAGCTTGCATTTGAATAAGGCAAAATTTACAGAATAATCCTGGTTAGAAACTTATTTTAATTATTTTATTATTATATAGTCAAAAAATATATTTTATTTATCATCAAAATAAATAAAAGCTATAAGTGTAAGAACATTTATTCATCAATATTCTGTGAACTGAGTAAAATAAATTACATATTGTATTCTGAATTAACAATGCATTCGAGTGGAAATAATATTGTTAATTAAATTTTAAAATAGAAACATAGTAATGTCATTGAAATATCATTTTTTGAATCAGTTTTAAACAACAGAGTAGAGAAATATAGCAGTTGTAGCAAAAGATTTTAGAAAGTGTAACAGCTTGAAGCAGATAGGATTTGCAATATTTATTTAAAATGCAATCAATTTCAGATATATACTTGGCAATTCATTCAGAAAATGAAATTTTGGGTATTTAATGTCAAAAGTGTATGTCTCAAAAGAAAAATCAGCTGCTACCTTAAAAGGAATTAGAAATTTTATTTAGTTTCATCTGCTTCATTTCTAAACGTATGCGGAATAATGTTTCTTAAGTTTAAAAGAAAAGAAAAAAAATTCTTGGTAAAAATTTGAAATTAGTTTTTCAATGGAAATTAAATTATTATTTGCTCTTAAATACTTTTACAAAATTACTATCTTATTGCAAAAGCATATTTTGCAATTATGACAAAGCATATGAGAACTTCCTATACAAAAGAGAATGCCTTATATATATAAATGTCAAAAATACAAATAGTATTTATAGGAATTAAGTTAATAATCAGGTTTTATTACTAATGAAAATAAATTTAACTTTAATTGAATTTCATTATATATAAAATTCTATTAAAGACTGCCTACCCCAAAAAAATATAGTCAGTAATACTGACTACTTTATATTTGTGAAAATTTGTTATTTAGCCTCATTTTGACATAAAATTTGAACAACAAAAAATAATTCATTAGCCTGATATAAAATGGGGGGAAAATTAACTAATTTAAACTTACTTATCCAGAAATCTGGTTATAAATTTCGGTTTGGGAATAAAATAAGCAGTATTTTAATTTTTGCCAGCAATCTTACATTAAGTTCATTTTTAGTACAAAATTCCAAGCATCTTTTCTTTTCTGTAACCACTGGAGCAGGACACATATGTATTTACACATAAGTGCTGTTAGCGGGAATGGACCAATGAATTGATATATATAATACAATTCTTGCATAAAAATGTAAGTAACTAGAAGATTTACAAGGTCTTTATTAAAATATGCATAATTAGAAATTTCGCATGTACACTGAAATATATCTAGATAAGCAAAATATTATTTTCTGCTATGAGAGTGAAATAAACTATTCTTTTAATCATCTTCTTTAAAGAACATGCAAAATAAAATGCAAAGTTTGCTTAGTATGATGGTTAGTCTCAAAAGCCATAAACCGATTTCAGAGTCCTTCATTTACCTTATTCTGGCAAACATATGGGGGAAAATTATATGTTTGAAATACTTTCACATTAAAATTCTATACATTGCTTAAAATAGGCTTCAGCTAATAACAATGATGCTGTAATTTCTCCTAATTTTATTTAACAACTCTGATATTACATCAACGAACTTCACTGCTGATGGACATGTGGCAACAGAATCATTCCCAAGAGGAACGTCTCGCATTTGCACGCTTTGTAATGAAGATCTGGAAATAAGAATTCTAGAAAATGATCAGCATTCCTATTCAAAACATTTCTTTGGTGCTTACAGAATGTACAAAAATGTGATCCCTTATTCTAATAGTGTTTTGTGTCTTTATTTTAACAATATCTGCATCTGATACCTTACTTCATCTTTCACATATTTTTATTTCATAAAAGAGAAAATTTAGCAAACTTTTATTTTTAAATGAAAGCTGTAGTACAAAACAAAATTAGTTTTAAATAAAAGCATACAATTAAAATACTTAAGATGCATAAAACTTAAAAAATATATGTGGCAACTATTTCATTACAAAACAAACAATTACATTAAATATAATAAATAATAATAATGTAAAATAAATAACGCAGCTAAATTAAGTTCTTTAAGTCTATAAAAAACATATGATAGAGAACTCATCATGATTTAAACATCAAAGAAATCTATTTCTGTCATTTTAATTTTATAAAGCAATCTTTTTTATGTATACTGTCATGCTTATATCATTTTTCCATGTTTCAGTTTAAAGTATTGAATAACAAATATATCTATATTATATTTTAAATTCTAACTCAAACATTAATTCATTGATACATAATAACCAAATCATGTAAATTAAAGGCATATGCGCTTATAATTGAAGAGCTTAATTTTAAGCATTATTACATTCTAATTCAAGTTAAAAAATACTAAAAAAAGACAGTTTGGTTTGAATGATATAAATCATTTTAAGCACACTAGTTTCTCCACTTAATAAATATATACATAATTAATTACTATAATCAAAAAGAAACTAGACCAGGCCAACCATATTTTAAAAATTTACCTTGGTCTTTATTAAATCGGGTCTCTTGTTCTCTTCAAAACAGCTCTATTATAGCATAGATCCAGGCACTTAAATGGCAACTAAAAATGCTTCCTGAGTCTTTTCATTTAAGTGTACCTAGTGCACTTTTCAAATCAGCTTGAATATCCTTTATGAAGCCAATACCTCATATTCACAACAATTATTTGTAATAAAGCAACAGACTTAAATGAAGGGCATGAAGTTTGAGATCAAGTAAAGGTTCAAAACTGGTATATATACACATACAATTAACATGAAGGATATTTGTATTTTTCCCCGATCATCAGACAATGAATATGTTTATTGATATTTTGAAGCCATTGAGAGAGATTGTTTTTCTTTGAAGATTTCAGCTGTGTCCCAAAGGGAACTTGGCTTTTTTTTAGCACCACAATGCAATGTCTCACAGTGGTCTAAGATGGATTTCTTTATTTCAGCCAAACATGCAACTATTGGGCAGAAGATGCTAAGCTCATTTCAATTAAAAATAAAAAAGGAAGCATTTATAATCTTGTTATAAATGCTGAAATAGGTGCATAAATGCAGAATAGGATTTTTTTTAGAGTAAACGAGATAGACTTAATTCAGGTGAGCATTCAAAACTTGATTGGTCTTATTTGGTTACTTATTAATAAATTTGTAAGCATAAATCTAAAACATAAATAAGATTATTTTGCTAAAACTTAAACAATATTTAAGCTGTTGAATGCACTATCAAGATCATGAACAAGATCTCAGCTGTAACTTTGCTAAGCTCATGAAGCATTTATAATTTTGTTATAAATGCTGAAATACGTGCATAGATGCAGAATAGGATTTTTTTTAGAGTAAACAAGATAGACTTAATTCAGGTGAGCATTCAAAACTTGATTGGTCTTATTTGGTTACTTATTAATAAATTTGTAAGCATAAATCTAAAACATAAATAAGATTATTTTAATTGTAGGGCTTTTACTACTCATTGCCACTTTTATTTTCTATAACACGTAACATTATATGTATACAATAAAAGTAATTCTGCAAATGATATTCCCAGGCTGTAAATTTTTACTTTTATAAAGTTTAACGTGTGAGTGCGTCTTTTTGTTTTTACAGAATATTACCATTATTCAGAATGATACTCAGCGATTGCTGAGCTGATAGTTTGCTGATTTCATCTGAATGACATTTTGATTTATGCAGTAAATATATGTAAAAAAATTATACATTGACAGTAATTACTCAGACTAATCTTTTGTCTCCTGTAATATTTTTTGCTTAGGTTTTTATAATTTTTTCCACAAAGAGTTGCTAAAACTTAAACAATATTTAAGCTGTTGAATGCACCATCAAGATCATGAACAAGATCTCAGCTGTAACTTTGCTAAGCTCATGAAGCACAAATGTAAAAATAAACAACACAATATGGAATAACAATAATACTCACATGTCATTTCCTAAGAATCATTATTATTATTTTATCCCATGTAATTGTTGCAGTCAACTGCAGCATTTTTACATATATTAAATTGTTTGTTAAGACATCAACTTCTCCGCCCAAAAATACATAAATCTAATAGCAGTGAAGAACGATATACTGAAGCTGCTAAACCAATTTCCAACATGGAGGCTCTTTTTCCTTTTTGCAATTTTTAGCACTGCACCTCCAAATGGTTTCATCGTTAACATAAAGTTTCATTCTGTTGCCATTTTTGCATACTCGTTTGTCAGGTAAAAGACCTCTTTTTAAAAAAGTGATATGGCATTCACCTCATTACTTGGTAAATTAAAGATGGTTAATGTCATATTCATGCAGGCGATGCTAATATATGATCACATGACGAGGTATAACACACAGACAGATTTTGGCAAGATATCTCGGTTGACTGCCGATTCAATCTCGGAGGCAGCTATAACAAAGAAGTACCAATTTATGGTATTGATTCCAAAATGATAAAAGGATAACTGCATATAAAAGCTACAAAACTTGCATGTTTCATAGCAACAACACACAACTAAATATTTATATACCTTTTTAATTTAAAATTTTTCAAGCCATTTTAGCTAATTTACATTAATTTTCTTCTCTTCAACATCTTGTTTCAATAAAAAAATCAATGTTCCCACTAGTCTCTGCTAAATCCCCAAACTTGTTAAGGTTATCATAATATATCTTTGAAGAATAATTTTCTTCCTATTTACATAACCAATTTCTTTCACAATAAGTTTCCTCTACATTTTAGAATTTCAGGTTTTATTGAAGATTTCTGTTAATATAAAGAACTGCATGAATTTAGAATGTACAAAAGATGTTAATTTTATTTCTTTCATAATATGAGTATTGAAAATATATATGAAATTATTCAAGGTCAGGGCCAGCACAACAGTCAGTGTGGTTGAATTTTTAAAAGTTAGTGAAATAATAATCAACAAAATTTAGGAATACCAAAATTTTTAGAATTTAGGATGGACATGGGATAGCACAATTTTGAACCCATAGAGATAGCACCAGGTGGCAAAATGCCTAGTGCATGGTGCAGTGATACATATAAGATAAACCTTTTATAATTGTCAATTCTAAATGTCTTTATTTATAAAAACATTCTTTTTTACAGATGCGTATTCATGTGACAAAATTAGAACTATTTTTGTAATTTTCCATACTTTGTATTTAATGAAAAGATGAGAAAATAAAGGTAAGAGAAAGATGCTAGGAGAAAGACTTTAAGAATCAAAAGCGGAACATTCAAATAATTTTGTTTTCACTGCTTCCTCAAAAATTTTCTACAAAATAAAAAATTCATTACAAATTTCCTATAAAGTACATTCATTATGTGTAAATACCGTAAAAACATCTTCAATTGATCTTTTTTTTTTTTTTTTTATCACGTGTCTATAAATCTTGCTTTCAAATCCGTCTAAACCTTCAGAGGTGAAAGGTATAAAAATAATCACTGCCAACACTGTAACAGGAAAAAGCTTTTTGAATAAAAAATTCAAGAAAGAAAAGTGTAAAGTGAATTTTTAAAAGAAACTAATATATGATTTAATATTCTAAAACAATTACATGGGGAAAAAACTCTAAAGAGAAAAATATAAAAGAAAAAAAATGAAATTAATTTTAAAATAACTACACTACCTTTTGCTAAAAGTGCTTTGTAAATTATGTTTCATAATTTCCAAAGCACTAATTTCATAATTTCCAAAGTAGAATTTATTATCTCATTTACTTTTCAGAATCAAAATATTTTTTAAGTCACCAAAATGGAAAATAATGTCTTTTTAAAATATGGCATGGGAAAACAAACATGTTTTATTTTAATGTTATTCTTAGTTACACTTTTAATACATTACCATTATTTTAATGATATTTATCAATTTTATTATGTTTGTAAAATATAAAATCTTCAAAAAATCCTCAAAAATGCTGATAAAAAGTTTTGTATATAAAATGATCCTGAAATCACCAAAATGTTAATAAATCACCAAATTTAATATCACTGAAAGTAGTAGTAGTAGTAGTAAAATAGAAATTATATCTCAAAACAGGAAAAGATGTTTTTGATGTAATATTTGATGAACTTTTCATTCTCAAAAAATAAATAATTTTGAAATGTTATATGCTTCAGATGAGCGAGCACCTTGTTTCCTATTAAAAAGTAAGAAAGAATCCAAATCATAACCCATCAAACACATATTTGTCAATAAATCAAAAAATATTCTTCCACAAAAAACAGACAGAAATATCAGATAAGTAAAATTAAGGACTTCTGATTTAAGCCAAAATTAAGAACTATTAAGGATCAAAAATCCCTTCCAAAAAAACCTAAGAACTTTTAAGGACCATGCAAACCCTGAATTCACATAATATTAATGTCAATTTTTTAAATTTTAAAGTTTTATTCTTTAATGCCTTGCATTCTTTTTATATATTTAAACACTCTCAAACAAAATTTTATATAATAAACAGTGAGTATAATGTAAAGCATATTAGTATCAAAAAGATTAAAATACAGCAAATACAGATGATTAACACATATATCCATTTCATAAACTCTTTATTGAAAAGAACAAATTACATGTACATAACTTTGCAAGGTTAATCACCTTGACGAATAATTAAGAAACATACATATAAAAATAGTTTCCAATAGTTATTAAATTTAATGTTCAGGTCCACTTTCAAGCATAGTTAAAACAGTTAAAAGGCAGCATGTTATTCCTGAAAAATTCAGTTAGTCAAAAGTATACATAGATGCCAAATATTAATAAAATGTTTATAACATGTGCATTTACATAAAATATTATGTTAGTAATGGTACACAGAAATGATAGTACTGAACTGTGTGAGAGATCATAGGGACATTTAAAATGACTTAAGATCAATGTTGTTGATCAATTTAAAATGGATGAAATATAATTAAATAACTCTTTAAAGCTTTCAATCTTCAATACTACTTCTAGCATAGTTCCTCTCTCTCCTCAACCTATTCAGAATTTAATCAGATAAGTAATATGTCCATAAAAAATTTTTAACATTTATATACATTTTAAATACCTTTGCATCAGATTTTAAATGAAATCACAGTCATTATACTTATAAACAAACAATAAAAAATCAGATAAAAAGTGCGTATTTAAAAGATAAAATCAAAACTATTTTTACAAATTTATATTTGAATTATACACATGGAAATTTAAAGAATAAAATTTTAAAGTAGGCCATAAAATCCTGATGCACAGCAATTTAAATTAATATAATACACCATGAACTTTATATAGTACAAAATTTAATACAATCACTGCTCATAATAGCCTGGAATAAAAATTCAAAATTGAAATAATTCAAAAACAAAATTTTCTTCAAAGAAAAATTCTATAATTATTTATAAACAAGAAAATTATCTGTTCCAGTATAAGCAGCTGCAAACTCTCTTCCATCAGGAGAAGGATCTGTAAATGCCAGTTCTCGTATGCCAACAACATACCCATACAAAAAATGACACCTGGAATTGAGAACAAAAGCCATTATGTACAACTATTATTTTCATATATGAAATCACACGTTATGGTAAATATTCAGCAAAAATAAAAATTAAGTTTATAAAAACTTAATCATTATATCCTTCTTAATCACTACATCCTTATGTAATAAGGAATATCAGTACATTCTAACCATGCGTATTTTTAATAAGAAATTTCACATGCTTTGTTTGAACCCTAGTTAACACTTATCACAACCTATTCATTGGAATTAAAGACAACTTATTTATTACTTTTGTTAGAAAAGTACTTATTATATAACAACACTAAAAGAATATTAAATGGTAGACACATCCATTTATGCTCAATTATCTGGTTGTAATGAAAGTTTTACACTAAAAAATGTTCTTAATAAAGTTAGGAAAAAAAAACATGAAAGCAATACCTTTAGTACGGGTAGTAATCACCACCCAAATCTATGATTTTCTCCCAACGTTTTGGTAGTTTTTCAAAGCCTTCAGCCCATAAACTTAATGGCTGCGAGTTCAAAAATAGATCAACCTCATTTTGGATACCCTGCGCAGAATGAAAGCACCAGCAAGATGTAGCTGCAGGTGTGAAAAAAGGTAGAAGCCTGAAGAAGCAATGTTGGGGCTATATAGTGGGTGTGGCAGACGATCCCATTCAAGTCCATAAAGAGTTCAGCTGGTGAATGCAGACACATGTGGTCTTGCATTATATTGATGGAATATTACCTTTTCGTTTCAGAACTCAGTTCGACATTTTTCCTTGACAGCAGCATTAACACAGACAAGCATCTTGCTGTACACCTTACTGTCAAGCTTACTTTTACCTTTTTTTTTTTTTAGATAAAATTACGCCTTAGCTTTCTTTTAACTTTTTCGAGATACTCTTTGTAGATAATACCATAGCAATCCCACCAGATACAAAGCACAATCTTTTTGTTAGTCAAACTGCACTCTGCAATGCTGCCAGCAGGCTCACCGGGCACAGAGCAACCCCCTTTTTGGTCTGTGTTGTTGAAGTAAATCTACTTTTCATCACAAGTGACAGTATGATACGATATAGAATTTTGTCTTGGCAGTGATATTTGAGCAGATTAGTGCAGGCTCGAACACATCTGTCCTTATCTGCTTGAGTCAGTTCACGCGGCATCAAGTGATTGAACTTGCACGTCAAGTTTATGTGATGCATAGTGCGACTAATGGGCATGGCACTAACATTTTAGCAAGCTCTCGAGTGGTTGCATACTGATCTTCCACAAGCTCTCGCAGGCAGGCCTCATCAACATCAGTAGGCCAGCCAGAACGCTGTGCTTTTTGAATGTCACAGTCCTTGAATTTGAACTTTCAGTACCAAACCTTCACAGTGTCATATGATACAATATTAGTACCTAAAGCTATACACATGATTTGGTGACATTCTATAGCCAGCTTTTTGCAACAGAACTGGAAGTAAATGACGATTCTAATCTAATAGCATGATAGTTCAATTTTAGACATGTTAATGATAACGATACTTTTTTACAAATTTCACAATACTGTGTTCCAATGCAAATCTCTAGCTTTCAAACGCCAAAAATCATTAGACAAAATATGATTAAACATATCAAAGCGAATGATATTCGCAGTGATAGGAAACTTTCATTAAAACCATATATATATACATTTGTTAAATTTACAAATTTGAGGATCTGATAAATGAAAACTTAACCCCTTAAACAGAAAAGATGAGTCTTAACCACACACTAAATTGAAGCCACCAATTTGAAAAGCAATGCTCATATTTAAATGCTTAAAAACTATATAAATTTCTTTTCAGTTGAAAATAAAAAGTCCCCCCCATAACATTTATTCCCCTGACTTTACTGAAGATGTTAAAGAATGTATTCATTTAAAACAACATTTAAACCAACATGAAAACAAATCTACCTATAAATAATTTATGTAACTGGATGCAGAAAAAATTGATCTTACTGAAAAGTATTCAGTCACTGATATACCATTAAGAATATTCAAAGGTAAACTGTATGTTTGAACACTAATTTTGTCTTCATCAAATAAGCTATTATTTAAAATTAACAATGTCTCTGAGGAAAGATTTTGAACTGTTCGAATGTGATATATTATAAATATTTCTTTTGAAAATAATTAAAAGATTCCCCAAAGCACACCAAAAAACTATAAAATAAACTTTTAATTATAAGCTATTTTAATATTTCACTTTTAAATAATTAATGCTATATATGCATATTAATTATTCAAGAACTAATCTAGAAATTGAAATGCAATATTTTTTTTAAATAACTTTCTCGTTATTGAATAACTTTTTATTCTTCTGACATTTCATATAGTAAATCATAAATACACATGTATTTTGTTTACACTGAAACAAAATACATATGTGAAAATAATAAATACAAAAACAAGTACATGAATAAATGATAATGTCACATAAATGAAAAATAAGTATAAGTTAAACTATATTCTGATTTATTATTATTCTAAATAACACTCATCAACAGAAGTAATTAAATAAATAAAATATCTATAGTTTAGGCGCAGTAGAGCAATTTTAGCCTAAATGTACTAAAATCATAAATCCACAGTACATCTACAGAAATCGTCAGCTCTATTGTGCAAGTTGCCATTTTTAAAATTAAACTTCTATCAGAAAAGAAAGAACAGCATACTGGATATTTCTTATGTTACCCGCTAATACGTGTTGTTTTATATTACTTTTCACCATAATATCAGGTTTTAACGAAAGTTTTCTGCCACCTCAAATATCATCTATGCAAACAGTTCACGTTGTCATGTTCAATCATATTTTGCCAAATGATTTTTGGCATTTGAAAGAAAGAGACTTGCTTTAGAACAGTGTGTTGTGAAATTTGTAAAAAAAAAAAAAAAATCATTATCATTAAGTACAGGGAGTATGAAATGAAACTATCACACTACCAGATAAGAACCATCATTTACCTCCAGTTTTGCTGCAAAAAGTCAGCTACAGAATGTTCCAAATCATGTGCACAGGATGTCCGAAATGAGGTTGATCTGTTTTTGGACTCGTGGCCACCAAGTTTCTGGGCTGAAGGCTTTGAAAAACTACCAAAACATTTGCAGAAAATCATAGATTTGGGTAGTGATTACTATAAACACTAAAGGTACTGCTTTCACTTTTTTTTTAACTTTATCAAGAATGTTTTTTGGCGGAAAACTTTCATTACAACCAGAGAAAGTGGCAAAATTTTATAATTTTTTTTTCCTTCACCAAACAAAATCCACTGAATTAGAAAAGAAACAAGCCAATGTAAAACTGGCAAAAAAATAACCTTAGTGTGGCACAGAGTTTGAATAAAACTCTACCGTTCTCATGTGTAATCAGATATAGATTCCAATCTTCAGGGCAGAAGCTATTTTTTCTCCTGAAGAAGAGGGACCTGTGTCTGACTGCTCTCAAAATTTACATCAATCTAAGATTTCTTTCTTGCTTAATTAAAAAAAAAAAAAAAAATTTTTGCTTTATCAGTATTCGCACAAAACTTCAAGATATCTTGGTGAGTGTTTCTTATTTCAAACTATTTTGAAGTGTAAACTTTAATTATAATCATTCTATATGTATGAGTGTATATATGGCTACACTGCATATATGTGTATATATACGGGGTACTCTGAAACTAGTAAGACAAATAATTAAAGGATAACAAAGATTTTTCCCAATACAGCATTTAATCACAAATGTAGTGGAACACAAATATAGTGGTTAATTAATTATGAAATTAATTACACTGAGAATCCTCTTAACCCAAGAACAAAATAAACTTTTAATGAAGACAAACATTAATAATTGCTTTACATGACAAATTATACAATTAGAACTGCATAACAACAAAAGGAAAGTATAAATAAATATAACAACAGTAAACATCTAAATGAAATTCATTTACAAAAGCTGCTCATAATGGCAACCATCTTTATGCATCACTGAGGCAAATTCTTATTTGATTTGCAAAATACCAGGCATACTGCTGACTTGCAGTAGCTACTGAAAGCTTTAATAATATCCTCATTGGATTTAGTTAAGAGGTTTGTGTATCAAATTTTTTAATTCCCAATTTAAAAAATCAAACAAAATGTGTGACAAATGGCTTAAATGTACGTACAGAATGTGTCCTCATCCATGAATAACACATACTGGAAATTCTAGGTCTCCTCAACTCTGCTGCAGGAACCAACATTCTGATTCAATATACATAGTAAGATCTCCAAGCTGAAACTTTTGTATGCAGTGCACGTGATATGAACATAAAAATTTAGGGCATAAAAACTTGCCATATCATGATATGCAACACAGCTGTATAATGGTCTACATCTCTAGGACTCATGGCAAGCTGTTACACTGCTATCTCTCCTGTCAGCTGGAATTTGAATATTTCTGTGTTGTGCACGTCAGCTTGGAAAATTTCCCCTTTCGAACAGTTGCACAAACATCCCATACTCAGAAATACACATGTTGGGAAAGTACTCTCTATACAGCCTTTGCACATGCCTGCCAATAATGTCAAATAGACTGTATACAAAACATATATCTGTTGCTTTCTCCTTAAATGTATATCAATCCAGTCCCAATTGCTAGTAAACTTTCATCCAAAAACTATACACCTACTTAACTGTACTCTCTAGCATGTAACTGCTGCACTTTCAGACCATATATTCTATGACGAGAAGTGTTTATTTCAGATATATCAGTACGAGTCTTCAGAATTCAGTCACTCTGGGGAAAGTCTCCAGACATGCTTGCAGAAGCAAATGCATGGAAAACAGTGATGTCTTTCTCTCAGTCAGTCCCAAACCCCTTGAGGTTTGTTGCATTAATTTAAATTTAATTTAAAAACACCCTAAATATATCATCAGCATGTAGTTGTGTGCATGCATATGTGTGTATGATGCGTATATATGAATGATATACACATGAATATTTGCAAAATTAAAAACAAAAACAAGTCCAAAATATATTCTATTACTAACTTTAAAAAATATACATAAAATAATTAATACAGATTTAAATTTGTTTAAGCTAAAAGAATTCTATGTCCTTATTTAAAGTCCATTAGACCCTTAAAAATATAACAACATAAATTAATTCTTAATGTATTATTTACCTCAAACAATCCATCAAACGGGATGCTATTTTGCGCCGCCGATGTTCTTTAGCAACCCAAATGCGATTAACTCCACAAATAGCAGGAACTGCCTCAGAACTGCAGCACCAGTTACCTATCTTCCAAACATTCTTTAGTTCTATTTCCTTAGTCTCACAAGTTACAGAACATCTTGTATCCAAAATAACATGGCATGCCTGAAATATTTAAAAATTGGATTTACAAATGCTTAAATGTCTGTTAAATGAGGTATGAAAACTTTAATCATTCATTTTTGGAGAAAGAAAATGGCAGATTAAAAGAGAAAAAAGAGAAGAAAAGTAGGAAAAGAAGAAAAGTAGCTTTAAAAGAGAAAAAAAATAGTGGAAAGGTTAAAATAAATAAATAGTTTGAAAATTCACATACATACAAACACAACTCTAATTGCTCTTATACATAAGATATAACAATTTTCTGCCCCCACACACATATTGTTTGATATTTATTCCATATTTATAACATGTGATTCAATAGTTTTAATTTATGTTTATGTTTATTTAATATTTACTGCATGTGATAATAATTCCAGATGCAATATCTGCATGCAAGTTTATTGTTTTCATAGCAAAACAGAAAATATTGCCACATGAAAGAAACATGTTTTAAAACCTCACACACAAGAAATCCTGTGAAATAAATGCAATTAGATCTTGAATAAAGTTTGCTCTTTGTTAAACAATCACATTAATTAACCTGTGACAATAAATTAGGATGAAAAATTTAATAGTAAATCTATTTCTACCATTTGACTAACAGCTGATTTTAAATGCATGACTTCATTTTTTAAATTGCTGAGAGATTCATTTTTAAATTAATAGATAATTATAATTGCTTAGTTTAAAATTATTTGAAGTGTTCAACTGGAAACAGTGTAAAGTATATAAAATTAAAATAATCTTTTATCAATTAAACCATAAGCATACAAATTACATTATGAAAAAATACAAAAAGGAACAATGGATTAACAATAACAGAACAGCAAGAATCATTGAAGGCAGCAATAATGAAAAGTAATACAAAACAGAAATAATGAAGCATTAAGAATATTAGTTTTAACATTTTTGCCATTAAAACATTATTTATGGTAAACATTACAAATATCCAAGAGAGAAAGATTTCTTAAAAAAATCAGTTTCCTATTTAAACACTTTTATTTTTAACATTTAAATTACTAGTATCCCACAGCCCTTTAAATCATTACAAAATTTTGGTAGAAAAGGAGAAGAAAAAAAAACTGAATGTACCTTGCTGCAAGACATCTGATTTGAAATTACAAGCTAACCCACTTTGCCTTGTAATATTAAAATTGCCTCAGTGGAACCAGAACACACATACACAAGTGCAAGAAGAACAATATTGAAAACGAGACTGTGCACAGCTGGTTTCATACTTAGACATTGTCAAAAACAAGGATGCAAATAGACAGTAATTTTCTGTAGGAAGCTAATAAAAATTAGACTAAACACAGTTTTTCTCTATATTTAGATGTTGTGAAAATATTGGTGCAATAGCGTCCAGTGAAAACAAGACAACACAGCTGTGTGAGGTGGCATGTAAATCAGTTTTGTGTTTTGCCATGCATGAATACATCTTAGCAAATGCTAGACTCCATGATCAACTCTTTGAAAAAAACTATACATCAGGTCAAAGCTGAGCTTCAGAATTATTCGCTCATAAAAAAGCCATTCGTTGTCAACTCACCCCCAAACTCCATAACGGAAACTTCAGCCAAAACGAAGCAGCCAAAATTTTGATTTTTATGCCATTTCTCCTGCTCATTGCCTCTATTTGCTTTACTTAAAGGATAAAATTGCATCATCTGATTACCTGAATGTATACCTTTAATAAACTATGCTAATTTTTAAACACAAAATCTGGAATGATTGAAAATTGAATCTATAAAACAATCATTTTTTAAATCGCTGTCTTGTGGAAATGAATTCAATGTTGTTTGAATAAAAACTTTGTTGTGATTGCAAGATTTTTTTTTCATTAATTCAGCTTTATCTTCCTTTAAAAATAAGTATACACAGTGTCCACAAAAGTCCTAACCAAGCCTTTATTTTTATAATCGCTGGACATAGACTTATACTTTCATTTATAAAAATGTTTTAAATGATGAAAAGATTCATCTTTTGGCATTTTTAAATTGACAGAAATCAATTTTATAAAAATTACAAAATCTAATTCTTTTATATCACCCGTGTCGTGACCGGGTGTGAAAGAGTAGTCCCAATGTAAGCTCATGCATGTCATAAGAGGCGACTAAAATGGGTACCCAGCATCCGGGGATGTAACCGGGCACTCTGCCCCTGGGGATAATATCAGAGGACTGACTGGTCCTCCAGGTTGGGAATTGGGCACAGGGCTAATGACCCTGTCTCATAAAGACTCTCCCGATTAAGAAACCTCAAAAAGAATTTTCCGGACTGATACATTCCCGACGAACTGGCATGACATCGGAGAATTTGGAACATGGAATAAACGAACTTTATACGGAAGTGGAACACTGAAAAAGCTTATCAAAATTTTAATCCAATACAAGCTAGATTTCCTGGCCATCCAGGAAATAAAGTGGACTGGCCAAGGAGTGTAATAAATAAATCTGCAGTGTCTGTTACAGTTGCTATATAAAAACACGTCGATTCGGTACTGGTTTTATTGATAGTAAGCGAATTAGGGATAGAATTATTGAATTTAAACCAGTGAATGAAAGTATTTGAAAGTTATTTAATCACTTTGCATTTCATTACAGATATTATAAAACATTTATTTTCAAATTTGTTAAATTGTTATTAGTAAATTTATCCCCTTTAGCAGCACTGCACATGTATAATTGTTTATTTCCTCTGATTTCCCCTTTTTCTTCTAATTTTTTGGCTTCCGTTGCTGTGGAAGAAGCCCTACCCTAAATTTAATGGCACACTTTATATATAATTCTCAATCTGTTTTGCCCTATGCATCCCTTTCATCACTGCTAGAAGTAATTCCTCCCTTTTCACAAACTTGAAAAAATGCATATACATTTATTTATATTATTTTTTTAATATGTTTTATAAGTTAAATAAAAACAACTGAAAATAATGATTAATACCAAAACTGAATAGAAATACAAAATAATGATTAATATCAAAACTTGAATAAAAGCAGTTTTTTATATTCACAAACTAAAACTAAATAAACAGCTAAAAATAAAAGGCTGAGTGCACTCTTCCTGAAACTATAAAATCCCCCCCAACCAAGTTGAGAAACCTATTCTAGCCAGTATGATTCAATCAGAATGCTGCCATTTTTCTATACTTACAAAATATGTATTTTTAAACTTCTCATTCTTCTTTTTTATATCACTTTCTTTATTTTGCCAGAAGTATATAACAAACTGTCTACATTTTGGAAATACATGCTAAAATAACTAAAAAGGCAAAAAGCACCAATTATTTTACTCATACTTACTGAAGTAATAGATTCACCAACCACACATCCAGCAACTCTTTTATCATTTGAAATAAATAACAAAAAAGTTGCATTTGGCCTTATTGGGAAACTATCAGAAGGAAAACCCAAGTCCCTAAAATGAATCAACAACAATAAATATATTAACAGCAATGAAACAATGATAAATATACTAACAAAATTAATAAATTTTCTGAAGCAAGATGGATATTAATATTTTACTTAAATTTATTATTTACATCATTCAAATACATGAGAAAGAGAATTTAAACCACACAAGAGATTTTTAACCATATTTAGAATACCAAATAATTAATTAATGTGCAAAAGGTTATAAGAAGCTAGGGTTCACTAACGTTAATAGAAAAATTTTTCTTAGATGAAAATTAAAACTAAAAATAAAATACGAAGAAATTTTCATTGCATCATATACTAATTTTAAGCTGAGATGCAGATCAGAAATTAGGTGAACAAAGTTCAAATACAAACATGCAAAGATATTAGGTGAAAAAAAGTGCTGCTTAATTAGTGATGTGAAAATGTTTAATTTTTAATGAATTTCAATTAATTCAAGCTCTGTTCATTTGTTTACATTTAAATTAATTATAGCATTTAATATTTCACAAGTGCCTTTCTATATATTACAATATTTCATATACCCAACCTAAGAATTGTATTAAGATCTCATGTCAATGAATTCAGCTATGCCAAAAAAGAAAGCACTTCTTACTTACTGAAGCAGGAATTTTAAAATATTTCACTCTTAGTGCACTGTGACTAATAAGCAAACTGGAATTATTTTTACAAAATTATGCTGCTTTTCTTTAAATGATCACCACCTGTTGCATAGGTACACTATGCAACTATTTCCCATTAAATATGCCTATGGATATTTTCTACAGAATCTGCAACTTACACTTTTACAATTATTATCTTTTAATCAAATTTGTAATTAAGTAGAAGAAATGTTAACTTTTAACTGCATTTAATAATTCAATCAAGATTAGATTTAAAGCTTTGGGCAGATAAAAATAGTTTGCTCTTTTCATTATATGGAAGGTTTCGTCAATTGAAATTTTTTACAGACCGAAGGAAAAAAGTGTAATTGAGTAATGTACAAACATCACTTTGATTTCAAAGTCATACAAATGCCTATTATTTGACAGTGTAATGAAAGTAAAAGAATGGCAAACAAATAAACAGACTTGAACTGGTCTTGGCAATTTACACTTAATCAGAAGTTTAAATTATTTTCATTTTAATGCATATTCTAAAATTAATATTTATAAGGCAATATATGTAATTATAGTTGGCTTTTATCTGCATGAAGTAGCTAAACTAATAGCACTACGCACCTTGGAAGCATGTAATCTATTTCTGTGGTTGACAAGGTCTGATTATTTGTTCATTAATCATATAAACAAGTCTGAAATTACACACTGAATAGCTTGAATAGAAATTTGATTATTCTCTCATATACACTCAAAAGTTTATTTCACGGAGCCCCAGATTCCTGACATAAACTAGCTCAATCACGAATTCGTTAATAAAATCAGTCATTTTATATGTAAACTCATTTATTTACTCCTCAGAACAAACTCAGATTTCTTCATTACCATCCACATCACACTTCCTTCTCTCCTTTCTTTTCTTGATGAGCTTCTACTCCCCTTTCTTGCCTCAACCAGTTAGTTCTCCAGTTGCTGCTATTTCATGTCACGTATTAATTGGCACATAATACAACAAGAAATATCCAAGAAGTTGCCAGACTCTCACTAAAACACATACTTATTTAGGGCATGCTTTTAATGTACATCTTTTAGAAGACATTTTAATTATGTTAAAGTTTTTTAAACATATTATTTAGTTCGTACGTCTAATATAAAAGATGAAGGAAAAAATTTTATGCTGCTATGCCATCATAGATTTTACGCCATTCACTTCAGTATAATATTCCAATCTTTGTATATAAACAAATATAAATTCTTAATTATTGTAAATAAATAAATTACTCAGTCCTCTTAATGATGATTATAAAATACTATCTCTTAAGACAGTCATGACTTTCCTATACATGAAAAAAATTAATAGAATTTTTGGACAGTATTCTAGCTTTGAAAGTATCTTATCTTCTTCCCAATTATATCAATAACTCTTCAGTGCTACTGAAATAGTTCACTATATTATCAACACTTATAATCTTATACATCCAGTAATCAACAGCTAATAATAAACTATATGACCATAAAAAAACAGTGTTTCAGATCATAAAATGTATAAATTTGTATATGCTATACAAATCTTTCTTGAACGGAAAAACTTTATATTTCATCTTTAATAACTTATTTCTTTCATTAGTAAAAAATTTGGAAATTCCTGAGTTAATTAGTGTAAAAATCATAGTTATGTCAACCAATAGTCATCATCAGCACTGGCACGACAGCCCCTTGTGGGCTCTGACCTTCTTCAGAAGCCTTTCCCAAGCCACCCACCTTCCAGCAATTGACCTCCAGTTAATTTTTAGAATGGAAAAATCTTCAACCAGGGAATCCCATCTTTTCTTACGTCTTCCTCTTGATTTTACGCAAACAGGAGTTGCATTAAAGACCTTAACGGCTGTTCTCACTGCATTCATTCTCAGGAGGAGACCTGCCAATCCCAATTCTATTTAATTTTATAGGTTTAATAATATCATCTTCATAAATTTTGTAGAGTTTGAAGTTATGCTGTTTACACAATATATTATTCTCCAAAACAGCATCAAAGATAGTTCTTACAAAGCATAGGTTAAGGCTGATTTTATTAATATCTTGTATAATAGAATTTTTCTCCTTCTCTTTATCAGATAGGATTTCAGGTCTTATTCCAAAGCAGCAATGATTTGCAACAATAATCTCCCCCCCCCCCATATCATATCATTTTGAAAGTTAATTTCGGAGTCCAATTAGGTGAAATTTTTCAGATTCACATTTAAATAGGCCAATCTCAAATATTTTAGGTTGAATTTTCCTTTTTACCACAGTACATAGATTTAGTTTTTTCCACATTTATTCTGACCTTCATTTTCCTGGCTAAATTCCAGGAGGTAGATGTTTCTCCTTGAACTCATACCGCAGACATGGTTTTGGTTAGTGAGCCTCACAAGCTTAATTAACTTTGAACTCAGATATGGCTATGAAAAATATAAATCAATAATTGACTGTCATTAAGGGAAATGTTATGGAAAGAATAACTATTTATATATTGGAAGGCATACAAATCACATAAACTGCGAGAAGTCAACTTCGAAGATTTCGAAAGTTCGATGATCCAGAAAGTGGATGTCTTACCCAAATGATAGATCATCTGTGGGAAAGCTCAAAATGGCACAACAAACGGCATCAAGGCACAGCTTGACAGCACATCGGAATCATACTTGTCCGAATTCTTGTCGCAATGAATGCATAAAAAACCTAAAAATGTTTCTTAAGTGTTGGAAGCTATAAGAAATTTCATGCCTCCTCAATAGATTAATAATTCAAGATTAGGATCTATATTTCAGATTTTGCCATATTTTGAGTTTAGTGTTTAATTTGGTGGGAAAAAAATTAACCATTGCCAATGGCCCCCAAAATGGAATAGTACCTTTTTAACTAATACTTATTTCATCAAATTACGTATATGTATATACATGATATTAAAACGTACCTATTAGCAATAACTAAAATTTCTTTAACTTTTTTTAGCATGAAGTTTTTACTTTCTTTTGTAACCATAATAATACGGCCATCTGTATATTCTCCTACAACATGTTCATTCTTCCAGCCCTAAAAAAGAAAGATAATTTAAAAAATGCATTAAGTATTTCACAGTTTTTAACAAGCTTGACTAAATGTTTTCATATACACACCAAAATTAAAATTAAAAAACTGATCCATATATTAAAGCTTTTTTACATAATTATTATTAATGTACACTCAGAGGCGTAGCTAGGGTTTTCAGCGCCCGGGGACAACTGAAGATCTTGTGCCCCTTTCTGTGTGCCAAGAATAGAAAAATTTTCATTTTAAAATTTCGTAATATCAGTCTGGCGCCCCTGGATGCTGCACCCGGGGACAGATGTCCCCCCTTGCCCCATCCTAATACACCACTGTGTACACTGCACAAAAAAAGGGGGGATAGTTCTATATCTCCCGTTATACTGGGCTGATTGGCAAAATTCAAACTGCGTTCTTCATGTCTCGAAAGCGCGACATGAAAGGATATGTATGCGAAAGATATGTATTAGATTTATATACAGCATTGTTCAAATATAGGTATTTTGACACAAAATCGGACTTATCCTGAAATCATATGCCAATTTTTTTTTCCATATTTCGATTCTACGACTCAAATTATGCCAAACTGACAAGTTTTGTAAAAATCGCACGAGTAGTTTTTAAAAAATTAGCTCCTCAATGTTAATTCAATTTGGTATGTATTTATTAATATCTCTTTTTTTTATGAAACTTGATTCCCTCTTCCACAGTTCGAAATTTAGATCTATTCCAAATAAAATTTACCCATTTTTTATTATTTATTTTTTAAATTTGTATTTTTAAATAATTTTTATAAATTTTTCAAAAAAATGTTTGAATTATAATCTATAAAATTTTTGCAATCATCTTAAAGTAGATGCATTTCTAAGCATACCAACAAAACATTAGAGCTTTTTATTTGAACATTGTCGAAATAGATGAAAGCCTTTTCACTAGGAGAAAGCACAAAATTGGGCGGGTTCTTTCATAATAATGGGTTTTCAGAGGATTATGCAGAGAATGCAATGAATACTTTTTAGTTACAGTTCCTGATCAATCGGGTGAAAACTTTATTGACTGTCATTAACGGAAATGTTATGAATTTCCGAAGATATACTTGAATTTATATATTGGCGCATTTTGAAATTTGGCATATTTGTTGAAAGTGATAATAACGAAAATGTGGTTTATGCACTTTGTTAAAATTATTTGAAAGTAGAACAATGTCACTTTTTTGCCTCTCATCCACAATGTAAAAAGGCAGGAATAATGTGACTTTTTTTCTTCCGCTGCACAATGGAAGGAATGGAAAATAGGTTGCCACATATTAAGAAGTTTGCCAAGAGAATTATTCTTGTCTGAAACTGAAAGAAATTCGCCAAGTTAAATTTTTGAATTTCTCTGTAAATTTCGCACCAAATTTTACAAAATTTAATATTTAGGCATAATGTGAGTCATAGAATCAAAATACGGGAAAAAATTGGTATCCCGCCTTCGTGGCGTAGTGGTCAGCACGCTGGGCACGTATTCCAGAGGTCCGTGATTTGAGTCCCGGCAAAGGCACTGCTCATATTTCATGTCTCCTATTTCGAAAAAAACCTAATGTCTCTACACTGGTGCCCGATCTAAAAAAGGTGATTGATGATGATTCTCCAGCACTGGGATTTTGCAATTGTGTCCCCTGAACCCCAGCTGCCCTTTAAAAGGGGGAGTATATAACAGGGTTCGTACACATTTCTGCACACGGAAATTAAGTACTTTTAAGGACTTTTAAGGACCATTAATGAAAAAAATTAAGGACCTATGAGCAAATGGGAGCTGAATAAATTCAATTAAAAATATTGTATATGCCTAAACTTCGTTTTTGTAATACCATCCTAAAAAGAAAGTAGATCCGTAAGTAGGATGAATTATTATTAAATATGAATTAACAAAATTCTTATAAAGCTTGAAAATAAAATCAACTTTACAAAATGTATCAAGAGCATTAAATATTTTACATTTATAATAATGGACATATTTGAAAGAAGTCACATTTTATTTATCTTTTGCTAGAAATTATGTCTATTTTGCTAGAAATTATGTGGACTAGTGGTCAAAGACTATACAATTTAATTTTAATTTAAGCTGGGTCAGTAACTCTATCATATGAGCAAACAACAATGGGAAATTATAGTAAAGGCTAAAATCATAAACAACTGGGCAATTTATATAATAATAACTGTACATATCTTTGAAGAATAATTTTCTTTATGTATTCAGTTTCAGAATTTCGGAATTTAACTAAGGATTTCTGTTATTCTAAAAAAACTAATTGCATTTAGAATGTATAGAAAAAGCTGCTAATTTTATTTCTTTAGCAATATCAAAATTCAGAAGAAATATGAAATATATAAGGCAAGGGCTGGTCATAGAGCTGATGTGGCAGAATTTTTAGAATTTAGTGACAAACTGAGCAACAAAATCTAGAAATCTCATAACTTTTAGAACTTAGAGAAGGCACTCTAAGCAGAACTTAGAGAAGGCACTCTAAGCAGAATTTAGAAAGGCACTAGACAGCAGAATTTAGGATTCACAGAGATTGCATCAGCTGGGAAAATGCCTAGTGCCAGCTCCGTATGATGCATTAAGGCATATTATGTGAATCTTTTAAATCGACAGTTTTCAATTTCTTTACTAATAAAAAAAATGCTTTTCTATAACGCCTGTCCATGTGATAAGGTTAGAAGCATTTTTGATATTTTCTATGCTTGTGCCCAGTGAAAAGTAGAGAAAATAAAGGGAAGATAAACATGTTAAGAAAAAGATTCTAGTATCAAAAATAAAACATTCAAATATTATGTTTTCATTGTTCTTCCAGACTTTCCCCAAAAAGTAAGAAATTCATCACAGACTTTCTGTAAAATATAGAATATGAATAATGAATCTTCTAGAATCGTGGGTCTATAAATCTTGCCTTCTAAACTTTCCAAGCTGTAGTGTTTCAAATCCTAAAGAAAAATAATCCCTACCAATCCTGTAATAGCCAAAAGCCAGAAATATTTATAAAAAAAAAAGAAGAAGATTAGAAAAGTGTAAAATTAATTTTATAGAGAAAACCGATGCATATTTTGAGGCAATAACATGGGAAAAACTTATTATGAAAAAATTAAAAAGAAGACATTTTTAATTAATTACATAGCTAATTTCGCTTTTAGTAAGAACTGTTTTGTAAACTGTGTTTTATAGCATTATACCTCGTTTATTTCACAGATTCAGAATATTGTATAATGGAACTTTATAACATATTTTATTTTAATGTTATTTTTTAAATATAATTTCAATATTTTACCATTATTTTAATGAAATTTATTAATGAACCATTATTTTAATGAAATTTATCAACATTACAATGTATTAAAAAAATTGTCGAAAAATTCTCAGATCTCAGGATTAAAAATTTTCTATAAGAACTGATCTTAAAATCGCCAAAATGCTGATAAGTTGCCAAATTTAGAACGTTAAATAAAAAAGTTCACATCACCAAAAGAGAAAAGTTGTTTAAGAGCTCTTCATTAGAAAAAAATGAATTTCGGAATGCCTATGTTTCACTTCTCGCTTAAAACCTCGAGTATTCTACTATTTATATTAGATATAAGAACAAGTTACAATACATGAACCTATTCACCCATCCAAAAGATAATCATATATGTCGGTGAATCACCAAAAATATTCCTCTAAAATGGTAATTCACACTCAAAATGGCAGTCGTAAAAACAGACAGGAATATAAGATTATTAAAATTAAGGACCTTCT
Organism: Stegodyphus mimosarum; assembly: GCA_000611955.2. Taxonomy (NCBI): domain Eukaryota; kingdom Metazoa; phylum Arthropoda; class Arachnida; order Araneae; family Eresidae; genus Stegodyphus; species Stegodyphus mimosarum. Next base: position 444,642 of record KK119861.1, read on the forward strand.
GCCGATTTTGGCCGAAATTAAGGACTTTTAAGGACCAAAAATCGATTCCAAAAAACCTAAGGACTCTTAAGGACTGTACGAACCCTGTATAAGGTATTTCTCCGGCCTTCATGGTGTAGTGGTCAGCACACTGGGCTCGAATTCATGTATTGCTGCGTGGTTGGAGTCCTAGCAAAGGCGTTGCGCATTTTTCATGTCTCCTGCTTCGAAAAAACCTAATGTGCGTATAATGGATTTAATGAAGTATTATATTACATTTAACTTTAATAATGACATGAAACTGACACCATAATTTTGGGTAGATAAACTGTCCTGGCGTACACGCCACACACATGATAATTGATTAAAAAAAATTTACGTTCATCGAATAAGCCGCACAGCCATATGGCACTTAATATTCATTTATTCAGTAATTCCCTGCCATATTGAAGTAATCATCATCGATGACATAATCAGTAATATATAAATAAATACAGAAGAAACCTCTTAACCTGAAATTGCTGAAAACGAACTTTGATAATTTCAAATAAATATTATTTTTACGGGTTCGGTAAACTTCATTTGTCACCATAAATTACCATATTATGAAAAAGAATACATAAATTAGATAAACATGTAGAATTTTTTTAATTAAATTAAACTACATTTATTTATACAAAACATTCAAAATCCGACTCATCAATGTCAGAATCAAATAAATTTAACAAATGACCCTCAAGGTCAATTTCATCATTCTGTTCTAAATCACTTCTTTCAACTTCACTATCTTCGTTTTCACTTTCTTTTTCGATGATTTCTGATTTAATGAAAGTTGACACGATTGTATCAGCTCTGACTGATTGCCATGCTTTATCGACCCATTAGGCAGCCTTCTCATATGAAGCTTTTCTCATTCATCCAGAATTGTGAAGAAATAAGAGTCCGCTTTGCATCCATTCCCCACTGCTTTCGTAGTTCATGCTTGAAAATTCTATTGATAGCAAGATCCAGCGGCTGTAAAATTTTTGTAAGCCCACCTGGTATCTCTGAGACATCGGTGCTAGGTTTTTTTGCTTCTGATCTTGCCGTAGCCGCTAAATGGGAAAACACTGAATCTAGAACAATGAGTCCTTGGGGTTGGAAAAAAGCACCTCTCTTTTTTGATAAATTTCTCTCAGCCTAAACAACATCACTTTTTCACACATCCATCCTTTTTCATTGGCGCAAATAATAAATCCTTTAGGGAAGGTTTCCTTTCGGAATTGTTTTTCTTTTGAAAATTATCAAAGTGCGGCACAACCCAAAACATCCACTGGCGGCACAACCCAAAACAAAAGTAAAAGAAGTCTTTTTATTCCCAGTTGTTAACACTGAAATAGTTTTTTCACCTATTGAATGAACAGTTCTGCTCGGCAGTCAAAAGTACCAGCACTTCATCCATATTAATTATTTGCCCTCTTTTCAAATTTTGTTCTTAAAGTTTCTTAAAGGTTTACTCCAAAAAAGCTATCTTTTTTTCAAGCCAGTCCAAATGAAGCTTTTGTCCAACTGTTGTTTTGGTCCTGATAGATAAATTCTTTCACTTCATTAACCTGAAACTCCAATTAGGTCCTCCAACAAACATTTTAATGCCCATTTGTTCTGCAATTACTTTTGCTTGAAGGTGAATTCCACTGTTGATACTTCTCTCTGCTCTATTGTCCATTTCTCTTAATTGTCTTCCAAAATAGGCCAGGCTATGACACCAATTTGATGATATCTTTTATTCTTGGGCATTTTCTCTAATTCTTCTTGCTTGGACTTCCACTGCCAAATACATCGCTTGTCAACTTGAAATTCTTTAGCTGCAGCACGATTTCCAATTTTGGTTGCTTTCTTCACTGCCGAAAGCTTAAAAGAAGCTGTATAACTTTTTCTTCGAGTAGAAGCCATAATAATAATAATATTTTAAAGTGTGAATGATAAGGTGAACAAAAAGTAAGCTACAAAAAAATAAAATTTGTAAGAATGAACAAAAAACATAGGAAAACGAGGGCAAAGCCATGGAGTTTAGCAGAAAGTAATTACAGTACATTGTCTTTACACTTTTACTTTGCCTACCTTAGTTAGGCGAGTTTGAACTTATTGCCCTGCCTTAGCGCAATCTGAGGTTAAAATATTGCAGCAAATTCTAACTTAACCATTTCGCTTATGCATAACTACAATCTTAACTAGCGAAGTTTTAAGGAAAAAAGAAAAATAAAGATATAGAAAATAAGATTCCCTCAGATATGCCACAGATCTAAATTTTCAATTTTTAAAAACATAAAAGCCGTGGCTTATCTACCCGAAATTACGGTATCTAGTTTATTATTTTTATACAATAAATATGATACTTATATATTAATGCAACCTGGAGATATGTTACAAATGAAATAGTACTTATCAGTGAAAGTTGACTATTTCACAACTATTTTTATAAAAATCACCAAACTATTGATATCTATCATATGTTGGAAAACTTCACCAACATGTCAAAAGAAAACATATTTTACCAGCTATCTACTAAACTCATCCATCACTGCATACAGAACACTGAACTTCATCCACAATTAAATCCATTCCCATGCACCATTTGAATACAAATATTTTCCCTTTTCGGGTACTACTCTTATATACACCCTCAGATGTATGGCATCACCAAATGTGGTGATATGGGTTCTGCGCTGGTTTGTGGCACGATTGTGTGTTCTGTGATAGATTTTGGTGCGATGTTGTTTGTATAGCAACCCTTTTGACGTTGAAACTTTATTTTGCTGGAGCATTTGGTTGTTTTGATGGGCGATTTGAAATGGCTTATGTTGCAATGGAAAGACATGGTGACAAAATTTCAGTCGCGTTGTTTAGATTGTGTGCAAGGTAAATTTAGTAGTAAGAGGTACGATGTTAACGAGTCTTTTGTTCATGGGTGTGTTTATGCGGATCTTATTCACGAATGTATGCTGGACTTTGTATGCTCTGTGTCTCAGAAGATAGGGCGGAAGAATAAAGTGGAGGAAACTGATGAATTTTACTGATGTTTGAAATTGATATTTCTGCTGTTTGAAGAAGCATTCACAATGGTAAGTGCATTTTATTTTATTGCTGTTCTTATTTTGTAGAATGTTATGTTCATTGTTTTTTTGCTATGAATTTCTGTCGTTATTGTTGTTTTTTTAATTGCTTGTAATTTATTTTAGTTAATTTAGTTTATTTTGTTGATTTGTGCGCAATGCTGAGGCTGAGCACGATGCCTAGACTGCGCAATTTGCTAATATTTTTTTAAGTTAAAACTGAATGCCGTGTACATGCTATTGTTTGAAATTTATTGTTGTTACGTTAGTTTATTTTAGTGAGATGTGCATAATTTCTAGATTCCTACGCTGCATAGATTGTGCAATTCTCTGATTTTTTTTTTAAGTTAAAACAGATCGCTGTATACATGGATTCTTGTCAAATAATTTTGGTTAGAAACTCTACATTTTTGCTATCTAAATTTTTTGTTTTGGATTTTTGGCATAAATTGTGTGTTAAAAATGTATTTTTTGCACATACGAAAACCACGTTTTTGCAGACATTTTAGGCTTAAAGTTCGAAATGTACACAAAAAATTTAGATATTAATATGGCACTGTGAAGTTGCTCACCAAAAATGTTTGGCGAGAAATTTGTCGCCAACCGAGGGCGTGTATAAGAGTAGTTCCCCTTTTCGTACTGCATTTATGCAGAAACTTATTGTACTTTCTCCCAATGCTGGCAAATCCCACAAGCCCACATTTTAAAATAGACTAAATAAAAGAAAAAAAATCATGATCTGCCTCTAAAAACCACTGGAATACGGAATACATCAAAAAGAATGAATATGTGAAAATAGCGACGTTGCTTGGCTGAAGGATTGTTATGAGCCTAATTGCCTGAAGAAGAGTTGCCAGAGTTTGGCACATACTGAAAATTCGGCAGCTTAGATGGTTATGATAATACGTAAGTACAACAAAGATTTAGTGCCTTTCATGCAGTATAATAAATGCAAACAGAAATCTACAATAACTGAATACTAAGAAATATTACTTGTGAAAAGATAAACCTAACAATATCAGATTAAACTTGAACAAAATATACTTACAAGAAATCTAAGATTCATAAGATACATATCATGATATTTTGCATGGACAGTTTCATCATTTTCTTCACCAGCAGAAAATACCATGCCACAAGTGCCGCAGAGTTTAGGCCCAAAGTCTTTCTGGCCAGCATCAATAATTAACTGATCACTAGCTTTAGCTGCATCCTTTAAGCAGTTTGTTGTCTTTTTTAAATTTATCCTAAATTTTTAAAAAGAAATATTTTTTACAATCAAACATCAAAATAAATAGGCAAAGGTACAATTCACTAAAATAACATATAAATTTTTTTTACATATTTTGATTCTATGACTCACACTATGCCTAAATATTTAATTTCGTAAAATTTGTTACAAAATTTACAGAAAAATTCAAAAATTTAACTTTTTGAATTTTTTTTTAGTTTGAGCCAAGAATAATTCACTTAGCGAACTTCTTAATATGTGGCAACCTATTTTCCATCCCTTCCATTGTGCAGCGGAAGAAAAAAAGTCACATTATTCCTGCCTTTTCATATTGTGAATAAAAGGAAAAGAAGTCCCATCGTTCTACTTTCAAATAATTTTAACAAAGTGCGTAAACCACATTTTCGTTATTATCGCTTTCAACAAATATGCCAAATTTCAAACACGCCAATATATAAATTCACGTATATCTTCGGAAATTTTGAATAAAAAGCTCTAATTTTTTGCAAGTATGCTTAGAAATAAATCTACTTTAAGAAGATTGCAAAAATTTCATACGTTAAAATTTAAATTTTTTTTGAAAAATTTATAAAAATTATTTAAAAATACAAATTTTAAAAATAAATCATAAAAAATGGGCAAATTTTGTTTAGAATGAACCTAAATTTCGAACTGCATAAGAAGGAATCAAATAAGTTTCATAAAAAAATAGATATTAATAAATATATATCAAATTCAATTAACACTGAGGAGCTGAAATTTTGAGAGCTAATTTTTGAAAAACTACTCGGGCGATTTTTACAAAACTTGGCAGTTTGGCATAATTTGAGTCGTAGAATCGAAATATGGAAAAAAATTGGTATGTTATTCAGAAAAAGTCCTATTTTGTGTCAAAATACCTATATTTGAACAATGCTATACATAAATCTAATACATATCTCAAGTCGCACTTTCGAGACATGAAAAATGCAATTTGAATATCGTCAATCGGCCCAGTAGAACGGAAGATATAAAACTGTCCCCCCCCTCCAACCTTTTTTTTTTTCACAGTGTACATTAAGTGATTTAATAGATATTAAAGAAAAATAGTTAATATTTTCCACAAGTCATAGCACAGGCTGAAAGTCTCCAGTATATGAAATTTCTGAATATTTTGGCATGTTTTGGACTTCCCCAGCAATTACTGCAATATGTGCAACCTATTCCTTGGTGCTGTCATACACCAGTGTTTTCATGTGTTCCTCAGAAGGCCAAATATATAATCTAAGTGGTAATGAACTTTATGGTTGAAAAAAGTAGCATCAATACAGAATTCATAATCCAAAAGCTGGGGTAACATGTTCTCCAGAAATATCAAGTATTTATTAACAGTCAAACAAAATGGGAACAAATAAGGTTCAATGAATTGATCTTCCAAATGCTGCCTTAAACATTTACTACAAAATAATTCTAGACTACATGGCTTTGTGTCAACGAGGGTTCGCTGCTGTCCACAAATGGTCTTTTGTGAAGATTCCTTCCATTGTGTAGTACGACTTATCAATGAATGATACAGAAGTAGGAAAAGAGAGAGTCTGTAACAAAATATACCAGAAACCATTATTCTAAAAATTCTGATGTGCATAATCATACATTTGAAGTGCTAAGATGTGTCGCGTATACTAAAGATTCATTTCCTTTTCTCTACAATCCTAAAGATGCTGAAGAAGGAAACCATGACTCGGCTAAATCATGGTTTACTATAGCATGCATACTTGAACTCTCCTATGCTTTATGTAGCCCATTTTCCTTGATCTCCAGAGTTCATGTCCATAATTCCCAGCTCATATTAGCTCTTTAAAAATAGCCCATTTCAACTAACTTCTAGTCAGGTGTGCACAGTATATGGTTGGATAATTTTAAAACAAAAACAAATTAGTAATCCTTATGGCCAACTTTCTTTTCTGTATGCATGTAAAATTTTACACAACTTTGTGTTCAAATTTGCACTAATTTTTTTGTAATTATTTATTTATTTACTTAACTGATTAATATCCTGAATTGTGCACCACAATGTTTTAATTTCATTTCAGTGATTTTTGAAATTTTTCTTTTGGCAACAATCCACTACCATAAAAATTCATATGATGGAAATCCTCACTGCAATAACTGGCAACATTCATCTTCGCTGCGCAGTATGCATATGTGCTTGCCATAGCAAGAGAATAAAAACTTGAACTTTCTGGCTGAGATTAACGACTTACATTTCAGCTTATTTTGCCTGTTCATTGCCAATGTCTGGTGTTGGCTCGTGTGTTATGTTAAATGTTTAGCCTCTTGCGAGAAGTGATTTCCTGTTTAAAGTGTTAAATAAAGTTGGTTTTAACTGATAGCTGCAGTTTTGTGATTATTAGGCCTTTCTGATAACCTTCTGATGGAGGCAGAATTGGGATAAAACATTGCCACATTTGGTGACCCCTAAACTACAAACTACACTGGTGCATCATATGTTGCAGCTATACCTGCCTTGAAATCTGGTTGTGATTTCACCTATGATTTTGTATGGAAGACGTCTCTCCAGTTATGAAATTTTGTGGTTCAGAATTCCTCTGAATGAAGTATGCTGCTTCTAGGAGGAAGTTTTTGAGCAACCTGGATGGATTTTGTGATTTCACTGTGATGTTGCATTGGTACAAATGTTTCTCAAGAACATTTTGGTGAATGTTTTCATCAATTTGTGTCGGTGCTGAAACTAGATTACCTTTTTAAATTATTGGTTCTTTGATTGCAGATAGGATTAAATTATTTTTCACATGATTTTTCACATGTTTTTGGAATTTAACAGTAAATGTTTTTCAAATTTTATTGGATTTTTAGAATATCATCCAAGCATATTTTTTAAAGAAAATATTTTTATCACAAGTTCTTGGCATTTGCTGAAATCGGTTTTTCCTTATTGATAATGTGTACAGTATATTTTTACAAGGCGAGTACTTTGCATTTTGTTAATATTCATGTATTTTTCATTCTCGTGTGCATCCCTCATGGTTAAAGATGTATGAGAGGTCTCCAGTCCTTTTATACCATGCTTTGATACTGATATTTTTCTTCTGTTTACAATTAGAATCATATACCTTTTCTCAATTTAATAGTCATATCACATAATGATAATTCTTCTGATGATTTTCCACCTGAAAATATAGCAGCTATGCAGGTACTACATGTTTCAGTAAAATTATTGCTTTTTTGGAAAACAAGCCCTGCATTATGGTCTGTTAGATTTAAATTGCAGTTTTCCCTGTCCAGTATCACTTTGGATTGAACAAAATTTAACCACGTTGTAGCTGCTGTGGATTCAGATATACTTAATCCTGTTAGAGATATTAAAACACATCCTGCCATGGGAAAATATGATATCCTAAAAACATATATTGATTGCAATACATTCTGGAAGCAAAGGGTTGAATTTTTTTTTTTTTTTTT
>KK119861.1:479161-539374 GCA_000611955.2 Stegodyphus mimosarum
AAAAAAAAATCAATATTCATAGAAACGTAGATTTATTTCGAATAATACAATAATAAACATATATATATATTTATATAGAAAAGAACAAGAAAAATTTAATGTTTACGTCCTGATACTTGACATCTCTTCTCTGCTATTATCTTTCCTATTTCGGGAGAAATTTTGTTTGCAGTGATAACTTTCAACGCTGACCCAAGGTGAGCATCATTAATACAGTTTCTAATAGGAAACTTATTACTTTTCATGACTGAAAATAACTGATCACACCGATAAGTGCTACCAAACATGGAAATAATTTCATATGCGAATTTTCGAGTATTTTCAAACCTGGCTGGTAAATATTTGTAAAATTCAGGCACGTCCACTTCAATGAATTTTGCTTTCAAATTTGAGTTGCATTGAATCTCGATCACCTCCATTTGCATATGGCTGGGTACTGAGTCAATACTTATTGAGAAAATCGAAGAAAACAAAAAAAAAATTGTCTTTGAGAGAACTAAATGCATTAAACCTCGTTTCAAATTCAGTTGTTAAATTTGCAATTTTTTCTGCATATTTTTGATACGAACAAGTATCATCTAAACTTGATTTGTTCATGCTGCACGTCGGAAAGTGCGTCAAATCTTCATTTTTAAGTTGTTTTTCCCAAAGAACTAGTTGACATTTGAATGCTTTAATTATGTCAAACATGTTCGTAATGATATGATCTTTTCCTTGTAATGATAAATTTAAATTGGTTAAGTGTTTGGTTATATCAACCAAGAAAGATAAATCTTGTATCCATATTGGATCGTAAAACAAACTTACGTCTTGATTTTTCGTTTTTAAAAACTGACACATTTCTTCTTTCAAATCCCAGAATTGTTTGAGAATCTTGGAGCAAGATAACCAACGTACCTCGGTATAGTAGGACAAAGCCGAATATCCACTAACTAACTCACTTAAGAAAGCAGTGAATTGACGCTGATTTAAACCTCGAGATCTTATAAAATTTATAACTTTTTTTATATATGACAAAACATTCTCCATATTTATTACTTTCGTGCATAGAACTTCTTGATGTATAATACAATGCATATGATAAATGTTTGAACCGTGAATTTCACTAAGTTTTTTTCTTAGTAATGCTACGAAGCCCTTGTTTTTCCCGGTCATTGACGGAGCGCCATCTGTAGCTACAGAATTTAATTTTGCCAAAGGTAGATTGTATTTCTGCAGAAGTCCAAAAACACAAGTAAATATATCTTCTCCTGTGGTAGTACCAGGCATCGGTATTAGTTCCAGTAATTCCTCAAAAATGTTAAAATTCTTGTCACAAGAACGAAGAAACACTGCTAATTGAGCTTTGCCACTAATGTCCGTGCTCTCGTCACAGGCAATGGAGAAACTTTCGAAACTAGATGATTTTGCTTTGATCTGATCACTTAAATTCGCGGCTAAATCAGTAACTCTTTCCGCAACTGTATTTCGAGACAATGAAATTGATTGAAAAGCCTTCACATTTCCAGGACAAACAATTTCTCCAGCTTTCATTAGGCATTCCTTGATGAAATCACCGTCAGTAAAAGGCTTCGAATGTTTAGCTATCAACTCGGACAAGACGTAGCTTGCATGTACCGCCGCTTCACTTTCTTGCAATACTTTACTAAACATGGACTGTTGCTTTTTCACTCCTAACTTGAGCTCTTTCAACTTTTCTTCTCTCATTAATCCTTCGTAATTGTTATATTTCGATTTGTGTTGTTCGTAATGACGTTTAATATTATATAACTTTGGTACATTAATAGTATTATTACATATCAAGCAGATTATTTTATCTTTTATTTCACAGCAAAAATATTCTAATTCCCATTTTACTTGGAATATTCTATGTTCGTCAGCGATTTTTCGTTTAATTTTACTACCACTTGGTTTTGATATAGACATACTGAATACAAAGGGCTGGAATAAACACGGTTAACGTTAAAAAGTTAACAAAAATTTATTCTTTCCACAAGAGATAAATCAAAATGCTGAAATATTTCTTCAAAAATATTCTAACAATATCACAAAATGTCAAACGTTTAGCAAAAATCAATTCAAAACAGAGAAACTAATTCTATCTCACAGCGAAATCGCTACAAATCAATCACAGCATTAAGTAAACAAACAGTTCGCTAGAACTACAGCTACTACTGAGATGAGTTGTTTGTTCTCGGCTTTTATAAGCTTTATAATTAATTTCTCGAATATATTGGAAACATCTATAAATATCTGGATTTTTGTGGATGGCAACAGCAATTACGAGATATTTATTTATTAGGTATTAAATGCACGCGCTGTTCTATTTTTAACCTTCCAACGCAGCTGTCTTTTCAAAAATCGTCTGCATTGCTAAGGCAACATGAAGCAAATCTAATTACAATTCTAAATAAAAAAAACTAACTAAATAAATAACTATGAAATCCGTAACAATATGAATTAAGTAATAATTAATAATAAAGCAAAGTGCATGCACATGCATGCACCAATATATCGTACAAAACTATGATTGGAAAACTGAGACCATGAGTTCGGCCACATTCGGCTATCGGGGGATGCATACAAGTTCTGAGTGCACTTGTCCCCCAAAAGCCGAAGGTAGCTGAACGCAAGCTACTTGCACGCATTTGTAATTTAAGTAGTGTGTGTGTGTCAGCTCGCTGTGAGTAATCTAACAACATTGAATATATTATCGTTAATTACTTAGCAGTAAACATTTCATTTTTTTCTTCGTCAATATGTTATTTTATTATTATATATTATTATTTGCCGATATATTGGCAGGGCCACAAAAATATTTGTTGTGGGCCGCATTGTTTGACATCCTTGGTGAAGACCATGTGTCCTCTTGATGCATCTTACTGATGCAGCCAAAAGCCGATCATTCCAGAGTGCTGTGGAGATTTCAAGGCAAGGAAACCTGCAGTGGTTTTACTAACGTGTCATAGTCTGACATGATATTTTCATTTACTTTGTTGAACTAAAGAAAAGCAAACACTAAATCTTGTTTTCAACTTACAGCAAGTGTACTCATTTGGTAGGGAACCCTATTTTTACACTACTGTATATTACTCTCTTCAAAAATTCAAAACAACGATAGCAAAATACATCTGTACTTTAACTGTACACTGGTGGGAAAAACTAAGGGAACAACTACAAAAACTTGAATGATTTTGGAGCTACAACACATGAAACTAGCATAAGATCTTTGTTTTGTCATGCTTTACATACCATTAAAATGCAGAATTTCCTATTCCCCTAAAAATAAATTTAAATAAGAACATAAAAGATGTGATATAATATTAAGGAAAATATTATGTTCCACTTTTTAGAGATACATAAAAAGAATTAATAAGGTATGACACCTTGACTACTGCCTGAAGTACAAGCTTTACAGCAATTTTCCATGCTGTGTTTTCGGCTGTCCAGCAGTTCCTGCATTAGCAAAGTATATTCACAATGAATAGTGCCTTGAAACTCCTGGAGAATGTTCAGCGGAGGCTACAGTGATGGAAGTTGGCACTTGCTGTAATGACAATATTGAAGTTTTATTTCAAATGAAATTCTTCAATCTCTTAACTCCAAAGTTTAGTGATATTCACATAAACGACGAGTGATCTTGAAACATAACCATCCTAACTGGTACAGTGGTTACTGGAGTGAAAGACTGTACAATGCTAGCTGCCATATCATTGGGTCTCAGTTTGTAGGCTACTATATGTGTAGGAATTCAAATTACTGATCTTCACGCCCTACTAAACTGAAAAGTAAGTTATTGCTTTAAACTGAAGCAACAGCAAACTCATGGAAAATTAAAATAAGTTTTTTATTTAATTCTTCAAATTAACAGAAAGCGCTACTTGTGCTACAGATGAATCTATGCTACTCACAGATATTTAAAATAACATAAGATGAAGTTAAATTGAAATTTAGATAATGTAATCTGAGACTACACACATATTATGCTGTATAAGCTGGCTCAAATAATTAATGGCATGCAATTAAATGTCAGGTAGCAAGGTGGCTACAGCCAGAATAACTTTGGCAGAGCTGGCGACAGAATGTAACAGTAAGCTGAGGCTGCCAGAAGTACAAACATTTAAACACTTAGCTTAAATAAACAACAATTAATTTGCAATCTGGTGAGGACTATGGAAAGAAGAAGCTAAAGGTTCAAATCATAATAAATGGTTAATTATCATAAAATCATACACGTCAGAATCCTGAAAAATGTTGATGTTTGTAAGCATATAGTGTTAGGGTATACTGTGGCTTGGGGAGACTTAAAGCACTGGTGAACTGAAAGTGTTCTTAAGTGGTTTGGTGGTAAAGGAAGAGGAGTGAAAGACTGTACACATCCCACAGGGTGCTCTCCAAGAAAACCGAGACACCACTACAAAGTTTGTGCAGTTGGATTATACTTGTACAACCAACAGTGAAATTTTGATGTCTTACCCACTTCTGCCTGTACCTGTACCTGAAGCTCACATACATAAATTATCTATATCATCACTAATATGCAGTTTTCAAACATACGAATTATTAAACTCACATCTTCAGATTCTTAAGACTTAACAACTTCATGACTGCATTCCTCTACACAGAAATCAAAACTATTCCGAAGACAGAATGCCTAAAGCACCATCTAACAGCTGGTAATATCAATTCATAGCATTCATCCAAATATGTTCCACATATCTTCTATTGGATTTAAATATGGATAACACATGGGTCACTCCATCTGCTGGAATACTTCACCCTCAAAATAATTAATCACTAGTTCAGCACAAAAGGGATGAGCAATAGCATCCATTAGAAGGAAGTTATTACCGATAGCATTTCTAAACAACTTGGCAGCTCTAGAAACTCGCTTCTATATATTTCAGCACTCATAGTTGCACGGGTAAAAATGTGTAAGTTAGTATGGTCATTCAAAACAGTTCCATCACTTTTGTGCTATGAAATAAAATTTTCTGACTTTAGAAATAGCAGTTGAAACATATAAAATAATAAATATCTAATGGCAGTATTTTTCAAATTTTGATTTTTGAGGATAAAAAGTGTACAGAGGGATTTCAGAAAAATATTTTAAGAAAATGCATTTAAGTAATATTTTTTTACAAACTTCACTTTGCAGAGACATTAGGTTACTTCCGAAACAGGAGTTATGAGCAACGCCTTTGCCAGTAATGGAACCCCGGATCTCTCGGTTACACGTTGAGCGTGCTGACCACTACACCATGAAGGCATGTGAAGAAGGCAGGAGAAATGCCTTATAACTTGTCTAATAATTTGACTATGCTTGACATATATACATGTGATGATTTGGAAGTTCATGTCTCAATGGAGCAGAGAACAAGATGCAGCTTGGTGCATAAAAGATGCTAACAGTCATAGCAGCAAATTTAACATATATTATTTCTAGATAAAACAGTTCTTGAGAGCATATTCTTAAAATGGATTACACATTATAATGGGTGCAGTCTGCATCCACTGTTCATCACATTTGTATCTTTTCTACCTTTTATGGCAATATGACTAATAAAAGATGTTACCTGAGCAGGTTGACATGACAGCAAATAACAGCAGGAACACAATGTGTTTAAAATAAAAGCTTGGAGGAGCAGTTATTTGAGTGTTGCTTCACAATGTTCCCAGTGGCTGTTCATATAAAGTTTTGGTTCCAAATGTAAATCTTATTCGCTGAAGTATTTATGTAAGCACCTGAATCATTAACATTATGTAAGAACTGTATGAGATGGATTAACTTTGAAACGATGCAATTTAGAGATTTATTACAAGTAGTCACTATTTTTAAAACAAAAAGGGGAAATAGCCAATTTATAAAGAGAGCTAAGGGACCACTTGCAAATTAAAGTCAGAATTTTGATTTACATATTTTTTGTTTTACATATATACTTGCATTACAATATTCTATGCTATTTTTTTCTTCTTGAATATGTCCTAAACATGTTTAAAAGTTGTCATGCTCCTTAATACTTACTTTCCTACTGTAAATGAAGATAAGTAAATTGGTTCAGCAAAAAAGTGTGAAAGCAAAGCTCCTTGTAAGCCACAAACATTCCAAAGAGCTATTTTATCACTACAAGACATTGACCAAGTTGGATCCCCACGTCCTGGCTTAGTTCTTAATGCTCCAATAACATGGAAGTCTTTTCCAGCTGCTTTTGGATCTTGCAAACCATTTTCCACACATTTAGCTCCTGTTCTTATAAAACAGTTTTAATATTAAATCATTGCTTTATTACAAAATGAATGACATGACTATATTACAATTAGAGCACTTTCAATGACTGCAAAGTACATTCAAAACATTAGTCTAACAAACGCTCTAATATACATACGTATTATTGTGAGCTGTAGGTTTGTGGGTGTCTCTTTAAATAATTAGAAAGCAGCATGACAAAGTTGATGATTTATCACAGCTAATAACATTAAGCAGCAAAAAAAAAAAAAAAAAGCTAAAAAAATACCTAAAGGAAAAGACAGATATTAGGCAAATCCTCCTTAACAAACCAGAAAAAACGATATCATTCACAAAGTAAATACTAAAACACAACGCAGCTTTCTTTCTTTCTGAAATTATTCAGGACAAACAACTGATTCATCCAAGCTGTTCAAATCACACTTACATGGTATTGCATGGGCTTCTGAAAACTTCAGTTAAAACAGCTTCCAAAGCTTTAAAAATGCATTTTCCTCAAACTTCCAAAAAGGTGTCAAGTACTATCAGGAAAGTTTTACCCCCATATCTTGGGTTGAACTTTTCTCACAATTTAAATGTTAGATTCAGAATAACAAAATATTTACAATTTTATAAAAGAAATAAACATTTATATACAAAATACATAACAACAGATTTAATTATACAAAAATGCATCCTGAAATTACTACCCTAAATGCAAAAATTAAGCAATTCAATAAATAAATCAATGTATAACATTACAACAATGCACCAAACCAACAGCCAATCAAAAGGATTTAAATATTTACTGAAATTTGCTATAATATTAATGCATTAGCAATTTACAAGCTTTACAACAGATACAAATTGTGTAAACTTACTTCTTTGTCATCTTACTACAAACTGATAAAAACACAACAATAAAACACTGCACTTAAAAATGCTTTAGCTAGAATAAATCTAAAAGTCACATATTAATGACCAAAATAAGACACATGAACCCATAATAAAGTCAGTTTTAGGAAACTTTCTAAAGTGATCTTATAAACAGCATAACCTAATATGTGACAATAAAAATTACTACAACATACTCTCAAAATTATAAAATAATGGAGAAAAGAAAGTAAAAAATATTAGCATTAGGTTTATAATTTTCAGATTTTAATGAAATTTAAAATAATCAGTGGAATTTGAATAAATAACAACAATCCAGCTAAGCACAAGTTATTTAAGTTACATGCAATATAACACAGGCATTTGAAATAAAATCATTTGCATATTTGAAGAAACCAGTAAAAAATAATTATTTGTCTTTGAAGTTTTAAAAAGACCTTTTTAATTTTAAAATTATTCATAGCTTTGAAAAGTTCTTCAGTAGTATCAGATGTTAATTTTTTTATAGCATCTAAACAACCAATGTGTCAATTTTAGACACTACAGCTTTTACATTATATTATGGGCTTTAAACTCTGTATCACCAAGACAAGGCACAATATCGGCAATGTTAATGAGAAATATATATAACTGGCACATCAAAATATCACTCTGTAAAAACAACAGAAGCTCTAACATTTTCTGATACTTTGACTTTTATTTTTATTTATTTACTTATTTATTTTGGAAGGTCAAAGAAAGTACTTCACAATTCTCTAAGCGTATTAGCTATTGCAGCAAATACATATTCATTATAATATCTATTAGATTACAGTGCACTGCCTTAGGCAATATCACAATCATTAGATGATTATTATCCTTACAAGCAAGCAAGCAAGACGGGCAAGGTTATCTCTTCCCAATGATCAATAATGCCACCTAATTTATATAAGGGTGAGAAATAAAGAGAGTAGGAAGTAGTTGTTTTGATACACACTGTAAGTCAGTAATGCCTCATATGCAAAGATTTTTGGCTGGCAAGAGTAAATCTTACAGTACAGTAACCATAGATAACATAGTAGTTATGAAAGTCTGACCACTAGTCCCAAACCAAGGGTGTGCATCACCTTCCTCATATGGCTTGGTTGTTTATGCATATCTTCCCCTTCTCACAAATAAATGTAATATCAGTCTATCACCTATGGTACACAATAGGCAACATTCTCAATGATAAGACACAAAAAGACTAACGGGTTTAGACATTTCTCTTAACTGCAATGGAGCAAATGTCCAATCATTGAAAATATATATATATATTATTACATTGTTATATATTGCATGGAAAGAAGTGCCACACAGTAAAATTCAGATAATCCTCACATCTTAGAACCAAGAATTATGTAGATTAGAAGTCATGTCTTTCTGAATTTTGCTTACATTTCTCCAGTTTTAATTTCTAATTTTGCTTACACATATGTAATGACCAAAACATATCCATACATTCAGAATTATTTAATTTACTTAGAAGTTTTATAAAATGTGCAAAAAATATAACTGTTTAATTACAACTAGATGCAAAGAAAATAAAAGGAAATTACTTTCAAAATAATTTTTATGCCTTTAAAAGAGAGGATAAAAAATAACTAAAAATCTTGCAGTGAAATAGTCCCCAAATTTGATCCAAAAAACTACCAGCAATTATAAAAAATGCTTTCTATTTTTTGATGTGAGAAAAATCTCTACAGCTGCTGTTTTTAATAATCAACATACATTCGTAGGTGATATAAACAAGTATCTCATTGCAGGAAACATAAACAAACCAGCTATGGGGTACACTGAAGATGGGTTTCAGAGTCTGAAATGCTGTGGACATATCAATTCTTTACACATGCTAACCTGATAAATTCATGATCAATTTTAAAAGGCAGGATATGCATCCATGTTCAAAATTATCTTTATATGCATTAAATCACTGATTTCTTAAGACACTGTAAACTATAATTTTGTGAATTTGTATGGGATGATACATCATATCATACCATATAAGTGCAAAGAAAAAATTTAAAAGCACTGTAGAAGATATAAAACAGTAGCATGGAACAATAAAAATGGTAATAATATGTTATGAGGAGAGTTCAGGGTAAAGAAAAAAAGAACTTGGAAAAAAAAATTAAGGCCTATGAATTTAATATGAAATGTGATTTTCCCTAACTTATTCTTCTATTCTTATGCATTCGATATGAAATGTGATTTCCCTGACTTTCCTTCCACACATATTGCAACATATTTTCATGATGGCAGCAACACTGTTAACCAAATTTTGGGGAATTTACTCTTCCAGCAATGTGGTTTTAGAGCATTTATACCTTTAGGAGGAGAATGTCTCTATGCGACTACTTTTCCAATGCAGTCTTTTGAGTTCTCTATCAGGATAAGATCAGGTGTTCGCTCAATGTTTTCATTTTCAAAGAATTTGTCAATGAGGTTCGTTCACTCAATGGTCAAGTATTATTGTTCCTAAATTAAATGTCAACCCGTATGCAACTCTGAAAAGTCTTCCATAAATTCTAAGATCTCATCCTGATATCTCTGGCTGGTTGTAAATGCATTGTTAAAAACGTGTAGAGGCATATGCCCATCATCATTATTCCTCCTTATATGATGACACCTGCATTGCCAAAAAAGTCATGTTCCATAATGTTCTAAGAAAGATTTATCATTTCCAACTCCCTCCAGATGTAAGCTCATTTAGAATCAGATGTTTAATTAAGCCTCAACTCATCAGTAATGAAAATATGAGATTATTTGTGCTCACTGCAGTTCTGATGTCCTTTGCACCAATTAAAGCAATCACTCTTTTTTTGAAAAGAAAATGAAACACGTACCTTTGGCTTTTTGAAACAAAGGATTTTTAGGCTTAGCCTTCCATATACAGTTCGCCATGCAACTTTGAGAAATCTCTGGTATACATTAACAAATTTTAATGAATTCAGAACATCACAACTTTTCCTACAAAGATGTTAAACCAATACAAAATATATACATATATACTGTTGCGTTCTACAGGTTCATGGACTTGGAGTGATTGATGACAACATTTGATGAAGAATCAAAACACAATTTATTCACCAATATTACACAGAAGAGATCCAAAGACATGTTACAGTCATCAAAAAATTATGACAAACATGCTGAAACAATCAGCAACACAGCATTCAGGCTATAATGGTAAATACAACTTCATGGCAAAGAACTAATGTACAGCTCCCGACTCAGTTTGGTCACTCTCAAGCCAATCTCTAAACTCATGACACTACTACTGAACTCAACATACTCTCAATACTCCTCATGATACACTGCTATTTCATGTACAGGCAGGGTAATTAGCTTTTAATCTGCCTTCAAGAACATTCTCGTGAAAACCGATAAGAATTCGTTCGAGAATGTTTTCACTGCATCTATGGCATATCACCAATTTTGTGCCCAAATGGGCTATTTCACACTAAATCTGGCAATGCCCCATTTTGCAAGGAAGTTATCTTACCGCAGCTGGGCATTTCATAACAATATATATATGTATGTATATAATATTGTAGACTTAGACATAATGATGTTAGAATGTTGATTACATAGATATAAGGATGAAATTCATAGAAAAATGTGGTCAAATTGAACTTAATTTTATTGATGGATAAAGCACTTCCATAGGCATAATATTGATTCATTTATTTTTATCATGGGTGTGATATGCACTGAATAATTTCCACATGCCTTACATATTTTGAAAAATGAAATAAAGCACAAAAAGAAGTTCATGTTGTCAGCAATAAGCAAAGCAGGGGAAAAAAGGCTATGTAATAGCAAAGCACTAAATATATAGTAAACTATTTCTTTAATCTGACTGGCTGAGATGTTGCATTACAGATTGATTACATAAGAGACATGAAACATGCTTATTTTCAGATGACACACTTTAAATTAATGTATTAGTATTTTTGATTATTAATATCAAAATTATTATTTTTTATTTTAGGAAGATGACGTTGTAGGCTTCAACTCTTTAAATTTTAAGTTCTTACTTAGAACCCCACGAACACTTTACAAGCGAATAATCGCTTAATTGTGAACAGAACAGGTGAGACTTGAGAAGGGTTTAAAACCCTTTATTATCCAGTATATTTACAATCAGTTCCGGCTTGGAACTTTACAATTAAGCCACCACTCGGGCTTGAACTTAAATACTAACAATTTGAACTAAAACTAGCTTAACTAAATCTCTTTAATAATATAGCCGAAGCTATCACAATCTAACTAGTTGGCCCCTTAGTATTAATTGAATCAGCGAAGCCTAGCAAGGGTCTAGATATGGCCAAGCGTAGTAACAGCTAAGAGAGATGTGGCCAGAAGGCAATTGTGCGCTAGTCAGGAAATCAGACACTCTCACACTGAGAAGTTCCTTACTAACCTTTAAATACAAAACTTGGCTCCACTTCAAATTAGCATAAAGCTGAAATGCGTGCTCATTCTAACGGGAAGTTGAAATAAGAGTTCACAGGAAAGAGAAATTAACATAAAACTTTGTTAGTTTAACTAAAACCTTAAAACGTAGCCAAATTAAAGTTATAATTTTGAGTTTCACATTTTTTTTTAATCTTACATATACGAAGAAAACATTGAGCTACAACTACAAAATGCGGCATGCATGTGTTTTGGAAAGTTATGTAAATAATCAAACTTGCAACAACAGACAGCATTGCAGAGCAATACAATGCACGTCTGAAGTGCACAGCTAGTAGAATGTAAAAGGTCAGGTGCAGCGAGTGACAAGCATTTACAATCGCGCTGATGGCTTGGATACATGACATTGTAACGAACGATTCTTTTAAGACCTACTCAACCATGTTACAAATAGTTGTCAGACTTTCAAAAGGATCGCATCATACAGCTAAAAGGGGCTTGTTGGTCAAACAGGCAAAATGGTCAGTATATTGGTCACAGCGATATGGTCACTGTCCCTTGTTGGCATCAATAGCTCAGAGTAGGCATAGTCAGCTGCTGTACTGACTCAGGATGTCCTCAGGCCACCAATATGTAAGTTATCATTAAATTAGAAGAGCTGCCATGTTTGCACCAACAGTTATGCTATCATCAATGCCATTTGCCACTTGCAGGGATCCTGGGATACCCAGATATAGGATTCAGAGAAGAGTAAATGATACTGGGCACAGGTCTCAACATCCATTAAGACATTTGAGGAAATGTGACATTCAGCTATGAATCACATTTTTCTCTCAGGGCTGATGACCATCGTTTACATGTTTGGAGACAGGTCAGTGGTCCACTGTATTATTTGTTACCAAGTAACACCAGCCAGAACACAAGATGTGACAGTCTGCTAAGCGGTCAGCTGGGTCAGCCGTTCACCATTATTCATGATGCAAAGTACTCTGACTGCTCACAGGAACATTAACAACATTTTGCAGTTGATCATGCCTATGCAAGCAGGTCAACTAGGTTCTGTTTTCGAGTAAGACAATGCTCGGCCGCATACAGCGCAACTTTCCCAATAATGTTTTCGACATGTTAATGCCCTTGACTGACATGCCACCTATTGAACATGTTTAGAGCATTTTGGGAAGGTAAATTCAGAACTGTACAAAACACCTCCCAATTTGCTGACTAGTTGCTCCAATTGTGGTGCAGTCTAGAACACAAAAATATTGGCAACTTATAGACTCTGTGCCCAACCGAGTATCAGCTTGTACAGCTGCCAGGCATGGCTTTACCACTCACTGATTTTCACATTCTTTGCATTGCTACTCATAAATAAAATGCTTTTTTCATCCCAGTTTTTAATTATTTGTTTATTTACTCAAATACTATACTACTGCCATCAAGCTGTGAATTCTTTCAGGGTGCATATATTTGTTTGACAACAGACTATATACATATATATATATATATATATATATATATATAGTGACAAAAATTTTTATTTTAAAACAAAATTATCCCAGTAACATTTCTGCACAATATGCTGCTGAAAAATTAATCAATTATAGAATATCCCAGTATTTCTGCACAATATGCTGCTGAAAAATTAATCAATTATAGATAAAACAAAAGAAATTTAGAACCAAATTCACAAAGACATGAAAGAAATGAAATTCAATACCAGTAAATCCTTCTGGTTTGGTGACAATTGGTTGATATTGTTTACATATTTACAGGGAACTTTGGATTTTACTGGTAATGAATTTCATTTCTTTCATGTCTTTGTGAATTTGGTCCTAAATGTTTTACTTTTTGTACATTATTTCAGCTTTCACTCATATGCACATTTTTAAATCATATGGAAAATCGATCATTGTCATCGGCAGAACATTTTTGATGGAGAATGTTTTGCTTTCCCCAAAGAAAATGTCATGAAAGTGTCATAAAATATTGCAGCAATTTAAACTGCTGTGACAAATGCACTGAGAAGCTTTTTCTGCTCACTTTCGTGACTTCCAGAAATGTTGGCAGTGATGCAGAGAGGAGTATGTTAATAAGACATGGAACCATTAGTGGTAAGATGAATAAATTACTTTTTTATAAATTGAGTGCTGGAACTAAAAGCATTTATGTACTTTCCTGTTGACTATGAAAGCTGCCACACTTATACCAATTCTGATGGAAATGTGAAATAACTCTTTTTGTTGTGACTGCCACAGTTTACACATTTTCAAATAAAGTCCTATGTTTCTATTAACATACACTTTTCTGGCTCCTAGGATTTTGAAAATATTTCAAGGCATACATTTCTGTAGGAAATAGTGATAAATTTTAATCACTTTTACAAAACTCAGAGAAAAATCAGAACTATAGTAATTAGCCTATAACCATTAACCAGTTTTAACCGCACACCGTACATTCACTTTTCATTTCCAACTCTGATTTGGCCGTACATCATATGTTCAGACTTATTTTTTTAGTATTTTTTGTATTTTTAGTTTATAATTGACGGATTTGTTAATAGACAGCGATAGTTGTCCATTATATTGATTTGAAAAACCAGTTTTATCCGGTTAGTAAGTGGTTCTGTGATATTCCGCGATATTATTAGGGAGCGTTTTTGTGTTTGTAGTATTGAAAGAATTTTTGCATTGTATTGCTTATATTGGAATTTATATCTTGAAATAATGGATGATTCAGAAAGAATGTCAATTAGTGATTCTGAACTGGAATCTGAAACACAGTCTGAAATATCTATAAATGATTTGGGAAGCGTTCACAGTTTCTCAGACGATTCTGATTTTGATTTTAGTGATGACGAAAATGAAGACCTTAGCCAAGCAAGAAACTTTTATAAAATTGATTGTAATAATCCTCCCGCTCCTCCTCCGAGATTTCCATTCACTAATACATCTCAAATTCATTTAGATTTTGATGACAGTGCTGGTAAATTGCAATACTATGAAGCTTACATAGATAATAACTTAATTGATTTGATTGTGTACAACACAAATCATTATGATGAACAAACTATTGGAAGCAGCATTTCTCGCAAGCATTCTTGAAGTAAAAAATGGAAACCAACATCAAAAGAAGAAATGTACAACTCCATTTTTTTCCTAAAGTTATGTCTTACTGACGTTTCAATCTAATTAATCATTTCTTGCATTTTTTCAATAATGAAACATTTGTTCCCAAAACACATGAGTACCCAAAATTGTAAAAAATTTGACCAGTATTAAAATATCTGAAGGATCGTTTCAAGGAAGTAATTATGCCTGATAGAGATGTTACTGTTGATGAGAGTATAATGTTATTCAAAGGATGACTTAGTTGGAAACAATACATACCTCTTTAACGCTCACGATTTGGAATAAAGAGCAATTTGCTGTGTGAATCTAAATCTGGATATGTGTGGTCATTGATTATATACACCGGAAAAGGCACTTTATCTGATGAAAAGTATAAAGATATGTGTATGTCCTCACAAATTGCGATGCCTCTCATAGAACCACTTCTAAATAAAGGACATTGTCTCACTACAGGTAATTTTTATTCATCTCCGGAACTAGTAGATATTCTCATTCACAATTCGACTGATATGTATGGAACACTAAGAAGAAAGGATATCCCTGAAGAACTTAAAGCTAAAAAAATTGACAAATGTCAAATTCTTGCTTAGCAAAGCGGTAAAGTCTCTGTCATGAAATGGATGGAGAAAAAGGCAGTGTCCCTTATCTCAACAATACATAATCCTGAAATGGTTCAAGTACTGATGCACAAAAACAAGATAAGAAAAAAACTTAAGTTGTTATGAAGTATAACAACACTATGGGTGGTGTAGATAGATTGGACCAACATCTTACAAATTACACCTTGATAAAGAAAAGAGAGAAAAAATATTACAAAAAATATTCTTTCATCTTTTAGACTTTTATTTACAGAATAGTTTTGTATTGTATAAAAAAGATGGGGAAAAAGACTTATATTTGCAATTTAGATTGGACATCGTTGACTGCCTGATAGAAAGATATGGAGTAGTATCTGCAAAAAATGGCCGTCCAGCACTTCAACCCAATCCAACGAGATTGACTGAAAGACACTTTTTAGAAATAATTTCACCAAGTGAAAAGAAGCTGAGATCTGCAAGGATGTGCTATGATTGATCATTGAAGAAAAATGACAATGGAAAGAGAATTAGAAAAGAAACACGGTATTATTGCCTGGACTGTGACACCTTGTTTCAAATTCTTATCATACTAAATCTGATTTGTAGTAATAATTAAAGAAAAGTGAAACATTACAATAAAGGAAATACGCACTGGTAAGTCTGAAAATGTTTTTAATTATTTTCCATTTTTTACTTATACCTGTAAAGTGCGCATTTTTGCACATCACTAGTGCTCGAAAAAAAAACAATAACTTGAGAAACACCAGTGAACATTTGAAATGATCTAATTAATTACTTTTCATATTTACAACAATTTTACTAGTTGTTACTGTTTTATAAATACAAAATACATAATTAACCACAATAAAAAAATTCACATTTTTTGAACGATTCTGGAAATTAAATGAAACTTCCAAGTGGTTAAAAAAACTTAATTGGCTTATTCAGGATTAATTGGGATTACATTAAAATAAAGCGCAGACTTTATGTTATAACGTCACATTTACCCTTTACTGATGCTTAATCAACTATTTCATGATAGTTTATGTTAGTAAAAAATAATTCATGTAAAAGTACATAAGTATTAATGCAACAGTAAAAAAAGACATAAAATGATTTTAGATATCCCCAAAATAAGTCGAACACCTTATTGGCTTTGAATCATGAATAGCCAGTTATTTAGCTGTATAGGAGAGTAACTCTTTATTAGTGAACTGTGCCTAATGTTTGATAATTCGGTGCAGTTAAATTAAAACAACAAATGATTCCAAACATAATCACTAACATACAAACTAGTCTTAACTACAAATCGTGTAAAAATAGCAACCTGTATATATCAAAAGAGGCTTTCATATCCATACTGGAACTATCCTCAGTGTTTATGACAGAATTATCTTCATTCACTTTGTCAGCTTTTAATTTTTTGGCAGGTCTCTCCAAATCTTCTTCAGTGTTTTGGGATTTGAACTGTGTATCGTTTTCATTGATATATTTTGGAAAAATAGCAGCATCACCACCTTTAATATCAATAGAACATTAAAATTAATTTTACCTACATTATATTGTTGCAGTTACTATTAAAGAACATAAAAAAATGTTAACTATCAATGAGAAACCAATCCTATATGCACCATTACACAGAAAATATATTCCTTCAAAAACGTCCTTTTACGTACCACAACGTGAAAAATATCTCAGTTCTTTCAAATGTAAGATGCTGCTGGATCGACGGACCATGTTGAGGTGGATGGAAAGTAGACATAGACGTTCGTTACTGGATTTATTGGCCGTAAGAAGAACAAGTTGGTACAATAGATATAGTTCGGCTCTCGCAGGCGCCCTCTTGCAGAGAACAAACCCGAAATTTACAGAAGGCGCGAACAACTGGTATGTTTGCTACTGGAAACTATTTTATCTTTTCTGTTGGTGTATGCCAATAAATTCTCGATACTTTTTTTTGGTTTATTTCCAGCCTATGAGTTATTTAAATACTTCAAAATATATTTGTAGAGCGTTTATGTTGACACTGATAGATTTCTTGGATGTTTTTGAAAAATGCGTTCATTTTATTAACGCGAATGAAACTGATATTTTCTTAAAATTTTACTATTCAGAGTATTAATCAATTATTAACGAATGGCGAATTTGTTCTCATTATTCAACATACATATGAATTTTAGTATTCCAAGTCTTTCACGTAACCGTAATTTTTTCCTATCAGTAATAAGAGGACGAATGGAATAAATGCAGCATATGTGGGCATAAGGTAAAAATTTAGAAGGAAAAGAAATTCTTCAGATGTAAGAAATTAAGTAGAATGTGAAAATATTCTTCCTAATTGAAGTTTATTTTGGAATGACATGGCATATACACAGTCCAGTCACATTAATGTGACCATCTGTCAAAAGCCAGAATAACCACCTTTCGCAGAGCGGACTGCTGCGAGACGTGCAGGAAGAGAGTCACATAGGTCCCTGAAGGTGTTCTCTGGGATGTCGAGCCATGCCGACTCTAATGCCGTGGCCAGCTGCGCTAGATTACGCGGTTGAGGATCCATGGCGCGAACAACTCGATCGAGATGGTCCCACAGATGCTCGATTGGGTTTAAGTCAGGTGAGTTTGCTGGCCAGGGGAGGACGGTAAACTCATCCTGGTGCTCTTCGAACCACGCACGTACACTGGCAGCTGTATGGCACCTCGCATTGTCCTGCTGGAAGATGCCATCATCCTGAGGAAAAACAATGCGCATGTAGGGGTGAACATGGTCCGCAAGGACAGATGCGTACTTGTATTGATCCATTGTGCCTTCCACAATGATCAGTGAACCTAGAGAATGCCAGGAAAACATTCCCCAGACCATAATGCTCCCGCCTCCAGCTTGGACCGTTCCGGCAATGGTTGCAGGGTGGTTCCTTTCAGAGGTTTCACGCCTTATACGCCAACGTCCATCTGTCCGATGGAGCATAAAACGCGATTCATCCGAAAACGCAACCTGTCGCCACTCAGTGGACGTCCAGCTGCTGTACTGGCGTGCAAATTCTAGCCTTCGCCGTCGATGAACAGCAGTCAGCATAGGTGCACGAACCAGGCGTCTGCTTCGGAGGCCCAGACGCAGCAATGTTCGCTGAATAGTACTTTGGGAGACACTTTTGGTAGCCCCTTGGTTCATTTTGGTGGTCAGTTGCTCAACGGTAGCCCGTCTATCTGCCCGAACGCATCTCCGCAACCGTCGTTCGCCTCTGTCATCTATGGCCCGTGGTGCACCACATTTGCCACGTCGCTGATTTTGGACAGTCCCATTTTGCCATGCACGGTACACTTTTACCACGGCGGCACGCGAACAGTTCACAAACTCAGCCGTTTCGGAAATGCTTCCACCCTTGGCCCGAAAGCCAATGATCATGCCCTTTTGGAAGTCGGATAAATCGGTTCGTTTCTGCATTACGCCAACGATTGAAATGTTTTCCGAAGCCCTCACACACCCTTTATATACGCTCAACTGCACTGTGCTGCCTTCTGTGATTGGTTATTTAACTCTGACATGGAAAGTACGTGGTGGTCACATTAATGTGACTGGACTGTGTATTAGTATATTTATATATTTTTTGTTATTTTCTCAGAAAAACTGATGGCCACAGAAAATTAATTATACAGCATGACAAAGCATATGAAGGCTACTGCTGTGTTCAGCAGTTTTACTCCTTACCCACTTTAACATTCAGATCACCAAGTAAAAATTTAATATCATTAAGTGGACAGCTCCTAAAACATTCTGAGAGCTCTTCATAAAATATAACTTTGTTTTCATCTTCCTTGTCCTCAATAGGAGTACATGAATTAATAATGCTAAAACTGAAAAATATCCTCCTAATACACAACTCACATAATCTTAGCATTATATAACCCTAAAATCCACAATAAGATCCTATTTACTAATAAATCAGTTCCCTCTATGTGCTTTTTGTCATGACAGAGGTAGAACAATATATGAAATTTCTTGTCAACTGTATCCTGCCCAGTTCGCCTGAATTCCTGGAGTGCTGCAATACCTACTTGTACCTATCAAGTTGCTGTATATGTTCATGCTGAGCTATAGAATGATACAGCGAACGGACATTCCATGAATCAAAAATCAAGTCCTTAATTCTTTCCTGAGTTAGTCCATAAGAATGGCACTGAATATTTTCTAGTTCAGACTTCAAAAGAGATTTTTTTCTGAGAGGACCTGGAGGGCCAGTCCCCTGATATAATTCGCAAAGGGGGTCTGGCTATACCTCCAGATGCTGGTATACATTTTAGTCACCTATCATGACACGCATGTGCTGAATTGGGACTATTCTTTCACACCTGGTCACCACATGGCTGATTTTTAATTTTTATATATTCCAAACAGATATGTGCATTCCCTTTCTAACTTATAGTGGCATGTGTATTCATCAACATATGCAGTTGATTGAGAAAACATGCTAACCCGTCTAATAGTTCATCATTCATGCAGAAAACTTTTATGACTAAAAGTGAAAATCCAATCAACCTAAAGAATGATATCTGAGATCCTCATGCTGTTAAAGCTGTATATTAATCCTCCGTTAAATCCTGGATACCCATTAAAGTTTTTCAGTATTGAAACTAAATTAATGTAAAGTGTTTCCAGAATTTTTTTCACACAAAAATTACTTTTTTCTAAACTTAGAAATTTTAAAAGTTCTAAGTATAACATACATATATTTGAATATGTAAGATGTGACAAAAGAAATAATTGGCAGCCTCAAAATTAACATTCTAAACTTAGTGCTCTCCCCCTAAATTCATCCTTTCTCCTAAATTTGAGATCATTCAAAATTACATAATGTTTTAATGCAGATACCTCCTGCTCAATCAAATAATTGTTAACCAAAACTTTCTTTAACTCGAACTAAAACCATTACTTCCTCATGTCTTCCTTTGAGCTATTGTGTTTCTTTCTTCCCCCCTCTTCACCTGTGTGCTGACAGCTTGTCGCTCAGCCTCTGCTAGCTATTCGCTGTTAATTAGAATGTAATTGCATACTTAAAATTATGGGGCGCATTTAACACCTCTAGTCTTCTACAGTTTTGTATTAAGAAATTCATCTTTCAAGAATAAATGACGTTCAACTATAAAGCTTGTCCTGCTTTAAATAAGATTCCACCCGATCATCCATTACGCTTTAATGTCCAGACATCTAAGCAGAAATTTTTTCAGCCATGACTAAACGTGAATTGTTTTCATCTACCGCCAAAAGTATAATTATTACATATATATATATATATGTATATTTTAGAGATTACTTTCCAGCATTTATTTAGCACTGATAAAAATGACCTCAAAAAGTCCTGCATATTAGCGCATTACAAGTAGACATAATTTAAAAATTTACAGAATTCAGATAAGGTATGTTTCAGAACATACCTTTCTGAAGCCAGTCTTGATAACAGAAAAATACCATTAAAGATTTAAATGAAGCCATGTTTGGCACATTAGGGTGAAAAAATTAGACAAATGTACTAGCAGTCTGTGGGAAAGAGAACTGAAAGGATACACACTAGGTACTTTAAACCAGTTGTTATCATTCTTACAAACTCAAGTATGTACTTTGAAAATTCTAAATTTAAAGAATCTAAAAGGTATTCTGAAGTAAAAATAGTAGTGACATAGGCAAACCACTAATGTTAATTGTGTAAAAGCATGGCTCATACCTTAATCAAATGCTCTAAATTAAACAGCATGTCAGCATAAAAAAGATCAGTTTTGTAAAGTTTAATAATATTTGTTTTAATTCTTTACTTCTTAACCACCACGTAAAATTGTGTAAGAGTACTCATAAGTGTAAATCATATCAAAAGCCTCACAACAGGCTTTTGCGTACTGAAAGATCGAATGCCAATTAGGAACAAAAAATTAATCAAGACACACGAATATCAAATACTCTTTCAACACCATCAAACCTGTTTTCCAAGGGCATTAGCTAATTCTTCAACTTCACCTACTACTTGCGAAAAGCCACCTGCACGTTTGCAGTGGGATGAATAAATTAAAAAATGAAGATTTCCAAGTGAAGTCAGGTGTAAGAGGTGTTACTTTCTACAATAATAATCAATGTTTTGGATTCTGAGGGAAAATATCAACTGCATTATGCACTACTAGGTCCCAGAAGTAGACCAGTTTTATCACAGATGATTGTGCAGCTTGATTTTGTTTGCCTACGAAAACCAGTGATTTTGCTTGCCTAGGATTGTGCAGCTTGATTTTGTTTGCCTAGGACCACTGAACCGAGGCATGAAACTGTAATTTTTTCCAAAAATTACAGTTTCATGCCTTGGTTCAGTGGTCACACATACCAATGGTACCAAAAATTTAGAGTTTCTCCCTCATTTTGAAACAGAACAGAAATTTAAGGATTAATGTAAAGGCAGGGGCTTTTAATTAGTGTAACAATATCTAATTTAGAATATGAAATAACTAGTCATCTACAGAAACTTGTGCGATTGACTGTTCTTTATAACTACTCAAATGTATTTATTTCTAAAAGCATATATATTTTTTTTAATTATAGTTTCTCACAAATAGTTTTAGTAGTGTATAATTAATCTTTACTTTTTAGATTATTCTGAAATAATCAACTTTTTAAGCACATCGATTTTTTTAAAGACATTTTTACATAATAATTTCAATTTATATACAAAGCAGCTGAAAATAATTATTGATTATTACGAATATGATTTGTCATCAGTATAACATATTTTTCTTTACTACATTATCATTTATTCACAACAGCAAAGCCTCATAAGGCTGATTTAATAGGAAATAAAAATATAAAAGAAAAATTACCATTAAAGTAATCAGACTCCCCCAAGGCATATATTCAAAAAACAACAATTAAATATATAATTAAATAAATTTAAAAAAAAACTTACATGGAACACGACTACAAAAGAAATGAAATTTTATGCCACATCTTAGTTTAAATTTACCCTCTGTTTCATCATAAAATAGTACTGAAGAATATTTTTTGTTTAAGACCAGACTTAATTGATGATACAGAAAGCTAACAAAGAAGAAACAAAAAAGCATTCATTAATAAAAATTCATACTAAAAATTTTAAAGCACTAAAGCAACTGTCAAGCATAAAATTAAATATAATTAACACTCAGATAAAAAACCCAAATTTTATAAATACTAAATATAGAACATTTGAAAGACATCATATGATAATTATATAATATTTTGAACTAGTTATAGATATTAGATTAGTTATATTACACATATTTTGAATTAATTTTACTTATTATTACAGATAATGAATTAGATAACAAGAAGAAGAAAATAATACAGATCAAACACTATTTTACTTGAAAAACATGTATGGTGATTAATTAATTACAGAATTATTTATTAGTACATTAAAATCAATATCATATGTCACAAATGATATATTACAGAATAAATTTAAATTACAAAACCAGATGATCAGAAATATCTTCTAAGGTGTAATAAAATTCTTAAAAAGCAGAATTTTGTAGGAAAACAAAGTATCTTATCTACAATGCATCTAACAGTTAGATATGTTTACAAGCAATTTTAAATTATCATTATTAAAAGACTGTAAGAGTATAGGACAATATTTTATAATAAAAAAGTCAATTTAAAAATATTACCTCATAAAAGTTCTACGAGCAAGTACTTCTGCATGGCTGTCACAAACTAAAGTACCTAAAATTTGAATTCAGTGTAGATTAAACAGATAACAGGAACTTTTCTACTAAAAACATAGCTTAGAAAAGTTAGAAAAATGAATAAATATTTTAGTATTTCTTATATTTTATAATAAATTACTGAATTTTTTATGGTCACAGAAAAAGAATAAAAAATAATATAAAGAAATAGATTTTTATTGTAGAATGAATTCTTCAAATGATTGTCTTATTTTCTTAAAAAAGATAATAATAATATTAACTTTGTCAGGACTTCAATGATTCTGAATTTTAGATCATCATTTTAAAATTTAGTAACATTACATGTAGAAATGACAAAATTTAAAATATTAAAGTTTATTTGTAAAATAATAAAGTACATATGATTTTTAAAAAAGAAATCCAAATGTAAACATTTGTATTATTTTAATAAAAACAGCTATGACATAAGTTGTTTAAGCAATTTTGTTTCATGAGTTAATTCTTTTTCTTTGTTTCACATGTTAATTCTCTCTCTTTAACACTTCTCTGATTATATAACCTATGGCTGTGGAAGAATTTAAAAAAAAATATCTGCAAATCTATTCTCTCATAACCTTGCTATGCTTCACACAGCAGGTTTTATATTAAAGAAATTTCAATTAAAAAAACTTTTAGGATGGTTGTCTTATTGCTTTCAAAAAGGATACTTTATATCTGCATTTTAGCATACACAGAATTCCAATATTTATTGGCTGTTTGAAGAATATACAGATTTTGGGGAAAAAAAAAATGAAACAAAACAGTTATTTTTTGCTAAAACTTTACTTTTGATAAAATAACAGTAATAGTACACTGAACAAAATAATAAGTGGAAGGAATCAGTTAATGAAAAATGCAATTTGCAGAGTTAGCTGAGCTTTTGTTAATTAGATTTTCTCTTTCTTCACTGCTATGCCAACAAAAGGAAACCAGTATGTGCAGTATTCCACTTGAAACATTGGTTTTTAGTATTTACTTACTTCTTGCGTACAGGGCTAGAAAAATTGATAGAAAGATAGAATAATGCTACTTCTCACAACCATTCGAGAGCTGAAAATTAAAATGTGATTCACTAACCAGCTAGAGTTTAAAACCAAAAAACAGCATGCGCAATGGTTCAATACGCATAATGACATTTCTGGGAGAGAGAAAAAAGTTCTCAGCTAATCAGAACAAAAATCCATTTACAGCATGCTTGTGTTTGCTGGAATATTATATTATTTGTTTCTACAATGTGTGTGGGGGGGATGAGAGGTTCAGATAATAGATGAGTCCAGTTATTATACGTAAGGTTTCCACCTTTCATATTATAATGGCAATTTAGTTATCTAACAGTCAATTAATATAACTTTTATCTTATATGTCTATTTCTAAATTATATTATTCGAAAATTAAGCTACTACATGTACACATTGCAAAACTTGAGTTAAATATCAAAGTATAGAAATCTATAGAAAGTCAGCATACTATATATCTTCAGAACACAGACATTAAAATAAATTTAAAGTTTCATGTCATTTTCAAAAATATTTTCATTTTTGACATTTTTCAAAAATTATTAAGCAAAATTATACATACCTTTATCATTCAGTTGTGAATATCCTAAGCATTTTGTTCCAGTACTTAATGATATAACTTTTATCTCTGAAATCACATTACAGATTTAAAATTAATCCATATAAATCTACATTTTAAATAAATCACAAATCTTAAACAAATAGGTTCCCCTCCCATATAAATTATAGTTAATCAGTTAGGGATATGCAGTGTCTTTGATGATAATTACTGACAATCTAGTTTTACATTAGGAAATTGTTAATAAAAATAAAATACATTTATATTACTACTCATATTTGCTAAACTTATCATCACAAACAAATCATGCATACCTTCTTTTCTTTGCTTTAAAAAAATGTATTCAGTTGAATTGCGAATCATTTGCTTATGAGATAAAAGATATCTAAAATTCATGTTTTTCTTTTTGGAATTTCAGCCTTCATTACTACATACAAGTGACATGCACTCAGATTTTGAATTGTGTCCAAAAACTATTCAATTTTGCTATCAAATAATCATGAAAAGTTTCTTATACATATGCTATTTCAGATTCATCTAAATTAAGCCTCAAAGTATTTTTACTGCAGATCAAGAATGAGTACTCATCAGTATTAGTTGAATGTTGAGAGGAAGAAAACATGAAAGTCTGCATTTGTTATTCACTGTGATTCAATATTAAATATACAGTTGACAAATTAGCGGGAATGTTACTGGCTCTACAAAGGTACTTTTTGATTACTTGGCACTCTAACCAAAAAGCTGTGAAAAGTTAATGACGAAGCAACATGTCATGTTATCAAAAAGTGTTTGTATTTTATGAGCAACATTTCAAAAATTATAAGAGCTGGAACAATATTTTGAAAATTGGATGAATTAAAACAAAAACTAGAACAGATAGTAATATAATCAAGAAAATAAAATAAATCATGGAACAAATAGTTAGACTTTATGTAAAAGTTCAAGAACATTTTATTTAAATCACTCATGATAAGGAAAGAGTATATTAAAACAAATATTTCACAAAATGTTAATGTATTGATTCATATGCTTCATAGAAGAGAAATGTTTTTGATTCAGCTCTTAATGTACATATCTAATTGAAATATTTCAAAATAAATTTAATTCATATCACTAAATCTAAAATTTAAAATATATTTTTTTTAATAACTTAAAATGTACATCCACAAAAAATCACAGATTTCAGCATTAAAATTTTCTGATTTTTACATCAGTTTTTTCCCTCACAAAAAACATCATTCACAGAGTGTGACAATTTAATAATAATTATTATAGAGCTAACCATTATAAACCACACTGCCATAAGTGTTAACCTTGAAATCTTAAAAATTGGGAGAAAATGGGAGGTTTTCAGGTTGTGAGAATAGAAATTCAAAGGAACTCTTACTTTATAATGCATGATTCAGGTTATTTTGTTTCATATGACAAGTCATTTAACCATTTTAGGGGTTTTTGTTCATTTTTTATTTGGGGGGGGGTATTTTTCTTCCTTCTGCTTGCTTTTTGTGAAAAATTCATTTTTTACATTTTTGCTAACTTTTTTATTGTTTTCCCTTTTTTTGAATGGGAAGTGCATTTGTTTTCATATTGTTTTAATTACTTAACGTTTTTTTGTTTGTACAGCACTGTGCCTAGATATATTTTCACCTAAGGTAAATTAATAGATTAGTACCTTTGTATAAAATCAAATTAGTTATAATTTTACATCTTTTTATTCATAAAATAACTAATATAGTTATTTTATGAATAAAAAGATATAAACTATAACTAATTTGTATTTATATATTTTGTTGACTAATTTGATATGCATATATAATATGCAGGCTGGCCAAATGCATATTATTTAATATAAATAATCTTATAATATTTTTTTCATAGTCAAATGTGAGAAGAACCAAGTAAATAATGATTTATAATTTTTAAATGAAGAACATTAAAAAAATATCTTTCTGATAAATAGCAAAAACACTGAAAGTGCATTACTAGTAATATAATTAATTTAAAAAGCATCACATTACATGTATTCAAGCATGTTTTTTTAGTAATTCAGTTTTGCTTGCCTTCAATGATGCAAAATCATTGAAATATTGTTTTAAATTCCACTTTATTGGCTACTTGATTGATTCTTATTCTATGGTGAGAAAAAGTGAAGAACTTACAAAGATTGTCGAAGCCTTTCTTTTAACTAGACTGGAGACTTCTCATCCTTTTAAATGTTCTTAATATCAAATTTCATTATGATTGAATTAAACTGCACTTGCAAAATATTTTTAAAAGATCTAAACTTTTAGCATTTTAAAATCCAGAAGAATCATCACTTTTAAAACTAAATAGAAAGTGATAATCCCTTTATTATGTATGCTTGCTTATTTAAATCTTATGAGCATATTCAAAGTATGCACGAGATGCCTAGCTAAGAAAAGATTACTCTCCCTTTAAATATTAAATAACTGACACAAATAAAAAACTTATTGAAATAATCTAATAATTATATAAATTTTCCATTTGGTTTGATCAATTGATTAAGACAAAATAAGCAATGATCCTCATGGAAACCTCTCTAGGGGAAGTTGCCGCCTTGTATTCATGTTACACTTGAAGAAAAACAAGAATGCCTGCAAAACCAGCTATTCATTAGGACTTGAGCAAGGTGGAACAATTAGTGTTCAGTAGATTTATTCATTCAAACACGACGCCTTTGCTTAATATAGATCATTATCAAAGTGTTTTTATTCACAAAGTTTTTATTTTAATTAATTAATAAAAATCTTTTATCATATACTTTGTTACAATTATTTTAATAAAGCAATTTATATTTAGTATCATTATCACCAATATGAGAAATACTGCTTCTGATAGTACTAATATCAGAAAATATGTCTCTTTGCAGTCTTAATATTAGTTACCTTATGATAAGCCGAGATGGTTTATCCTAATTCTTTCACAACACAGTTTAAAACTTAAAACACCCATGTTTTGATAGTAAAAATTCATTTTTTTGTTTCATTGTAAACAATAGAACAAACTGAAAAGTCTTGCCTTACCATTTGCCCTTACATTTCAGACTTAACAGAAGAGGAAGAAGAGGTGGTAATTTGTTTTCATGAGCTAGCAGTAATTACATCTATTCCACCAATAACAATAAATGAATCCAATTACAGAGTATTGAAAGCAATTAAATGAGGGAGCATCAGGATAAAATTTCAATTTGTACATTCATGCAACAACAAACTTAATAATGAAAAATGTACAAGCTAAACTTTATATGAAAGAAATAGGAAGAATCTGACAGATACAATAAATTTATAGACATCCATGTTTAATCTTTCAGTGCCAATCCAATGAACTTCTCTTTGTCAGATTTACTGATATACATTTTAAGCAGAAGTTTTGTGAATATAGGAAAGCTTGTTGTGGTGATACCATAAAGGGCTACAGTTTAAATTTAGAAGACAGCTGATAGAAATCAGACGGTCGGCCATACAGCAATGAGGATGAAAGCATTATCAAGAATATAATGCTTTTAAATCATTGTAAACAGTGTTAACATTTTATTTCTTGGCACAGTACAGAGAATGGTTAACAAAATTTTATTACTTTGAAAAGAGTACAAAATGCACTGCTTTTTGATCTTTTCAAAGTTGAAAATTTAATATCGTAATTTTTTCAAAACTTTTCATAGCCAGTTTGGCACTCCTTCTAGTTGTTGACCTGAGCCAAGTGCCTCACCTGTGTCCCAGTTCTGTAATCATGGAAACAATGGGGCTTCATCTATTGTTTAGGTAGCTAGAAAAATGCTAGCCCCCTCAAAACTAATACAGCTGAAAATGGGATATTGGCAGTCAACTCATTATCAGTGGCAGCGCTACTCTCCAATCAGCAGGTATTTGAAAATGATATTGCCGGAATCTATGTTAGTGGGCAGATAGATAGCTTTTATGGCACACCTGTTGTCTTTTAGGTATTATATTCTCTATTCTTAGACTTTGTACGCAAGGATGGGAATTTTTCATAATTTTAATTTTATTTATATACATATTTACTTACTGAATTGGTGGTCTGGATATTGGGCATCAGGATTTTATGCTGTGCCAAGTTTCACCGAAATATGTGGATCAGATTTAATTCTCAGAATTCTTTAATTATAACCTACCTGCCATTAATGAATTAAACCGATTTAATTTCAAAAATAAAAAAGAAGTATAAGACTATGTTATAAGTAAATTCAAGCGTGCAATATAAGTTTATATACTTTTAGTTGTGAATAAATTAATTGGATCTGAAATAATACTGCAATTATGCCATCATAATTGCAATATATCATTTTACTAAGAAATGATTTTGAATTGTGGTCAAAACTTTTTTTTTTCATTTCGCATTCCCCCCCCCCCTTCATTTCGCAAAATACAAATTAAGGATTTTATTCATTACTTAAAGTAGGATCTTCAGTACTCATGAGAACAGCTGCAAGTAATGTCCATTCTTTATTCTGTTGAGGTTTCCCTGTTTTAGGTAAGCGTTTAAAATGTTCGTAACATAAATTCGCAACTTCATCAGCAAAACTAGATGATTCCATGAGCTATATTCTGAAACGATAATCTTGCTGTTTGTTTACATTCCAATCTAAAA
Source organism: Stegodyphus mimosarum (assembly GCA_000611955.2). Classification (NCBI taxonomy): domain Eukaryota; kingdom Metazoa; phylum Arthropoda; class Arachnida; order Araneae; family Eresidae; genus Stegodyphus; species Stegodyphus mimosarum. The sequence goes on from KK119861.1 coordinate 508,363, forward strand.
TTACCAGCAAAATATGTTTACAACTTTCAAATGTATGCCACATGGATGCAGAAATTAGGTGCAAAGGGGAACCTTCTTGCTTAAAGATTCATAAAATAAATATTATGAGTAAAACACTTCTTAAAGTTTCACATATAACTTAAAATTTTATAGAATTCTGATATATATATATAAATGATATTGTCTTTTCTAATGATTACTTATAGCTCATATTTTTATCATGTTGCGCAGTGTCAAGCCTCACAACATGAAGTATTTGCAAAGTAGCACAACTTTAACTTAACGTTTTGTGGGTATTTCAGTTGTCTGCTCTAATATTAATGTTTATTATTACATAATTGAAAATTTGACAGTTTTCTGAAAAAAATTTAGAACAACATGTCTTATTGCGTATCACATGGTATGTTACCTTCCTTTTGTACTGTATTTTTATCCTATTTGCAATCTTATTTTTATTTTTCAGCATTTTGATCATTACCGGGAAATCAAAAACATGTGGTTATGCACTATTTATGTTACTTTACTGATTATTCATCCAATCATATACACCACACTCTCTACAGGCATCGAAAACTTTAAGTTTTTGAAAATAATTTTAAAAAATTGTTAAATGTATGAAACTAAAATTATAAAATGTGATTTAATGTGAAATTAGTGTTTAGTAAATTATCTTTTAATACTAATAATTTTGTTTTTAGGAATACAGTATTAATCTCTAAAATTAATATTTTTCTTTTGAATGTGGAAATAATGCCGTGAAAGTTATCTGATACATTTTTAAGTGAAATAGAAGTAAAAAAACATGCTTTTAAAATTTTTATAATATTCTCCTAGATTAAGATAAGAGAAAAATGCCAAGTAAAATAAAATTAGTAAAGCAACAACCTTGTGTTTGGCATAGATTTTAGTCAAGACTTTATCGATTTCAAGCGCAAACAGGTACAGGTACCCCATCATCAAGAGCAAGAAAAAATCTAAAATGAGGGAACTTAAAGCTAGGAATTTCTTTCTTCTAACTGGCTTCTAAATTAGGATGTATTTACTAGTCCATCTTAATGGCACCCTAAGATCTTCCACGGTATTTAAAAATTATGTGCAATCGCATAGTCATTGGAATGGATGAAAGGAGAATGTTTGTAAGAGTGACAAAGTTCAGGATTGTAATACACAGGATGAGATCTTGAAATTGCTAGTGCCACTCGCTATTGGTGGGAAGGTGGTGTGTATTCATACTCATTTGAGGATATAATTCAGTGAAAAAAAAATACAATGAAATATAGATGTAATGAAAAATATTTACAGAGTAATAGTTGAAACTGAAAGTTCTCAGGATCAAGTGTGGAACTCATGATACTTGATTAGTTTCTAGAAAAGTGCTCTTCTAATGTGCTGTTAGTCCGCATGATCTTAAGTTATAATATTAGAAATGCTTAATAAATGCAATCTAGAATAAACTGATTCTTGAGCAGAATGAAAAGCATTCAGGATATATACAAAATTACTGAGGTGCATTATGATGAATAGTTAGTTCTGTCTTTTGATTCTATTTTCAATTGTGGGATCATAGTCAGTAACACATGTAACTACAGTTATTATGTTTAACTGTTATTGTGAGTTTTCGTTTTGCTGAAGAACTGAGTTTTTTATCTTGCTGTGTGCTGTAGTGAGAATATGATCTGGAGGAGCTTGGACTTTTAGTTGGTATGCCAGTGGGAATTTCTTATGTACTAGGGAACATTAACTATAGTATGGAGGATATTATTTTGAAAAACATCAAATTTTGTGCGATAAGTTTTCCCTCCCGTTGCCCATGCATGAACTCCATATAAATGTATTGTGTGAATTAGCATAAGGTATAGTATTTACTTTATTTTGTAATGTAGCTTCGGTATTCTTCCTATGAGATTATAAATGGATATATAAGCTTTATTTGCTTTGTTTAAAGTAGCAATGATGTGCATTTTGAAATTTAGTTAATTGTTGATGATTACTCCCAACTGTTTGTAAGTGGTTTTCGCAGCAAGAATATTGTTACTAATGATGATGTCCCTCTTAATTCTGATATTCTTCCTGTATCTTTGATAGAGAACACCACAGCCTTTGCTGGTATTTAAATACATTTTCATAGTTTACACCAGTGTGCAACTATGTTTATATACAGTTGAAGATTATGGATGGCAAGTTAAGGATTCATGCTGAGCACAAGGTTATTGCTTTGCTAATTTTATGTTCTGTTATTTTTTTCTGTTAATATATTGTTATTTTTTTCAACATGAGTGTGATTAAAATTTTTATTATTTTTGGCCCAGTTTTTCTCTCTTCACTGTATGTTACTAATTTCAATTGTTGTTTTAAAAAAGTGTTCTATTTTAAATTTTGCTTTCCATCTCTTGACAGCTGTGATTAATAAGATTTAAATCTGGACAGGAGGTGTTTTGAATATGTCAAACAGCAGCCAGAATTGCTCATTCTTAGAGCCAGAACCTTACATATGTTTGAGTACATGTGGATTCACACATTTAATATTTAACTGTCATTTTGCAAAGAAGTATTTATCAGTGTTAAAAATATTAATACTACATATCATGGAGAGGTTTAGGCGCTGTCTGATTATCCACCCAGTTCTGATAAGAGTCGGCAAGCAAGCACTATGTCACCAAAGTAGACAATCCAAAATTTTATGAAAATGATTTATCTGGCAATCCACTTATGGTTGCATGCTCATTATGTGGTAGCATAATGTGTACAGTTTTGAAAGTCAAGGGTCATGTTTGAGGTTTTTGCTTCTTGTGATTAGTGTTAGTTTTTTTAGCCCAAAAGGCATTAGCCCAGAAAGAATATTAATTTCGTTTTGGCATTTTGCTTTGATTCACCATAAATGTCGGTTCAGTTTGCAAACTGTTGCCACCAAATATTACAGCCCTGTATTATATTTAAAGAAATTAAATAATGAAGAATCTGCATAAATGTATGTTTGTTTCTCGTATTGTGATAAAACAATGGCACCTAGAGGCATCAAATTTTGAATAATATACATTTCTACCCGAATATGGGCATCTGGAAGTCTGATTTTGAAATTTATTTATTATCCATTTCATATTTTGTAAAACTTTAATGAATTTTTGATTAACAAACTCAACAATTTAAAAGTGAGCAATGGCAACACTCTATGGGGGGGACCTTTTTATCTCCAGCGCACGGAACTGTGTGTTTTGGAAATTCCAAAGATATGCTCATTTTAAAATTATTTTGCGATATTCCTGTTGAACTGAATTTTGCGGTTTAAGTGCGAAGAACATGATATTTAATAAATGAAGGTAACACACAAAAGGTTAAAAAAATGCCCCTTTGGACATAATTTAAAATCTGAAACATTTCAGTTTTTTTTCCCCTTATTAAAAAACTGTAATGCCATTGTGGAGTTTGCCTGTAAAGGAAAAAGAAAGTGTTGCATTTTTTAGAAATGTGATATTGTGCCTAGGGATAGGATTAAAGAATGCATATTTTATGATATTAATTTGTGCAATTCTTTGGTTTTTTTAAAGTTAAAAACAGGTTGTGGAGAGCAGTGTCATGTTGCTTTGTGATAATGAGAATTCTGCAATTCTCTGATGTAACTTGTAAGTTAAAACAGATTGCTGGGATATGGACAGAAGACTGGGAAAAAAGATAATTAAATGTTTTGTTATAATTGCTTATTGTATTTTTAATTTAATTAGTTTGTTGCTGTTTTATGTAATTTTGAGCATTTCATTATGAGTGTTTTATTTAATTTTCAGCATTTCATTATGGATGTTTAATGTGTTTTTAATTTTATCAATTCATTACTGTTTCATGTTATTTTCAGTATGCTGCCATTTTTTAAACTAGCTACTGTTTTTCACATGTCGGTTGGTGAAAAGTTAGTCGTCAATGGTAGGTTATTTTGTGGGACAATTGGATGGATAATCAGAGAGTACCGATTTCTGTGTTTGTCCTCCTGCTGTTATAAATTTTTTTATCCTTATAATATGTTTCTTTATATTATTATTTATGAATGGAATATTATCTATCAGCAGTAAAGATAGCCAAACCACTTTTGGGACTTTTCTCTTATTGGAGTACTGCTAAGCACCAAACACATAGTTGGCGTGAAATTGAACTAAATGGTGACGACCCTAATGGCAACATAAAGCTGTGTGAAAAGAACAGCTATTTTGTGAATACAGTATGTAGAATGTTTAATGTGTACAATGCCAAGGTTGTACATATTGCCGAATTTTCTCAATTCTGTGATATTTTTGCTTCAAGAATATCAGAAAATTGCACAAGTTTGGTTCTGCACACTTTAAAAATAATGTATGTTATTATTGTGTTGTTGTTCATTATGTAATATGAAAATACCACATTTGATGACTGGCATACTATTAACAGTAATTTTGTGAGAGGGTCAGTCATAAAATTGCCAACTCATCAGTCACTTTTCGTGGAGGTGCAGGTAATCAGAAAGTATCATATGTATCTGTAATATGAATATTTAAGAAAATAAAACTAATAGCCACCTTTTACAATTTAGTCAATCCTCTTATACAAGATTTTAAATAAAAATTCATTATTACAAAAATTGACAAAACCAGTAATAATTTCAGCATTATTTGAAAATTTTTTTATGTCTCACTAATTAATACTGAACTGAATAATGGCATTACTTACAAACTAACCAATTCACAAGAAAATGTCATTGCAAAGAAACTTAAAGCAATTCATAAAAAACTTCAAATTTCACAACCATCTAACTACAATAGATTAGCAAATCTATATGCTCTTCCTAAATTCCATAAATCACCACTCAAATTTAGATTTATTGCAAATGGTACAAATAATTATAAAAAGAATATAGATTACATATTTGCAATTTTACTTTAAAAAATCTGTATTTTAATTCATCAACTAGTTAACAAACAACATAACTATAGTTGGATTATTTATAATAATACTCCAGTTCTCAACATATTTAAAATTTTAGAAATTAAGAACATTAACTGTGAGAACCTTTATACTTCTCTACCATTAGAAGAAATTTTTACTAGTTTAATGCAACTCCCACAACTTTTTCCTGATATGCTTAACATCCTTTGAATTGATGGATGGAAAACTTACCTGAATTGTGCATTATTTAATAACTACATTAAATTCAATAATAAGATCTTTCAGCAGATTAGAGGCACACAGATATTTATATTACTACACAGATTAAAAAAAATTTTTTAGCTACAGAACACACTTTTTACATTACATATAGTTTGCAGCATAATAATTTTAAATAGTTTTTTAAACTTTTTTGAAAAGCATTATTGTAAAATTATCTGTTATATTATTTCATAATTGTATAACATTTCACTGTAAATTTCATCATGAATGATAGTACTAAAATGATTGTATAAATTGTGTAAATCACATGTATGCGATTTTTTTCAATTCTGTAGTTGATATTTTATACAATTTTTTTATTTCTCTTTAATTAATAATGAACTGCAATTGAATGATAAAAAATATTGCAGGTAAAGACAAAGTTATGTTTTTAACAAAAGAAGATCTCAGTGAACCTAGTTCTATTGTATTACCCGAAGATGATGAACCTAGAGGTAAACTATTGTATACTACTCTTTTGTTGTATTCCTTATATGACTTTTTTTTAAAGTATATTTCAGGAAAAATTTCTATTTCCATAGAAATAATTTCTATAATGTAAATATTCAGAATCATAATTTAAATTTAACAGTTCAGGTTCTTATGTGAATCATTTTAAACTTTTCTAAGCACAACAGTTTTGAACAAACACGGAAAAAAAAAAAAAAGATTAATACAAATATTTATCTTTATGTCCATAATTAAGTAAATAATTAGATGAAAATTTTAAAAATTTTAAAGTACCATTATGCATATACACTATGTATTATATAAAGCAAATGTTCATGTCTGGGCTTTTTAAAAATTTAGCTTTTATATGATCGTGCTGTCTTTCTAATTATATTTTGTAAAAGTCTGTACTAATTTTTAAAATATATAAATAAATAATAAAATGCAAAAATTTTGACTTCTGCATGACACAAATAGACTGTTATTTTAAATATACAGATTATGCTTTCTCAAAATTCAGAGCCTGTACACAAATTGAAGAGTGTGATATATAAATCTGTATATAATTAAAAATAAAGTATCAGTTTAGTAAAATGTTTCTGATGTTAATAGATTATGGGACCTGCATCAATATGCAGACTATCATGGAAAGTTCTGACCAAAACATGAATTTTTTTCAGAAAGGAGATCTTACTCACTGACTCTTTATGGAATTTATGTTAAAAAAAATAGTGGAAGGCTTTAAGTGTTAGCACATAACCAAATCATAGCATTATTTGCATGAATTAAAAATTAAAACTAGGTACAGTACAAAGTATAAAATCCAGACCACAAGCATTTTTTTTTCCTGCCAACTTATATATAGGTAAGAAAGGTAATGTTTTCGGTCCAAAAAATTGATAGTGAATTTGTAAGGTAGGGGTATGCGAAACCATAACTGGAACCTGATTTTTTTGTAAATAAATGTGTGTTTTTACTACTCTTTGAAGAGTATTTTTTCTTGCCTCCTAATGTAACTCAGTCAAGTCTGTTTTAGCCCTCTCAGTGCCATAAAATTCTGTATAGAGGGGTATCTTTCTTATTCATTACACATGAAAATTTCTGCCAGTTTTTAATGTATCCAATTTCGAGTTTGATGTATATTGGAGAAAAGGATTCAAGTTACAAAGAGAAGAGTTGTGTCTTAATTATAATCAAGAAAATATCATTTATTGATGACATTTTGAGGAATTTTGAAATTTCAAGGCTAAACCCGTAATGCTCAGAGGATCAACAGAAGTACATGATTTTAGTGTTTCCATAACATATGGCTTCCTAGTGACAGGATATTACACTGGTGTGCAAAAATTAAGGACGAGACGGTTTTTTCAATATAACTTTGTACAAAAGCTTTCCAAATCAACAAATTTAATACCGTAAGATCCCCAATACGTAAGGACATGAGTAATGTAAGCAACACTTACTAAAAGAGAAATCAGAGGGCTAAAAAGAAGCTTTATTGAAAAAGTAGCTTGGAGCGCAATGCGACTGAAGGCCGAAACATCCCTGTGATGGGTGTCCAGCAAGAAATATCCGGTCTTTAATAGGGGATATGATCTCCCCTGACTGCTAGGCAGGTTTCACATCATTTGTGCATGATTCACATCATATGTGGTTGTTAATGAGCTGTTGAGACACTGCTTCTCGTTCCTCTTGTAGCACCAATCGCAGTTTCGGAATCGTTACTGGCGATAAGTTACGTGCTGCCACGGGTCTCCCTAGTAAGTTCCGTACATGCTTGACGGGATTTAGATCCAGAGACCTTGCCGACCAATCCATGTGTTCAATATCTTCACTCTCCAACAGCTCTTCGACAGTAACTGTGCGATGAGGTGGAGCGTTGTCGTCCATGAAGAGGAACTGAGGACCCATAGCCCACTTGTTAAAATAAGAGTCCCAGGTGGAGAACCCCCTTGGGGATATAAGGGTGGGTCCGCCTACAAAGAATATTGTTTCTTCGAACAAGAACTCCCCGCCCCCCAAAAAAGTCCCTTTGATGATGTTGAAGGGGCTATTGCGTGTTCCCCGCTCTGTCCAGATGTGTATGTGTCTAGAATCGCAACTCAGACTAAATCTGCTCTCATCTGTAAAGAGTACTCGTCCCCATTCAATGTCTCTCCAATTCCGGTGTTCCCCGCACCACAGAGAACGCCTTCTCCGATGGGCAGGCGTTAGAGGTACACACCGTACAGGGCGTCGTGCAAACAGACCACCACCGTGCAGTCTTCTAGCCACGGTAAAAAGCGATATCGGTCGTCCAGTCGCCTGTGTCGTGTGTCTAGCGATTTCTCCCGCTGTCTGCCGCCTGCTTCTTTTGGCCTGTAAGGCAATATACCGGTCATCTGCGGGTGTGGTTCCTCGTGGACGACCACTACTAAACCCCCAGATAGCTTTTCCTGTAGTTTGAAATTGTCCCCAAAGAATTACAGATTTTACAGTAAAAATTTCAAGAAAGTCTCGATGATCAAATAATGGATGAAATGTTAGAAGCTAACAAGACAGGAGAGGACTTAGGAAATGAAACTAAGTCTGTTGAACATTACTTAAATAATTATTTTAAGATTAAAATAATTTTAGATAAGAAAAATAAAGAAACTCATATTGATAATGTAGCAAATTCTTCTGATAGTGTAAATATTTCACAAAAACGAAAGTTTAACCCTCTAAAAGCCATGACTGGCTTTATCCGGTCATGAGATTTTTTGTCACTTGTTATATATTAGCGTATGATTTGAGATATTTTGCTGTCTTACTTTCATTAATAATATGAATGCTATCCTGATGAATATAAGTTTATGAAAATAGAGACTAGAATAGGTAAATATACATATTTATCTAATAAAGGCTCATTAAATGTGGGTCTTCATGACAGATCTAAAAACCCAGGCTACTCAAAGAGTTAAACTTCCATGAATTGAGTTAAAGAAATTTGAAGGAAGAATGTTTCCCACTTTAGGCCTTATTTTAAGAAAATGCATAAAGATGATAATATAAATCTTGCAGATAAATTCCACTATTCCAGGAAATTCTCATGCTAGAGAATTAGTAGATAGTTATCTTGCAACTGCAGATAATTATCTGAAAGTAATAAATAGAAGCTTTAAGATTAAGATTTGGGAAAAAAGATTTATTAATAGAAGTTTATATTAGAAAACTTTTGTCATTAGGCATTCAAAATACCATGAAAAATTCCATTCTGTATGACAGATTAAAATCTCATTTGAGAGCGATAGAATCTCTAGTTGTAGCAATTGAAACATATGATGCAATTCTGCTTCTGTTGGTAGAATCTTATGTTATAGAAGAATTGTTAAGAATTTGGCAAAGACAAATGTTCGGAGGAGTACCTAAAGATCGCTTTGATGATTTAACGAAATTTATTTGAAATGAAGTCAAAGCAGAACAACACATTTCAATTGCAGCTTTAATTTTAAGAATAAATCCTTTAAGGAAAACAAAAGTGTCAATCTGAAAGTAAATAAGGAAATTGCTAGTGATACTGATTTATTCGTTGTTAAAGAAAATAATTCAAGTAATGCCTGTATGTTTTATACTGTAAACATAACAGTAAGAAATTTGTTAAAGCTAAAAATATGTTATTAACACAAAAGAAAAAGTTCTATTTGATAAAAGATGTTTTTATTCCTGAGATCAGGCCATAATGCAAAGAACTGTAAGGTTTCAGTGAAATGTATGTTATATTCAAAGAGACATTTTTTGATAATGTGTGTGAAACAACATAAAATAAATAATGATAACAATAAAAACAAAAATAATTTAGTTTGTGAAAATAAGCCTCTAGAGTCAGTGTTTTCTAATCCTGAAGTTTTTCCTCAGACACTAGTAGTAAAGTTAATAGGTAATAACGTGGAGTGTCTTGTTCATGCGTTAATTGATAGGGGATCACAAAAGTTATATGTTTTAAAGTGTTCAGCTTTAAATATGAATTATGGGCCAATTAAAGAAGAAATTGTACAACATTCTTTATTTGGAGGATAGTAACAAACGAGTGGAAACATAAATTTTCTAAGATTCATTTAGGTAGTCTTGATGGTAAGTATTTTTTGCAATCTTGAAGCATTAGATCAAAAAATGATTTGGGGTGACATCCTCCAAATTAGCTATGGACCCTGGATTCAAGAGCTCGAAACTTCTAATATTATTATAAGTGATATACAAAAGCATCCTTCATTAGACATCATTTAGATTATATCTACCATTCTTTGTTGGGTTGCGTGCATTGTCTATGAGGTTAATAAGCTTTATATATAGCACTCTGTGTAGTATATATATATGTATATTCAAAAGAAAGAAGAAATTTTTTTGCAAGGCCTATGAGAGTTGTTAAAGTTAAAAAAACCAAGTCGAAATGTGCATAAGCTGCAGGTTCGTTAATTGTGAAAAGATATTTTAAAGGAGATGAGGAAGTTAAAATGGCTCGTTTATGGTAAATTACTAGTGAAGGTCCTAATCATTTAGAATCTCAAATATATATATATATATGTATGTAATAAGATGACTTGGTGAAAGTAAGTTGCAACAAATTGATGATGGTTCTCTGCATTATAACTTGAAGAGACTTTGCTGCATAGTTAGAAAGATGGCACTTGAAGAAAGACATAACGGTAAATTCCACACATAATTTTATTCTTTGATAATGTACATCATCACTGTGGGTGTGATATACACAATTTTATACAGCTTGCTTTTTCTTAAACACCGCATGAAATTATAAAAGCGAACTCTGCGTGACTAGTGGGAAGGCGACACAGCAAAAAGCAACAGAAGAGAAGGGGGAGTTGTGAGGTAATTACCTTTTTATATCGAATTCCATTTCAGATCACACAATGAATTAATGTCCAGATGTTGGGTTCAGATTTGATCAATAAGTATGCATCAGAACTACTAGGGAGTTTAGTTGGAAAAAATTATTGCTCTGTTATTTTTAGAATGCAAGACAGGAGTTGTTAAAAGGCTATTATTAATTTATTATTTGAAAGATAGATTAGATATTTTATATATATAGGTAATATGTTTAAAAGAAAAGTCATGAGTATTTTGCAGTTTCTCTCATCTCCTTTACCATAATTATTTGATGTGAAATAAAGTACTAGTCAATTTATAGTTCTTCCATTAACATGCATAATCTGCTCTTTTATGTATATGTAATTGATAAGTCATTAAAACTTGTATCTTCCAAATAAAATTCAGTATATTTTTCAAGTATCAGATATGGTTCACTAGTGGCCAAATGGCTAAAACTGTAGAACATTTGTAGTTATTTTTTCCTGACTCCCCCTATTCAATAAGCAGACAGTCTGTGTTACATAATTTTTTAAAAAATCTGATCATATATTTCTCCCCCTCGCATAATTTCCCTCCTAGTTTTTCCAGCATACCATTTGGAAACTTCTGATTTAGAGTAGCAATGTAAAATGTATGCACATGTTACAAATTTTATATACATGTAAATAATTTTACAGGAATTGTAGTACCTCTTGTGTAATGTAACATAAATGCCTAAAAAATATGAAGCTCTGCCAGAAAGATAATGTTACAAGGGTAAGTCCATTAACATTGAGATAAAATGGCTATTTCACGAAATTGGCGGTGGTTTTAGCAACTAATTGTTGTTGCTAAATTTGGTGAGAAATCGACAGAAGTCGCCAGACTTGGTGGACATATGGTGATATATTTTGTTCCTATCCCTGTATAACTGTAATTGGTCTGATCCCTATATGTAACTGTATCCAACTGTATATGTAAGTGTAACTGTGTGTGCCTTCCAGCAATTTCAAGAAATGCGAAGGTACTAGAAATTTCTGGGCGGTTGGGGGAAGGCTATATAACACTGAAGAAAGCATAGTTCAGTTCTCAGTTTAGTTCAGAGGTGACTTTGAAGTACTAAGAGATCTCCATGCAAGCTTTGCTCTTTGGATGTATTTAGCATTCTTAGTAGTTTGAAGGGTAATTACTTATTTTGCTCTGTCATATTGAAAAAAGCTGTATGAGTACTTTTGTGAAAAGTTCTAGAACTGTAAAGTGTTTCTTTGGGGAAATAAATTTTATCAAGCTATTATTGGTTCTATATGCATTAAATGTACTACAGACCCATATGCATGCAACAGACAAATAGAAAAGTATATTCTAAAGAGAGAGAAAAAAGAATGTAATTAAAACTGGTATGTCCGGCACAACAAATAGTAAAATTCTGGTGTCCCATTCACTTTTACTGTAATCATTTATGTGTCCATCCTTGTTTTGAGACATTAGTAGTGAGAAGGCATCTGAAATGCATCATGGGTATTGTTGTGGCCATGGGGCATAGTTTTGATGATTCTTCCTTTAAGCATTGACAGTGTAATATTTTCAGTCAAACATGTGAAAGGTAATTCATGCTCAGAAATATTATGGGATGAAGTTGAAATCATGAGCAGATATACTCGTGAAAGTAGTTTTAAAATAAGAAAAACAATAGAAGTATTGATCTAGACATGGCGTGACAAAGAAATATACTATCTTATTACAAGCATAGATTTTAAGACATATTAATAATGAGCACCATATTCTTAATAATGAAATTAAACATTAGTGCAATTTCAGCTAATGAAATAGATGAAACACTGACCAAAGCTGAGAAAGATATGTATCATATTTGCAAAGTTTAAATGTGTGATATTTAAACTTTTGATTAACTTATTTCCAGTTTGGTTCCAACTTAACCATATAGCAAATTTAAGTATTAACCTTTACAAGAGTCATATTATTCTGTCAAAATAATTTCTCATGTATAGTTTGAAGAAGAAAAAATTATTTGAATTTCTCATTAATTAATGTCTGTAATAAAGTAGAGAGAATGCTATTTTATGTCTTTTAAACTAACTAGATCATTGATATCAGTGACGAATGGATGTTTTATTTTATCAAGGTGATGTTTATTAGTTTGGAAAAGTAAGGGGATTATAAATAATAATAATAATAATAATTCTGCATTGCTTGATTATTCCATTTTTCAGATTTGTGTGTTTTAGTATCAAATGTAAATGCAACTGACTTATTATTTTTATTTAATTCTCACAGCGTTTGATCTCATTTTGTTTATTAAGTATTATAATAAAATTGCACAATTAAAAATAACTATGAAGAACATCTTTTATATGTGGTAAGATGCATGATTTATATCTGTAATTTCCATGTGTGTTCAGAGATGATAAAATGTTTTGTTTATAATTCATTCTTCAATACTTTTTTATTTAATTTAATTTTAATTATTTATTTTTTGTATACTTTTTATTAATAAATATTTTAGATTTAATTTCTTTCAATATTTTTTTTTTAATATTTTATGTGGTTTATTTGAGTAATCCCATTTCAATAAATAATAGTTTCTGTGTATTTCCTTTTCTAGGTTTACTGTTGCCAAATGGTGAAATAAATTGGGCTTGTCCTTGTCTAGGAAATATGGCTGTTGGTCCGTGTAGTGTTGAATTTCGAGAATCTTTAACTTGTTTCCATAACAGCACAGCAGATCCTAAAGGAAGTGACTGTTTGGAACAGTTTAGAGAAATGAATGAATGCATGGCACGATATCCAGCTTTATATAAGAAAAATGATGAAGAAGAGGAAAGGGCACTTGAAGGCTTAGATGAAGATGATGAAGAATCATTAAATTCGTTATCAAATGTGCCAGCTTCTACTTCTGAAACTGTGACAGAAACATCAAAGTCTGAAAAATAAATTATTTAAAAAAATAGTTTTATACTAAATTGTATCTCCATTTGCTTCATAGGAAGTAATATTTGAAATCTTGTCATTTTCTTGAACCATATGATTATTCTTAGACAGAATATCTCTTGTACATATGCATTTTTTACTACAAATTGTATTAGTTGAGTTATTAAAGAAATACAGATATATATTTTTGATGCTTTCTTTATCTTTGATCTCAGTATAAATGAAAATATTTTTACAAATATAATCACTTGCATTTTTTTATTTGTATTTCACACTCAAATTTAGATTTTTGTTCAATTAGTTATAAAATTCTGAATATTAATTTATTACTTTTTCTTTTATTGGTTGTTATGCATAAATTTTAAGCTATACATCGACCATTTGAAACATTAAAACTGAAATATTGTTCAAACTTCCGTCTATAACTATTGCAAACTTATGTTATAATATATATTTCTAAGGTATTTACAAAATTTGTTAACAATGTTGCTGCTGTTGTCCTCATAAAGGCCAATTTGTTAAGATTTCATAAAAATAGTGCTAGTGGGCTGCTCACATGATACATTATCAAAGATGGTTCAAAGCACGTAACACCCTAAGCCATCAATATAGCATGAATGAGATGTGCCTGATGTTAGAGGTCAATACAGCAGTGCCAGGAGGATATGATTACTGATAGAATCTAAAATTCAGATCTTGATGGGTGCAATATATAAAAAGGTTTTATTCAAGCTATGCTGTTTTGTAATAGTAAGTACCTGCAGTGCGTACATATCAACATTGCACAATCGATGAATGAAAGGTTGCTGTATGTCAAATAAATCTCATTTTGATACTCTATTGATGGGTGAGCTATGAAATTACTTAGTAAACAAGCTAACTGTTTAATTATGTCACATTAAGAATTTTGAATATGTTCAAGTTTAAGATGAATGGACTATTTTTGAAATTTCCAATAAAATAAGTAAAACTATATGGAAAAATTGTGGTGCTTTTTTATGCAGTACTACTGTAACACAAATTATATGAAATGTATTTTTATGTAATATAATTTGCATTAGTGATATCTACTACATTGAAAAATTATAGAGGTGGCCTCCATAACAAATTTTGCACTGGGCCTTCAGTTTTGTAAATTGGGCTCTATTTGCCATGTTTGAATTATGTAGCATTACCAACTCTTTGATATTCTTTTGAATATCAAAAAGTTAGGAGTTTATTTTTAGACCATAACTTATTTCCCATATTGATTCAACCCAAGAATTTTATTTTCCATATACTTGTAAATGACGTCAAATAACCATGCACTTTTATATTACTCATTTTTATATTTTTCTTGCATATCAATATTGCAGCATAATACTGACAGTGCATTTTCTTTGATACAGGACAATATGATCATAATTTCTGCTTCCAGTTTGTGTTTGTTGGTTTGCCATTTATATGTAACATGCACTGCTACTTTATTTCATTTCTGTTGCACTATAATTATTCATTTCATTTACTTTATTTTAATTCTGTTTAAGAAAAGGAAATTAAAATACAAAAACTGTGTTAATACCAAAGGGAGGAAATCTTGAAGAAATGAACAAGTCATCTAAGTTTTGAGTTATTTTCAGTACCCAGTTAGAAATGGTGAATCTGGTAAAATTGAAGTATGGTAATTAGTATTTCGTCATATGTGGAGACATGTCCTGGACTATAGTAGTATGGAGTGCACAAATAAACTTGTGATGAGTGTTTTGAAGGAACATGATATAGTGCAAATAAGTGCATTACAATAGAAAAAGGCAGAGTCAATTGCAAGAAATGTGTTGGTGCCAAAATTTATATGTGACTTTTGAGATGTACTTAAGTGATCCAGAAAAGGATAATACCATTTTTTCTCATACATGCATCAGGTTATAAAGGCAGAAAAATGCTTTCCTGTGATAATCGTGTGATTTGATCACTCTATTGCATTAAAACTGACTATTAAAATTTTGTGAACAAGCTGATAGTATTCATACTTTAATTTATATTTGTAGATATGTATATTGTGCCTTAAATCTCACTATTCAAATATAAACATTTTATCAAATATGCCAGAGTTAATAAAGGAGAAATAAACATGTAGTTAAGTTTATATAAGATGATAATAACATAAATTTTAAAGCAACTGTGGCAGCCCTATAAATTACTTCTTCAATTGCACTACATCCTATCAGATGCCAAGGCTATCTCAATGAGCTTCCTCCAACGGATCCCTTTAGTCGCTAAGGCGGCAACGATTGATTTTTAAAGCCTAAGAGGCATTAAATGTGCCTATTATATTTTAGATATAGACCTAGATATGGTAGTTCTGAAGCTATATTTCTATATTCTGAAGCTATGGATACCTAACTGTATCCGAAAAGATTAAAAAGAGAATTTTTTTAATATTGCAACTATTTAACAAAGTCATTTTTTAATATTGTCATTGAATGGAATAGAATCCTAAATATTTGTGCCTACTAGGTGTTTATCCCTTTTACCAGCTGCTCATAAGTTATTGAAGAATTAGAAGCCATTAACAAGCTTTTATCATATCATAAATTTAGCACTTTAAGAAAAATTCTCAGTGATGAGGACCTAAGTAAATTGTTAATACTTTTAGCATTCTTTTTTTTTTTTTTTTTAACATCGGCAGTCTTTTTGTAGAAATATCAAATTGTCTCCAGATTGTAAATTTAACTATCATCATGGAATAATTTAATGCAGTTGAAGCACTGATGATTAAAATTTTGCAAAGGGATATAAGTCTTTTGAAAACACGCAGAATTATATCGGTGAGGGAAAAAATTTCTCTGAATCCCATCTGATAACTGTAAGAAAAACGTAAGGCTCTGTACAAGTGACAGTTTTTCTCCTCCCCCGCCGTATTAGGTTATGTCGTTCAAAAAGGCTGCAGTGGGAAGTCATTATTTTTGAATTCTCACTACTTACATAACGCAAAATGTACCTGCTCTCATAAATTCATTGCACTTCCTGGAGAATGAGCCTTTGACACGTGGGGGAGAGTTTTTCTTTTTTCGAAAGCCTTTACCTTCATCTAAGGAAAGAGAATGTGGAAGTTAAAAATTGGTTTTTAAGGCTTACATATTATTAAAAAAATTTTCGAGATCAAAAGAATTGTTTACTGAAACTGTGGTATACTTTCATAAAAGAAGTCCGAAGCCCGTCTTATTTAGAGTTCCGGTAAGAATTACGATTTATTCTAAAATTGGCAAATACTGGAGTCGGTTTCCTCAATTTAAACTCTGAAACCATCTTAGTATTTCAGACAATATTACAATATAGTTATTTGTATTATTATGCTTGAACAATAATATTAATATTAAAGACTTTCAACTTGATATAAATGAGGTCAATATTTATGAGAAATTTTATTCTGTGAAAGACAACACGAAAATTTTCATTGGTAATAATGCTTTGAAAATAGGGTGTGACAAAAACTAAAAATTACATTTGATTTTAATGACGAAAATTTTTCTTTTTGTTATCAGCTATTACCGCTATTCTTTGATACTTTTGTAACACACTGGTCCACAGCAGAAGATTTCTTTTCCTGCTCTTAACAATTCCTTAATGAGTCCCAAACGGGCCTAGTGGAGGTGAAAAACATCAGCGACGTTTTCTCCGGGGGAGGCAGAAATAGATGGAGTAAAGCATGTGAAGTACATTGCTTCTTTTAGAGAAGATGTCTAATTGGAGTGCCAGGGAAGGAGAGGTTGAGAAAGCAGTCTGCTAGTCACCCGAAACATTTGATCACAAAATTACAATATGTGTGTTGAAGTACTGAATGAATTCCTAGAATGAGTAGAAAGTGAAATCTACGGTTGAGGGAAGTCAGTTCGTGAAGTTCCGCTTTCTGATTGGTTGGCCTGGTCATAATGCAAAACATGTGCAGTAAGTCTATTTGCTTATCCTTTTGTAAAATTTCGTAGGCTAGAACATTCGCAAAATTTGCAGGGTTACTGCTCATGGTCCTATTGTAAAACTTTTCATTCAGCCTATTGATGAAAGCTTGTATTGTTTCCATTTTAAGTTCCGAGTGAAGACTTCTATTTCTGATAAAGTAGGGAACATTGTTGATGAATCGTAAAACCTTGTTCTGAAGAGTCTGAAGTCGTTTAACTTCGTTTTCACTATTCGATGTTTACAGTGAATAAATATTGCCTTTTTTCAATAATGATTGGCCTAGTGCTGGAAATTGTTATGAGTAGATATAATGATAGCTGACTAACAAATCAATATTAATTTTGATTACATATGCTAAAAATTTCTAGAATATGTAAAGAATAATCTTGAACTTCAGACTGCAGCTTGAAAATTTAAATAAGAACTTCTGTTGTCTATAATCATTTTAAAGTTGTTTATAAGTTAATTTTGTATAATGTGTTAGTTTTAAGAGATATTTTCTCTCATCTACAATGATCACAATGCTACATCAAAATCTGTCTTGACACGAAATTTGCCAATCCTAATCTTATGCCAGTACTTTATGGAAATATGTAATATCATATAATCTAAAAAGTAAAATAAACGGTCCAAAAGGAAATTTTACACAATACAGAATATAAACAAAGAGCTGAAACTGCACTTTTCTGAAAATATTAAGATAGTTCACAGGTGGGGAAGGTGCGGCTTCTAGTTCTTGGATTAACTATTATTTAATTATATAGATTATGACAAACTGGAAATTAATAGAATCAAATAACATGGTGTCATTTATTGAGCATAACATGAATTAGAAAGCTGCAGTGCTGCAGCTATAGTGGTCTTTCATAGACTGAAGTGCTTACTTTTCCCCCTAAGCCTCTCAACCCCTCATCGTTTTCCTATATGTTGCGGAGTAGGCGATCTGTAGTTATATGTACGTGCTTGTACACTACGAAGATATGCGGAAACGGGGGGTGAAAATACTTTATAAATTGTTTGAATGAGTATTGCTGTGCAGCTGAACTAAAAATATTTTAAGAAGGTTTTGCTGAACTAGGGCAGACTAGCTGAATACCATACGCACGTATTCTTTCCTTGAACTAATCAGTAGTTGTACCTCTTGTATATCTGTTACGTATAAATCGGATCTTCTTGAACATCCAGATGCTATTAGGGTAATCATGAGTATCGTTTTTTTGATACATTTGCGGTGTCCCGTCATTCTAATAAAAACTACAAATATGCTCTATTACTAGCCAGTCATGAATTATTGTTCATAAACTATAACCCGATATTAAAGATTCTAGCATGTCTCATGTGCTTCATATTTATTAAAATGACCTATTCTATTGTTTGGTGCGCATGCTTAGAAGCGAAACTAAGATAGTCATTTCCAAGAGAACAAATATCTGCTTTTCAAACACACATTTTCTTTATAGAAAAAGATAACATTTAAATACAGAAGTAAATCTTATAAACAATTTAGAAACAAGAATAAATGAAAAATATGTCACCACTATAGTAAAAAAATAACTTAAAGCGTGACAAATTCAGAAGAAAATACTCAGGCTAAGTTTTTTAGATAGATGTTGTGTTGTTCATGTATTTGATACAAGAATGGTCGCCAGCTCCTCAAGGAGGTTGGACTTCTATTTCCAGCCCAATTTTGAGGAGGAGCACAGCTGGGGGTGGTTCTCCCACTCCTCTCTCCTACTATCAAACTATATGCGAGGACTTTCGGCTCGTCATATACTATTTAGAGTGCTCTTATGCCGCAATAACGCTATACATTTATAAACATCTATGCCTTCTCCAAGATTCGAACCTGGGCCCTTCGGTATCGAAGTAGGCTCCCTAACCACCATACTGTCTGGACGGTGGCCAAATGTTTAAGATCGCTGCATTCAACTGCCAACAGTTCTTTTCATAATTCTTAGAATACCCCAGATATATCAAAACAAATCTAACAATTACACTCCATATTTAACATGGAATTCATGATATTATTAGTTACTCAAATTATCAATTACAAGCGATAATAAGCGACTGTTTAATAAAGGTATACATGTGTAAAGCTTTCATTAAAAATGGAAGATTTTTATCCAAACAATGGACAACAATACAATTTCTAGAAAACTGTAAGTCTGGTTAGTCTTGATATAAAGTCTGGTTAGTCTTGAATATGTAGGCAAACGGTAAATCTAGATTACATATTCAAATAATAAAATATAGGATTAGATATAAAAGAAAAATCTAATCATGAAATACGAACAAACTTCATGAAAAGGTTTCATAAGATCAACATTTCTTCAAGATCAGAGAATTATCTATGACACAATTCTGCCCAACTTCTAAAGTGCTCTTAAACTTTTATATTTCGTAACTTTTTGTAACTAATGAATAATGGTAAATCGGGCATATGTCATAAAATACTTTTTTTTTATCACGATAAGCACTAATCCCATTTGCGATATCCGGATGGCATAGCTTTCTCACAGCCTGGTTGTTCAGCAGTGATTCTCAGTCGTCGTTGTGTATGTGTCTG
Source organism: Stegodyphus mimosarum (assembly GCA_000611955.2). Classification (NCBI taxonomy): domain Eukaryota; kingdom Metazoa; phylum Arthropoda; class Arachnida; order Araneae; family Eresidae; genus Stegodyphus; species Stegodyphus mimosarum. The sequence goes on from KK119861.1 coordinate 528,260, forward strand.
TTGTTGTGTATTGGGTGTGTATCACACGGCAATTCCTGTGACCCATAAATCTACCTAGCAAAGCTCTAATTTACAGCCTAGTGACCTGAATAGGCCGAAGAATGACTTCTACAGTATAATATCACAAAATAACAGGGGGCTTCAATACGTATTCCAGAAACACACTGTTTATCATTCGCAACATATAGGCGTACATTATTGAAAGTATTTAATAAAATTCTTCAATAAACCAATGCATTAATTTTTTTATTATTATTATGAGTTATGAATATTAAAAGAAATAAATTAGAAAACATCTCTGTTTATATTATGATAGAAACATAAACAATGTAACTATTTAGCTGAAATTGGCATCAGCTTCCATAGCATGTGACAGAAACTGAAACTGGCAGACGGTATGGCTGTGTTTGATGTTTTGGAAAGGAGCAAAATGATGATAGATGATACTCAACCACTAAGTTGCACATTAGAAGCTGCAGAAAATGTACAGGGACATACCGTAAGAGTACATTTGATACTTTAGTTTTCATGGGGAAATGTTGTCATCAATTGAAATTGTCAAATTTCCTTCTACATTTCGATGTTAAAATCCGCTAAGTTTGATCTGAAAGTTACTGAATTATAATACACTTAATTTTCACATCAATCTTATTACTGTGTATGTAATTGCTTATCTTCAGTGATTGGTGAAAAAAAAATTGCTTTTATCTATTTCTTAATCTGAAATTCCGTTCGTGTAACTCTCATTATATTCTGTAGACAGGTAGGTGGTACGATTTAACATTTCATCAGACCATGTGATCGTGCCTATAGTCATTAGCGTTTAATGAGAGAGAGGAAATCTAAAGCTGATTTCTTCTAAATTCAATGATTAAAAAGAATTAACTTTTGTCTTATAATTTTAAAAAGATGTACCAATAGATGTTCCGTAGTTATATGTGTTTTTATTTGATATTTAACATAGTTTGTTACTTTTTTTTGTGTGTGTTTACTTAAGAAGGTAGTATAAATGACATCAGCCAGTGGTACTAGGTAATTTATTAAGCTAAAGAATACAAGGGCTGCCAGTCTATGTTCAGAAATTTCTAAAAGGAAACTGAGTAATATTTATTTTTACTATAGTGAGAGCACATAAGACCATCTTATTTTGTTGTCAAGACAAAATTAATTTTGCCTTCTTTATTCACCTAAAAAAGGTCCTCATCTATATATTAAATGTATCGAATACCAAAGCACCACACAGCTACTCAATATATGGTTTATTAGTGATAGTTTATAGCCATCATGATGTATAACTGTTATAATTAATTGTGAAAACATTCAGCAAATTATATTTCTGTCACTGGAAATTTAACTTCCATCTAATGTTATAAAGCTATTGCTGCTTTTCCATTATACACCTACCTTGCATTTTGGTGCATTTTCTAATAATAAAGAATTTCTGATTATAAGAACACCATATATACAAATACATATGTAACGATAGCCCAAATGACAAAAGTTTGAGAAACTTGTTCTAAATGATACATGAATTTCATAGTTGGAAACCTTAGCTTGCATAAATAAAGGTAGAAACAGAATCAAAGCTTTTAAAACTTTGTTAGCTATGCACAGTTAGCTGTGTAAAATATTCCAGTTTCATCAATATTTTGTGGTACAGAAGACAGTTTCCTAGATTTTTTAATGGAGTCTGCAGTTTTTGCATTCCAGCTGGGGAGATATTGATTGAAATTCTAGTTATAACTTTGTCTTTTCTGAATCCTTGTTGTGGAGAACAGTGAAAGGTAAAAGTTTACAATTGGGTGTCCCTTGTTTTTTCGCGATATTGTTTTGACGCCAAAATCGGCGCCAATAAGACACAATTTTAAGATGGCCACTACACAAAACCAAAACAAGAAGTCAAAGAATTTCACAAACTCCATGTCCATGTACACATCAACCTATTTTCGCTCAAAAAACATCAGAGACTTGCACAAACTAGTCATTGCACATTGCCTTCACTTTGTCCATGTGCACATTGATTTATTTTCAATTAAATAAAATCAAGAAGCTAAAACTATGTTAAAACTCTGATGGTAACCAAAAATGGGGTTTCATCATCAAAACTGAACAAAATTTTTCGCCAGTCAAAAGGGCACCCAATTCTACACTAGAGCCCAGTGAAATAATAAACTGTCAGGTTATTTGTTTTGATATTTAATTTTTTTTCAGACATGTGTACAGTAAAGCAGTTGCTTAATTCCCCCCTCCCCCATTCCTTTCTAGAATCTAAAATTTTGTTTGATGATAGCACCATATGTTTTTATTAACTAGTGTATGAATACATGTTCAAAGCTATTATAGTGGATTTTAGTAGTAGAACTTGCATAAGTAAAATCCATATAAGTTTGACTGTATTATCATGTAATTTTTGCTGTACTTTAAATGGCAATAAAGATTAAAAAGTGAAATGCTTTTTAATCTGAAATGAATTTCTTTTTTTGGTGAAAATGCGCTTTAGCCCACTGCTTGGCAATGTTTTGAAAATCGCCAATTCGGCGCGTTTCTGCGAAACGTCTTTGCAATTGCAACCTTCCCAACACGCTCCGCGAAAACCTATTGTTAACAAAACATAGAATTCTAAAGCATAAATTAGTATGGAAACTGTTGCCACAAAAAGATAATAAAATAATATGCAAAACGAACATTATGATCATTAAAATATTTGTCAGTTAGGTTTAAATTAATTATTTACATTTTATGTTGTAATACTTACACATTTTATGCCATTACATAACCTTCCTGACACGCTCCGCGAAAATGTAACCAAAATGGCATCGAAGAAAGAAGGAATTTTTTTTAAAAGGGCATTAAAATTACAAACGATACCATGTACACACCATTCCGTTTTAACTTTAAAAAAAATCTGCGAATTGCACAATGTAGGCAACGTACACAAATGAACAAAATAAGCTAAAATAACGAAAATAAATTACAAGAAAATGCTATGTGCACAGCGTTCCTTTTAAACTTAAAAGAAACTTCAGCGAATTGCACAATGTAGGCAACGTACACATGTTATACGGAGTTACCCATGTTGGCGCGTTATTGCTCATTCAAAAACAATCGCTGCCAAGCAGTGGGCTAAAGCGCATTCCAACCCTTTTTTTATTTGTATTTTGAATAAAATTTTAAAGTGTGTACTTTCCTTTTGGAAGGTTATTATATTTGTAATTTAATATGATTAATTTCCTTTTATTACTTTATATATGTTTTTAGGTATATGTGATGAGGGTTCATAGAGAACCTTCTGAAGTATCTTGGCAGGTAACACGACGGTACAGTGATTTTGATGCTTTGAACAACGCTCTTTTGTATTCTGGCATAGACTTACCTCTACCACCAAAAAAAGTTTTTGGTAAACTAGAACGTGAATTTGTTGCTGAAAGACAGCAAGGCCTTCAGGTAAAAAATTTTAATTTTTACTGGTACTGATTTATTTTAATTTTTTTAAACTTTAATATGCACTTTTGTAGTAAATCCCAGTTTGATCATGAAAATGTGAATTTAGTCCTAAATTGAAAAATCTTATAATGTAAGCAGTTCTTATTTCATATTACACACCACTTTTCCTATAATTTAAATTTAGGAGTAAGAAAATATGGAACAGCTTAATCAATCTTTTTCGATGGTTAATTTTCACAAATGTATTATGTTCTAATACTGAAATTGTGCAAACTTTCTTATAGGCTATAAAATACTGCAGGAAATTGCTGATCGTTCATTTTGTAGTCGTAAATATTTACTTATAAATTATATATAAATATTTTTCAATATTAAAAGTATATTTTTAACAGTCAGAATTTATACATTTTGAAAATTTATGTACTTTTTATGAGACTGCATTCTTCTTCAGATATTGGATTTAAAATTATACCGAAATAAAAGCAAAAAGAAAAGGTATTTTTCTGATATTAGGAGCAGAATCGGGTATCACAGTTTGCAATAATCTTGCGATAAAGCCAAATGCAACACTTAATGTGTGCATGGTAATTCTTTCTTCCTATTGTATTTTTATTTAAATTCTGATAATCTTTTGTAGAAATGATCTCATAGATTTCTGTTTTTGGTATGAGTCCAGTCCCATTAACAGAAAAGTACCAAAGAAAAAGTGGAACTACTTTGATATACCCCCCCAAATCGGAAATTTGGCGACTTTTTTTTCTCGCCAAGCAAAATACCTGTCTTTGGCACCTTTTTTTTCCTGGCCAAGATGGATTCTCGCTAAATACAACTAATTAATACATAAAAAATACGGAATCATTAAATACAAAAAAAAAAAAAAAAAGAATACCTAAAAAATACAAAAATACCTAAAAAATACAATGAATACATAAAAAATACAAATAAATGACACTGAATAACATATTATATACAATTTACACAAAACTTTTAACAAATACAATTGAAAATACGTGTCAGCAATCTAATAAAAAGAATTATTTATACAGAAATTTTGAATTCCTCCCAATTTACCCCAGCAGCAATTTCAATAAATTTATTGAAACAATCAACATTAGCCGCTAAACGTGATTTACGAAACATGTACATTGCAAGGTAAAATTTATAATCTGCCTTGCGATTGTACGTAGGCAAAGAAGCTTTAACATGCCTCCACGTACTTTCAATTGTATTTGTATGACACCCGGAATCGGGGTCTACAAATGTTAAAGGAGGATTTAGCTTTAAATGCTCAAAACCCTCATCCGTCAAACAATCATAACTTTTCCAACAATCAGAATAAACAGACGTACCTGGCTTAATCCTTTCTTTAATTACCGACAACAACGTCTCCTGAGACCTATCATGCACAGCAACTAAAAAAACCCTACCTGATCCCCTTTCAACACCACCAAAAACCCACTGACCTTCAACACTATGACCCCTATTGTACTTCCTTTTGCCAAACTTCGACTCATCTATTTCCACAACAACACCATCACCACCTACCTTCTCAGAATTCTCCTCAATATAATTCAAAATGGTCTCGTTAATGAATTGCCTCCAATCTGCTAAAGTAGTACTAGAGAACCCATACTCCTCTGCAATCCTACCTGTCTTAGTGCGTCTCAAAATCTCATACGTGATCAACAAAACCTCAAACAACTTAAGCTTAGACTTCGAAAACCAAGAATTATGCCTTATCGACATTTCAGTGTTGCACTGATTACCACCTACCATTTTGTGACAAACATACACAAATCCATCCGAATACGACTTCTTCAACTTCTGTTTCATACCAGACCCACATTTCTTCACACTGCAGCCTTCAACAATCCAACCTCCATCAAAAAATCAATTAACATCTGCATATCGTGAGCCAAATGATGCAAAAATAAACAATTAACAATACCTGGCCTTCCAACTGTCAGCCTACCTGACGAAAATGAAGCACAACTATCAATTTTCCGACTCAAAATTCCCTGAAACTTTTCAACAACACTATATACAGTAGGTATATTGAAAGCTAAAAGATAAAAATAATTAATAGAAAAAAATATAATTAGAAAATACAACCAGATTTGCAGCAAAATACAGCAAGTCGGAAATCCGCTTGATCACTTCACAAAGAAATGGCGAATGAATGAAATGGCGGTAAAACATATATGAAATCCAAAAATTGTTGCCACAAAACTTAAAAAAAAAAGACTCAAAAAATGGTACAAAATACAAGAAAATACTAAATTTGGCATCAGCAAAAACCTAAAAGCTGAAAAAACCTAAATTGGCAACACCAAAATAAGAAACAGCAACCCTAAAAAGTCCGTAGGGAGTGCCAGATTTGGCACGTAATTTTTGGGAGGGTATATCAAAGTTGTACCGAAAAAGTAATTTAAAACATGTCTTCTCAAGTGTGAAAGATCTTGTCTTGAATCAAAAGGATGTATTGGTTAAAATTTACTCTACGATACCCCGAGGCGAATTGTTTCTTTTTTGACGCTATGGTGCCGATCCTTCCACCCGCTGCACAAACCAAAACAAAAAGTCAAACACTTACACAAATTCAGTGTCCATGTACACATTGACCTGTTTAAACATTTAAAAAAAAAAAAAGGAATTGCACAAACTAGGCATTTCGCACTACCGTAACTTTGTGCATGTACACATTGACTTATTTTAATTTAAAAAAAAATCCCAGAATTGCACAATCTAGGCATTGTGCACAGCCTTAACTTTATCCATGTACACATCGATCTACTTAAACAAAATCAGGAAGCTATAACAAAGTTAAAACTTATCATGTTAACTAGAAAAAATTCGCCGCTGTCTTAACACACAGACATGAACAAATAAGCAAAAATACACAAACGAAGAGTAATAAATAACCAAAAATACATATTTCATAACATAAAAACATTAAACAACAAGTCTTTTAACAAAAATTAATACATAAACACCAATAATTAAATAAAATGTCAATTTTTTAACATACCTTTTCTTCACGTGCATACGTTCACGCCTCCCACGAGCATATCCTCCACATAAGCAATTAAATTAAATTTTTGGTTGTTTTGGCTCATTCACTGTTAATGATGGATAAATATATATAATAGCATATAAGAAAGCCATAAGTACCCTTTTTTTTTTTTTAACCCTGCCCCTTCTTGCACCACACATATTCAGCCAAATAATAGTGCAAGCCGTCCTTCCTTTTCCTCTCGGCTAAACTGCGTTTAATTGCACTCCACGTTCGTTCTATTTTATGTACTCCTTCCAGCAGTCAGAAATTATAGTCATATCCAAAAGAATATATTCATTTATAATACTAAGCAAACTTTCAGATGACCTTTCAGGCATCACTTTCATAAAACATTATGCACGTACAATGAAACACAGCAATTGAAAATTGCGGTCCATATGAAAGGGTTACTATTACAAAAAATAGCCCAAATCTCAATTTATCACAATGCATGTGGCAATATTTGCGCAATTTTCCCCAAGGCTAGTTTCGCCAACAGTATCAACATTAGGGTTACTGAAAAACCTATTTCAGGCAGTGGGCTTCCAGATTTCACAAACAGCCAATACCGCTTGGCGATTTTTTTCAGACAGAAGCCAAGGGGTACCGTATAGTAAATTTCAACCGTTGTATTTTGTTGGGCGCTTCTGTTAATTTTGCTGAAAAGTTCAATAACTGTTATGTTAAAATATGTTGCTTTGCTAGTTTAGTATATGTTAAAATAAGAATTGAAATCAAGATTTTGATCAATGCTAGAGGTTTTAAGTTTTCATTAATGGGTATGAAAAAATGCTTTATATATACTTAAATATAAGTTATTCATGTATTGCGTGCATGTATCAGTTATTAAGATTTTTATATGCCTGAATGCATTTTTAAAAGATGCTTTTTGTTTTAGGCATATATTAATTTTGTGCTATCACATCTGTTGTTGTCCTCTTCTATTCATGTTAAGCGATTTTTAGACCCCTCTAATTATTCTTTTAACTTTGTTGGTAAGTATGAGAATATGAAAACTTTTATATTATATATAGAAATTTATTATTTGTGTTACTTTTATTAAAAATATATATAGTTTTATTGATTCAAAGTTTCTCAAATCTTTTGGTTTAAAATGTTTTATATTGTAGATAAATGTATTGTTACATTTTCCTTTCTCATGTACAATGTTTCTGCCATTAACGTATTATTTTTTAATCTATCTTCATTAATTTTACGTAAGCAGTTCTAAGGAAATTTTATTCTTAACCTGGAAATTTAGGAATTAGGTAGTTTGATGACAATCAAACTACATAAAACAAAACTTTTAGGAATCATGTTAGTTTATCATATCAAAACTTTTAGGAATGATGAATATGATCAAAACAACAGCTGCATTCATTTCAGCAGGGCATTTCATAATCATCCCCAATCCCTTGAACAGGATGTATAAATTGATACTATTTCTCACAATACTTGCAGGTATAGTTCGACCATCTCAAATGCAACCCTGGCTGGCATTCTGCCAAAACACATAGACTCGTCCAAAAGGGGCATTATTAGTTGCTGAGACATGAAAAGTCACGTTAAAGTCTTCTCTTCTCTGGAAAGAGATATGCTAGAGAGAAAGAAAGTCTCCATCCTTCCACCCTATATTGAAAATAATTCGGCCCGAATGGCGCATGTGTGTTTGCGCTTAGGATCACGGATGAGGCGATCGAACTATATTGATTGGCTGATATAAAATATCTGTGAGGTTTAAGCACATGCCATAGAGAATTTGATGTATGTGTGGGCTCAAATGCGCTTTAGCCCACTGCTTGGCCGCGATTGTTTTTGAATGAGCAATAAACGCGCCAACATGGGTAACTCCGTATATCCGCGAACATGGCTGACTGGGTATTTTGAAGCTATGGAAACATGTAGTTTTCGCGCATGCGTATTTCCTATTTTATAAAGAACGGTTTTATTGGTAATGTGAGATGACGTAGCGGTTTATTCGAAATTCTTACGTGTTAATTTAAGTAGTTATTTCAGTTGTCGTTGTATTCTTTGAATGCGGTGTTGTTCTGTTGAGTGTTTGCTATTTTCGTACCTTATATTTCGCTAAATACCGAGTCGGTATGGATTTAGCTGTGATGCTGAGAGAGGTGAGTGAATGTACATGTACATTTATTACTTTATTGGAAGTGCAAGTTGCTTAATTTTTATATTTTGTTGCCTTTTATTGAAATAATTTGGCTCAGCTGAAGAACAGAACGCTGGTATCGTTTGCAATTTATTTTATTTTGTTGATTTGTGCACATTGCCTACATTGTGCAATTCGCTGATGTTTTTTTTAAGTTAAAACGGAACGCTGTGCACATGGCATTTTCTTGTAATTTATTTTCGTTATTTTAGCTTATTTTGTTGATTTGTGTACGTTGCCTACATTGTGCAATTCGCTGAAGTTTTTTTTAAGTTTAAAAGGAACGCTGTGCACATGGCATTTTCTTGTAATTTATTTTCGTTATTTTAGCTTATTTTGTTCATTTGTGCACGTTGCGTACATTGTGCAATTCGCTGAAGTTTTTTTTAAGTTTAAAAGGAACGCTGTGCACATGGCATTTTCTTGTAATTTATTTTCGTTATTCTAGCTTATTTTGTTTATTTGTGTACGTTGCCTACATTGTGCAATTCTCAGATTTTTTTTTTAAGTTAAAACGGAACGGTGTGTACATGGTATCGTTTGTAATTTTAATGCCCTTTTAAAAAAAATTCCTTCTTTCTGGGATGCCATTTTGGTTACGTTTTCGCGGAGCGTGTCGGGAAGGTTATGTAACGGCATAAAATGTGTAAGTATTACAACATAAAATGTAAATAATTAATTTAAAGGTAACTGACAAATATTTTAATGATCGTAATGTTCGTTTTGCATATTATTTTATTATATTTTTGTGGCAACAGTTTCCATACTAATTTATGGTTTAGAATTCTACGTTTTGTTTACAATAGGTTTTCCCGGAGCGTGTCGGGAAGGTTGCAATTAATTGCAAAGACGTTTCGCAGAAACGCGCCGAATTGGCGATTTTCAAAACATCGCCAAGCAGTGGGCTAAAGCGCATTTTCACCTATGTGTGCTTATGAATTCATACTTCCTTGTGTTTCATTGTACCACTTGTTCACAAGATGCTTTTTTTTTGGTACTTTAGTTATTGTTATTTTGTCATTTTTATTACTTAAATAAGGTAGATACTTCCTATACAAAGCACTTGTCAGTACCTTGAAATCTTTTTATCTGTCTATTACTTTTACACCAGTTCCACCACTAATATTTGTAACATAACATGCGGTTATAAGCCATTTGGCTAGTCATGAAATATCCTTGTTTCTCCCAAACACTACATTTTAATGGTTTAACATGTCCATGCTCTGTGTGGTACCACTCAAGCAATAGTTGCTGCCATACAACATGCTCCATCACCTGCTGCAAATGTCTGCAGTGTGCTATCTGCTTCAAATTACTACAGACTATTAGTTACAATGCTGTTTTCTCTCTTGCTGATTTCCACCATTGGATTTGTTTATTCTGACCTGTATAGATTACGAGAATAGTCTTGCAAATTGCTCCAGTTTTCATTTTGATTGTTTATTGCCCTTGTCTGTTTTGCCTCATCCTTCTGTAAGACAACCAGTACAGATTCTGAATAGTATGGACATTGATGAAAATTCATTCTCAGTTGTGTTCTATATGGATGGTAGTAGGAATGATGACAAAGTTGGTTTTGCTTATATTATTTTCAAGGATGATGTTGAAATTGAGAACCACCAATTTCGTATTAGAAATGAATGTACTGTTTTCTATTTCTGAGCTTCTCGCATTAATTTTGCAATTAAGTAGACACTTAGTCAGGATGGATGGGGTTCCAGCTACTTAATCTGCATGGATTCACTCTCTTCTCTCGAGTCCCTTAAAAATATCTCATCATGTAATGATATTATTGTTAATATACAGCAGTCTCTCAGAGATCTGCAGAAGAAGGGTATTTCAGTGTTTTTTGCATTTGTCCATGGTCACTTGGGTAATTATGGAAATGAGAGAGCTGATTGGCCTGCTAAGAATGCAACTAAAAATGATATTAATGTTGATGTAAATAATCTAAAATCGTACTTTAAAAAGATATTCAAAGCTAAAACGATTGAACAATGGAAATGTGATTATTGCTCTTCTGATAATGGAGCTGTTACAAACAAATTCTTCCCAACTATTTTTGAATGACTGAAAAGTAAGGACTTATTGCTCAATTTTAACGTTATGTAATTTTTGTCTGGACATGCCAAGTTCAAAGTTTATCTTGAACGGTTTAAGCTGACGTCTTCCAGTTTGTGTGATTGCAACCTTGGCGTTCAGCAAAGTGTTTTCCACCTGCTTTTTGATTGTCCATCGCTTGATAATGCAAGAAATCTATTGAAATGCAGATTAAAATTAATTGGAATTCATTGGCTGCTGAAACGTTATGATTTTGTGTCTTCACCTTCGGCATACCGAGCTTTTGATGACATTGTTGACTTTTATTTTAAACATTGTAAATGATCAAAATCGCTGAAACAACCTTTGTAAATGATTTATATATATATATATATATATATATATTGTT